>VTPC01090914.1:91313-118668 GCA_011009095.1 Ignelater luminosus
AAAAACATGAAAATTTTCCTGAACGTAGGCGTGAAACAAGTACTTTCGCTGCTTGAAGTACACATGCGAAAAAATAATTTTAGCATGCCGGTCGTGAATAAATCAGTAATAAGCAACTCTCAAGGCTTTTATAAACAGGTATAAATTTCTTATTTGACAGGTAACTTATATGTAAGTTGTATGAAGATAAGGAAACTGCTTGGGTGGTTTGGAAACTGTGGAGATCTGTACAGATAGCATTGCGTATATACGTTCACAATGTATTGTATCTATGAATGCATAAGTAAGAAACGTCAGAATTTATCAGAATCTCAGAATCCATACAATGATCGTACTTGCATACCTTACAACAGATGTAAAATGCCTTATTTGCTAGTCCGTGAATTATTTCAGAAAATTATAAAATTTCCATTGGAGAATACAATACACTCGAACTTGTTGAGAAATAATTTTAAGAAAAAGTTAAATTCTTGATTTAACAAAGGTGGGTACGCTTTTTATGATTATCGATCAAGATAGTATTAAATTTCCTGAAACATGAGACGTTGAACTTCGAATTCAGGCAATCTAAAATCTGTCTGGATCTGATATCGACTGGACGTTTCAAAACAAACAGATTTACCTTCTTTTACCTGCTTAGAGAACATTTTTTTACGATTTAGATTTGTAAGATTATAAACAGTATGGATTGTTCAGAGTCGTACTTAATCAGAGTTTTTATATAACCACTTTATTACCGGAAATGTCGAAAACCGTCATAGTTTGCTAAACTACCGTTAGTCATGCAGTGATTACTTTTTTGGCTTTTATTTTATTTGCATAAATGCAGAATTAAACTATATTTAGACTTTATAGGTAATGGAGAAATTTATTGTTTCGCATAAATACCGTACTTAACTATTAGAAGCGTATAATCTTTATAAGGGGCAATTAAGTGCTTTTATTTCGTTCTTATTTAAAGCAGTAAGTAATAAGACAATTTCTTATGTATTTGAAATAGAAAAGTACATAGTTTAGAAATCTAGTTGACAGTGACGGCTAACTGTATTCTATACAGTAGTGTAAAGTCACCGTGAACATTAAAATTGGAAACGACTAATATCATAGCATTCAAGATGTATTTTTAGAAGTTTAGTTTAGTAGAAGTTTTAATTATAATTAAATTGACCTGAAATCTAGGAATAAATCCAATAGGAATTTATTTTCTAATGATCAGAAATGGAAAGCAAGTCCGTGATTATTTTTCTGAGATTCTTAGAATGCTTGAGAAACTGTAAAGCATTAGGTAAGATTATAAGGAATAACAATACGTCAACGGTACGATATAATAAACAAATGAATCACTTCCTAAATTACACTAAAATGTTGTTTGTACACATTTGTTAGCTAAACGCTACTAAAGAGTTATTTTAAATTAATTTAACCTACCTGTCTCTTGGTATAAATTCGATGAAAAATTATTTTACAATCGCTAAGGAGATTTGAGTTGATTTTAAAAATTCGTAGGTTAGGATTGAAAAAGGCAATGTCCATTGAAGAGGATAAATAGTCAATAATTTCGATAGCAGAAATATCTCTTCTACGCTACCCTTATGAAATTTGAGCTTGACGTGATCGTGCCGTGTTTAAGATCGAGCAAGACGGAGGCAGGCGCTAAACGAAAAACCAACGTCGATCTCTTTGAAATGAATTTTTGTTGAAAAATTCTTTTATTTATTTTTCACATTATTGTTGTAGGTTTACAATATGTTATTTTGCATCCTTCGATTGCATCTTTAAAATGCATTTCTTTGAATATAATAGGGGCATCTTATTTCATACTTAACTCTTTTTGATAACTCTTGGAATTGGTAGGTTTTCACAATATGGTTCCTTTTTTACTGCTACAGACGTTGTTAAATAGAGTCAAGCAGATGATAGTTCGATTAGGAAATAACAGCCCAATTTAAAACGATTCCTAATGTTATTACCAAAGATGTGTCAGTTGGAAAGGCGAAGTCCAAACCAAATTTATCAAAAGAGAAAGACGAGGTACGACATTTATGCTCTGTAAACCGGGGCTCAGGACTTGTCCCTGAAACTCAGAGCAATTAGGTTTAAATTGAAACATTTGAAAGTCCTAGAGGATCTTCATGATTACAGTTTTCTGTATTTGGCCTACCTGTTCATCAGCTACTTGTATAATTCAAAATTCCTTGTTTTCTATTGTAGAAGATTTTCCGAGAGTTTGGTCATTCATTAACCAGTGTCCAAATGGAATGGTTTTTAGTTAGTTTAATTACTGAAAGGAAAGTGGGGTTTTTTTCTATTTGGCGCCATACAGAGTTTATGTTCTTATTATCTTGGAAATCTACGAAATCTAAAATTATTACAGATTGCATTAAAGGAGACTTCCTTATCCATATCCATGAATTAACATTCATTAGCCTTTTGATCAGAGAATTAGTTATTTATTAGTCTTTCAATCGTTCATCTCTTAGAATTATATCGTGCTGGATTTACGTAGAAATCCTTGATTTAATCTAATTCTAATGGTTCTATAAATCGACATTATCAATCTTGTGATTATTTATTACAATGTCTATGTATTTACCAAAGAAACAACTATATACACTATACGTACACAGTAGTTGATTATATGTTCGTCATTATCATTACATACACACTATTTGCGTTGTATACGAATCATGAACCGCGAATCACCCACTATGCATCATAATGTCTAACTTACTGAAGAAAACGAACCCACCCAGGACTGATTTAAAAAAATGGTCCTGTCAAGATAAAACAGATTTTTAAATGAAGCGGTAAGTTACAGCAATAATAGTGTGACATTGATAAGAGAATTGAATAGTCAGTTCATAACTGGAAAAACAGAAAAGTTAGTTAAAGAAAAATAAATAGAAAGTTAATTGAGGACAAGAGATGACACCATCGATTCTGAGAAAAATACGGATGTTGATAAGAAAAAGATAATGTAGGATGTGTTAAATCATTTTGATTTCAAAGAAGTCAAGACATCAACTGATCAAGCAAATATAAACTTGTGCAGATTATAAAAAGTTTTTTATCAATATAAAATGCCCAAAATTAATTATATGATTAAGCTAAATAAACGAATAAATTGTACATTTTTGATAAATTCTGTTTTCTTTTTATTGTAATTTGAAAACAGTATTAACAATGTAATTAATGATATCTTAGTTATCATCTCTCTGTTTTTTTCAAAAACAAGTAAGTATTTAAAGAAAGGTTAACTGTCTGACACCATCTTTTATTATGCCATCATTTAGGAAATACATTCATGACATAAACAATTTTTTTAAATTTACAAACTTCGCTCGTAGACATTTCGTAATACCTTTCAGGATATCCTAAATAAGCTCGAAAGGATATTTAGCGGGGGTGGGTATAATAATTTGAATTTAACAATATGTAACGTATGTACGACAAGCAAGATTAAATCCACCTGTTGTGTACTGCTGAAGAGCTGATGTTAGTTTGGGACGCACCCTCCATTATCTTCCACTTTATTATTATTGGGAGGCAAACAATGGTATCACATAAAGCATATGGCATCCTGTAATCTTGTTTAATACCGTGTTATTACTTATTTTATAAATTAAGATTCTTATCGACCAACAGGATTCATAAATTTGGCGCGGTGAAATTTTCAAGGAATGACCATAAACTTGACCTTAATATAATACTTACATATTTTTTAGATGAAACAATTTTTTTATATAAAACCAGAAGATTACTTAATTTGGGATTTCCCAACAGTTCTCAATCAATAACACATTTCTCCGTATCCACTATTTAATCTAACCTTAACCAGAACATTTTTATCTGTTTCCATCGAAAATTCGAATTCGGTAGAATCCCAACGTTTTATCGCCGTTTATTATCGTCCGATCTTTCCACAAAAACCTCTTTTAGAAACGCATTAATCATAAATATAAACGGTTTTATTAGATACCATAAAATAAACAACAATTTTCTTTTTAAATGAGGGTTTTTGTGTGTTGATTGTTAAACATATGTCGCGATTCTATCGGAGTTCTTCGGTTATTAATATTTTTTATGTAATATAAAAAACAGTCAGGAAATTAACAAATTCCCCATCATTCTGAATCATAATATAGTGACTCGATCAGTGAAACGTTCTTTGAGCTAACGGATGATGATAAGAAAGTGTTTGGGAGTTCTCTTAGTTTGTATGTAACTACGTGCAAGGCCGGTTAAGGAGTATTTTCGAGTTAATTCGGTTTTATTTAATCGATTGCATCAGAAAATCATCCGAGATGTTATCACTTCAATTATTTATTATGTAATTATAATTATGATAAAGTTAAATTAATGAGTGTGAACTTTTGTGCTTTTCTAATTTTTGAATTTTCCTTTTTTTACGTGGCCAAAAAGAAGTTAATTTAATGTTGAGGAAGTTATTATTGGGCACCCTTTTTTTAAAAATGCTGGATAGAAAATGCAGTAAGTCATTTAAGATTTTGTTATAATAAAAACGCAAATGTCAGTTTCATCATTTTTTATTGCATTGATTCTATGAATTATAAATAGAAATAAAAGCGCCTTTAATTTGTTTATATCAATATGGAAATATTATCAGTTTGTTAATGAGAATGTTTGTGCTCTCCGACTATCTATAATAGATTTCTGTAATAATAATGACTTTTGAGAATTTACAGAAATAATATTTTAGATATTATTTCTGATCAGTTAAGTGTCTGCAGTTATTTATAATATGCGTATTATTATGATTTTACTTTATCATTATCAGTATTAATTCGTTGGTATTTTGATTCTATTTTTTTTTATTGAAGCAGCTGCTTGCAAAAACAAACGAATAGAATAAAAGAGAATAGAACAACAACAAAAGAAAACTTGAAAAGGATAATGCAAACAATTGAAGTGTTACTTTGATGTTTACAGGGTGAGCCAAAGAAGTGTTAAATGGTAAATCTGAAGCACATTAACATAGATAAAACTGACAGTTAATATTTAAATATGGATAATTAATTCAATCATCTTGATTTTTCATGCAATCTAGAAATTCCCACATTATGATAATAAATGTTGAGAAGACAAGATAGTCAAAACAAAAACAGCATTTCAAAATTATTTGTTTTTTAAGAAAAACCAATACTAAAATTAGTACCTAACAAGCGTTTCGATTTCGAAATTTTATATAAAAACAGAATAAAACGTACAAGTACAAAGATAGGTAATCTAATTGTATCAGTCTATCAGATAAATTATGAATCCTTTTCAAGTACCAATAATAATAGACAACACACAGAAATACAGATAGAGATGTCCTTATTGATAATGTTTTGATAATGTTATTAAACGATTATTATAGTTTTAAGGTTAAGTCTTGTACATTTTGAAGGCTGCATATACTAAAATCTGATAATGCTATAAATTAATTCTTATCTACAAAAAAACCTTTTTTTAATAATTGTACAATGTAGAAATACTGATAAATAATTAATTGACTTTTAGTTGAAGTAAAAATAGTGATAGGGAAGGCCAGTTTAGGTACTTATTGCAATTTAAATAATTTTTCTTTAATTTCGCTTTTTATGAGAATTATATAAAAGTATTCACTATTAAGTTGAGCGGTTTTCTTAAACTCCTGTAGGTACTTATAAATTCGAGTATAAGTTTGGAAACTTAAATGTTATGCACTAAAGAGAACTAATATTCGTCTCGGTATGTGTGTCTGTTATGCAAACAGTCATTTGATGGTTGTTTAGTTATGACTGAAGTGAGCCCAAAGTAGCAACAAAGGGTATTAGAGGTGTTATCTGCATGTAGACGCCGTCGTCGTCATCGTCGTCTACGCCGACATCGCATGCACCTTGCGCCAATCTAAATCTCGACCCGAAGACGTAAAGTGTGCAGCTATAGTTTGAGTGCAACACACCGGTGTATTATATCGCCTGTATAGGTACCCACTACCGGGTGCCGTACTAATAAACATTTCTGCTCATAACTGATAACACGCCATTGATGAATATAAATAAGGCGGTGCGCTTATCGCGAACGTACATTGCGCGCGGCCGCGGGGGGCGGTAGGGGGTGGGTGGCGGACGCGAGCTAAGGATATTTAGATATTCTAATAGTGGCGGCGCTGCCTGATAACATGTATGCTAGTGCTGGCCTGGCGCGATAAGCGCCGCGACGGAGAGGTCTGCAGCTGATAAAGACGCTCTGCGTCGCTGTTCTGTTTCTCCGCTGAGATAACACTTGATATCGGCCGCGCCGCAGAAATAATAAAGCAGAGGGAATAAGCTCGTAGTGTTGTATCAAGAGCTGTGAGCAGCGGCTAATCTTGAGAATAATTGAATTAGAACCCGACGCCTGCATTGTACGGCGCTAATAACTTTGTCGTACTAAACTGTGGCTACGGGGGTTCGGTTGTTGGACGTATACTTACATAGAATCTTCGATCAAGTCTAGACATTTACCTATTCGGACTATCTTAAATCCATATCTATCTCAAATTTATTCAACTTAAAAGCCCCACAGCAAGTTCAATATTAAACCTTACTGTGGTTTCTATCCCACAAAAGTCCCATTTTTAAATTAATTTTTATTTTAATAACCTAATTATGTGTAAGATCTCAATAAGAAACAATTTCATTTGTCTAAGAAAATTCTAGCAACTCTACTAATGTAAGGAAATCACAAAAACATTTTTAATGCCCATCAAACTTAAGTCATAAAATTCATTTTGAAATTTTAACATTTTTGTTTCTAATGTATTGATCTTTAAATAGAGGAGTATAACGCAGGAAATCAATAATACATCCAAATCTTTAGGATACTTAAGATAATAATAGGTAGCTTGGTATTCTTACTTTGCAACTACAGCAACATTTTGGGTGCTGTCTTGCATTTTCTATGTTTTGTTTTATTGCTTGCAATATTTCTTTTCGTATATCTTTAAATTTTCTTTCAACTATTGTAATATTATTTTTAAGTTTGCTATTTTTGCTATATTTTGACTGAATTCAACTTGAGAAATATAATGAACGAGAAAAACTAACTTAAACTTGTCCAAAACATCTTTTTCTGTTTCTCAACCCGAGAAAGTGGTGGCATTGGTAATACACCCATATGTAAGACCTTATGTGACCTCATTAATGTCAGGGTTTCGTTTCTTTCGACGTGATGTTTTTGTAATATTTAAGTTCTGCCCTCCATTGTTGACTGACAAAGGGGTATCACATAGCGTTTGAGAAGTAACCAAATTCGAGAGAAGGGTACACATCAAAGTACAGCATATACATTTTTAATTAGTAGACACTAGAACGTATTCTTCCCGTCCATGGTCTATATCAAATAGGATTGAGACAAGATACAAAACTGTAGAAATGAAAACGTATTTTGGAGTTTTTCACACTTTTGGACATTGACATCTCTATGTGAATTTATGGAATCAATTTTTACTTCATCTACCATACGTGAAATTAATTTCAATTGATGAACTAGTTCAGTATAGAAGAAAAAAATTCCCAGAATTCATCAAGGAATAGAATGATCTTATCAAGCATTCACGAACCTCTCGAGTTAACCAAAGACTCTCCCAAAACCATGAAAATTAAAGACGATTTTGGCAGGGTTTTAATTTGATATCTCTAAGCTTAAGCCATAACCATTAGGTAGCGATTTAAAGAGCAATTTACTCACTATCCAGCTCAATGTAGATAACTTAAGTTATTTGCAAAATATTTTATCTTATTGAGCGTATTTTTCTTTTGAGGATTTCTTTTGACAGTTCTTTTTGAGCAAATCTTTAATATGCTTGTTTTTATTACTTTATGTATAAACCATTCTAGTTCTAGTATCAGTTACCTATCAATATGTGTTTTTTACCATTTGATCAGATACGTCTTGTCTTGATGCACTATTGAGGTTTATGTTTTGAATAGATGTTAATCTGCGTTTAAGACCCTCATTTAGTATTAGTCCAGCGGTTGTAAGCATTTTCATAATTAGTGGATGTCCGAAATGGATAGATTTCTCGTTATAGAGATGGGCAACTACCAAGATACATAACTCACTGAAGGGCAAAATTCTGAATTTTATCATTTTGTGACTTTTGTCATAATTGTAGTGTCGGAAGCCCAAAAGACTTTTTCCTGTAGGTTACCGAACTAGGTCATTGAATTTACAATGTGTTGAATAATAAAATATAACTGCAATACAAAAATGTCTTTCAATCAGCTCTGTGGCACATTTTATTATGTTTCAGAAGTATAATAGCATGTAAGATGATTAAACTTGAAACTTTGAAGTTGAATCAACTGTTTCAGTTACTTAATTTTTATTTCTGTTATTTGCCTTAAAAATTTTTTACTAAGGTCTTTTCTAAATATCATTATATCTGATATAATTGTACATAACACTGAAGTAACTCTACGGACTAAATTACTAAAAATCCTTGAGTATACCTCTTTAGTTAGTTTCTTAGGATCTTAGATTTTTGAGAAACAACTGTCTAAGAGATTTTCGAAAAAATTAAATGCTCAGTTTCTATTTGCGATCTCGCTGTCAAAAAGGAATAACAAATTTCTGGTTATTTTCTGCTACTAGGTAATTATTTTGCAATAGGATTTATCCTACTTCTTACTATCAGCGCATAGCTTTTGGGAAATAAATTTTTCATGATCTACTTGTACTCACCTTGTAGTAAATGGCAACGATTTTTTATTAAACTGGTTGTCTCCACCACTTGATATGATTTTATTGCAAAAACGTAAAATTAAAATAACAAATCTGAAATGAAATAGTTTCATGTAACCCCCTCACGGTGTATTTATGCTTTATTTATTCTCGTCGCATGACACAGAGAGTAGTAGTAAGTACATAAGAGCGATACTAAGTTATCGAGCTTCGTGTGTATAAACGTGTGCAGAATCACTTAGTTCCGACACATAAAGAACA
Source organism: Ignelater luminosus (assembly GCA_011009095.1). Lineage (NCBI taxonomy): Eukaryota > Metazoa > Arthropoda > Insecta > Coleoptera > Elateridae > Ignelater > Ignelater luminosus. The sequence goes on from VTPC01090914.1 coordinate 100,287, forward strand.
ATACTCAGAATACATCATTATAGATTCGGGTCGTGTCTATGCGATCGCGTTACTGCATTTCCCGACCGCTGCTGATCGGTAATCGCTTCTGTAGCTACTATGTGTTGTATGTATATTGTTGTGGGATGTGTATGTTATGCAAGACAGGTCTTTGAATGCATATAATACCTGCATCTTGTAAAAATTTCATTTGTTTCAGATTTAACCAAACGAAATTGACATTGGCTGTTAAGTTAAAAATAAAAATCAAGGAAAGGAAAAAATAGATTTCAATCAATTTGTCGTATCACTTTCGTTATGAAAAGGTATTATTTATCATTTACCAAAAATTGACATCTTGTCCAAACCCACACAAAGTTATAAGATAGCACATAAAAGCAGGTGATGTTCCTTGGAGCATTCAAAATAGCCAGGACGCATACTGATAAAAGCGCCTCTTATACACGGTCTTGTCCTGCAACAATTGTACTTCTCATAACACAGAAATGTGATATAAGATACACATGTCTTCAGACAACGTAGAATATAGTTAAAGATGTAGAGATAAGGGGGTACTAGAATGGTGTCCGTGGTGTATTCAGCAGTGGGCGATAAGATTACTTATATACCCAGGGCCGCTAGTAAACTTGGTCTGCTCTTCTCTTCTTACCTAGATAAACCGAATATGAAAACTTGCAGTTATATAAAGTATTATCTTCCGTTCTTCCGACATGTTCTCCTTGCCTCGCCAGATAAAAATTCCGAGTTTTATCTTAAAACTCGGCGCTATTTACCGCGCGCGTCTTCTCTAAAAGTTTAAAGCATTGACCGACTGACACACGAGTTATATTGAAACATTCATCTCTTGCTGCAGTAACTGTTTGTTTGCAGTTATAAAGTTCCTTGCAAAAACACTCTCGTATCTAGATAAATTATGTTTTAAGATTTGGGTCACAGATTACATATTGTGGCGGCCATACAGAGCTTATATTATGTTTATGATAGAAAATAGCTTTCCAAGCAGGAAGTATTGTGTTTTTTTTCTCTTATTGTATTTCTAATTCTCTCACACGCTTTTGTAACAGATATAGTGTAAAAAAGATTGAACGATTCTTTAAATTAAATGTGCGGAAAACCTTAACGAGATTTAAAAATACTAAAACTGTCAATAACGGTAGCTATAAATGTAATCGAAGTTCTCAGGCGTTCAAGGCAGGATATCGCTGCTAATAAAATGCAACTGCAATGAATTTGCTGAAAGCAGAACAAAGCGGAAGTGTGATCTATCAAAAATCAGCGTTAATGGCATAATCAAAACCGCTTAAATCCCCTCCGACCGTATAAAAGGATGTGCAAACACCCCAAAAAAAGTATTCGAGGTGAAAAAAGCGCAAACTTAGTCGTAAACCAGGGAAGCGGAAGATAATATTGTTTTTATTTTTTTTAAAGATAATTTACTTTTTAATGTTATTTATGATTGTAGACATTTTTTCGGCTGAGATAGTCAATTGTTTGATAAATTTTTATTACACCAATGTCGCATCTTTTTTAATAATCTGATCAATTTATGAGTATCATTGTCATCATTTTAGATAACAGTCATACAAGAAAAGTAATTCGTAGATAATTAACAAAAGAACGCTGAATCCAATCTTGTCAATATTAAGTAATAATCTTATTCAATCAGTCACTTTTCTAAATTTGGGTTTCCTTGTAAAAGTAAATTTTGGTTATTAGTGCATACACTGAATTCAAACATATTTTCTGATTTTGAGTAATACTCATGCCAGACATTTTATAGTTCCGAGTCCTATTGTATCAGTTTTTCCAGCGTTCCATAAATTCTTTTATTTTGATTTTCTAACACCATGTTGCTGTGTGTACTTTTAAGCAGTGCTCAGTAACAATCACCCTAATTTCTGTTGAAAAACCGAACTTTTGCAACCATTTCTATCAACTCTATGGTAGTACTATGACTTGAAGTTGTGTTTAAATTGAATTTTAGTACGTTCTCTGATCTTCTTTTCTATTTGGAATACAGTAATAAATTTTTCCAACATTATTTTTTATTTGAAAGTTGCTTATGTTTCTGTACTGAAAGTTTTTATTATGTTTGACTCATAGAAGAAGCCTCGTGATAATCAAATCAGCTTTTGGATTTTGTTGAAGATCAGCTAGATACTGTTTTCTGTTTTAGACAATCTATTTTGGACCTACCTGGCATTTTAGGCTAACGGGCCAGTTGCACTTTTCTGATCAATTAGCTTTTCCAAGTCAACTGAATTTTGTGAAGTTGAGTAAGTTTTTTTTTTGTTTTATTTAAGTTAGACTAGGACAATGCTTTCCGCAAGCGGAATGCAAAGCAACAACGAATGGAGACATTAATGCTTTTCCTTATTAACAATTCTTTTGTAGATATCATCTAGGGTCTGCAACTGCCTACTTTTGACTTACAAGCTAAAAGTATTTTCGTAAACATATTGGTATGAACACTTTTGTCTTTGATTAAAATTTGACATGACAACGCTCCTGCTTCACATCAGCTTTCTCCCAAAAGAAAACTGACAAATACCTCCTAAAGAGTAATGCGTGCATCAAAGCTGTATTTAGTAATTATCATGCTGCCAACATTTTTCTGAAATTACTAATACGTACTTTCTCTCAGATGAGGTGGTCTAGAACAAAAACAGTTAAGTCACATTGTGGGGTGCTTACAATAAGTCTAGACCTGCCATTGCTTTGTTTCTATGCCATTTGGCCCTACTCAACTTGTAAATCCTCAGTATGATAATTTTACTTTGTTACAAAAATCAATTTCCCAGATGTAGTTCTGCATTATAAAAAAGGAACTTTTTACGAATCGATTAGACTTTTTGGATTAGTTGAGATTTTTTTACCAATGGAAGATGTTGGATTCTATCAGAAATTCTAAAGAACTCCAACTCCAGAATACTAGGTTGTGCAGGATTCTAGGTCGATATATTTTGTAGAAATGAAAAACTTTGATTTAGGTGATAACGACCTGAACCTCTAGAACTATGCATAGAGACATAAGAAAATCCTTAATTACAAGATATGATGACCCACACAGACGTTCACATTATTAGGAATAATTTCGTTTTAACAATGAAATTTAGATACCTGCGAATTAGAAATACTCATGTTGCGACTTAGATTTGCTGAACTATTTTCTTATGCATGGCTTCCTGATGATACCTTAGGACCCAAACTTCCTAGTGTTTAGAAAATTAAGATTAGCAACTTCTATCACTATTTTAGTAGTATGTTAATATAAGATTGAAGCTCATACTGTTTTGTCTGTAGCAATCAACTGTAATTTTCACTGAACTAAATTCTGGTTCAAGAAAGAATAGAAGTAAATAATGATCATTGAAGATTAACTTTGTTCCGTATACCTTCATTGTTTGGAAAGTTGGATACAGTACAAACTTCAATGAAGTTGTGTTACATCTGCAATCAACGAAAGTAAGCTTTTGGCTGCTGATTGTTCCAGGTCTTTGTTTTAGTTTTGGTTTTGGTCAGTATTTAGAACTCTTGTTTTTCCAATTCTGCATTTTACTCGAAGCATTTTTTAACCTTTTCTTCAGTTTGGTGGTTATGCCACATCGTGTCTTAGCTGCAATTTCATCTGTTGGAGCAAACTGGTGACGATTTTTGAAATTCTTCAGCATTAATATTATTTTCTCAATTAGGGAAAAAATTATAGTACAGACGTATAAACTAATGAATTTAGAAATCATAATGAAAACTTATAAAACTTAAAATTAAATTATTCCTCATAGCTAATCATTTAATTCTTTTGACATTAGCTTGGAGATAAATTCCAAAATGCTTGTTGATTTTGTCTTATTAACAATCAAGCGTAAAACGAAATGTACGAGGGTCGTTTGAAAAGTCCTTGCAAAAATAAAAACTACTTAATTGTTTGGGGTAAACCTTTTTTATTTTTTAACATAATCTCCTTTTAGGCTTATACACTTCGTCCAACGCTGCTCTAGTTTGTTGATCCCTTCTGAATAATAGAATTTGTCCAAGTCTGAAAAATAACCATTCGTTTCTGCAATCACCTCCTCGTTTGAATAAAATCTTTTTCCCGCCAGATATTTCTTCAAATTGGGGAACAAATAGTAGTCCGAGGGAGCCAAGTCTGGAGAATAGGGGGGATGTGAAACGAGTTGGAACCCCATTTCCATTAATTTTGCGACCACAACTGCTGAGGCGTGAGCTGGTGCGTTGTCGTGATGGAAAAGGACTTTTTTGTGGGCCAATCGTGGGCGTTTTTCTTGCAGCTCGGTTTTTAAACGGTCCAATAACGATGAATAATATGCACCTGTAATAGTTTTACCCTTTTCCAGATAGTCGATGAGGATTATTCCTTGCCAACAGGGCGTCCAGAACGTTTAGCGTCACTTGTGCCCATATGGCCACTCCGAAAATTTTGAAACCACCTATAAACTGTTCTAATCGAAGGTGCAGAGTCACCATAATGTTTATCAAGCTTCTCTTTAGTCTCCTGAGGCGTTTTGCCTTTCATAAAGTAATGTTTAATCAACACACGAAATTCTTTTTCGTCCATTTTTTGAAAATCACTCGACTTCCTCTATTCAAACGAATGCCAAACACAAAGAAATAAACCGATCTGTCTGAAACTTGGTGTGTGTTCTTTCAAGAGATGCTACTAACTAAACATAACCTCGATATGCGCCAGTAGTGCCATCTCTCTGACTTTGCACGGACTTTTCAAACGACGCTCGTATGTATTTGATAAAGGTCTAGATTTAGAATTTAGGGTAGTAGCATGTTAGTTTATAATCAGTACAGTTTTACAGAACTCGGAAGATATAATTCATTTCTTGCAATGTTTCAATTAAGTAATCAATAAATTGTGTCAGATTTTTATTCAAATTAACTGTGTAGAAATTAATTGAGCTTATATTTCTATCTTTACAAGTAGAGGTTTTGACGTAAGTGGTTCAGCATTAACAGTTATTGATTTTATCTGCCAAAAGTTGTTTTCTCCAAGCGCATTTTGAAATCTTTATAACTCTAATTTGCGATTCATGTTTGTATATTCACTTTTTTGGGGAAGATGCCTATCGTTAGTTTTATAGTTTTATTATAAAGAAGAAGAAATTTGAATGAGACAACTTTAAAATAGTCTAACAATCCTTCTTGGAAAAATACGAGTATTATATATTTTTTATTTGAAGCAATATAGTAACAATCTTAATCCGAATCTAAGATAGTTTTGAGTTATATTTTTAAATAACGATATAGCGGAATTATGCCTTTGTTCTTTTCCTATCTCTATTTTTATTGCTCCGCGATACGCCGACTTCAAAGCGCGCTTTTATCTCTAAAACTTAGACGAAGATCCGAGCTTTTAAACGTTTGCAACAACATTCCCTACTTAACTGTGCTATATTAAGCAATCTAAACTAAATCAACATCCCATAATTTGCTCCTGAAATAAATTTCAAATTCAACATTCTAAACAAATCCGAGGAGAGAGAAGTGTACTTAGAAGCCTCATGAATACCACATAAGAAGAGAGTTTTCCGCACGTAGAAGCGCCGTGGCGGTGCACCGTGCAGGTCATATCGCACGTTATCTCTTTGCAGCAGCCGCCATATTACTTTCTTATCTACGTGTCTCGTTTCCTACTTCCAAGTCGTATCTTTCGCGCTATCGGGCGCTGAACAGGCCCGTATACACCCGCCCGGCCCGGCTGGCGCTACCCCCATGTCGAATTACACGTCCCCGTACTACATGCATACGGAGAGATAAGCTCACGGATTAGAAGTTTTACCACCTTCCCTCACTTATTATAATAAATTGATTTTATCAAATTTCAAATATTGACAGGGGATTGTGTTCGATAACCAAAAAACGCTAAAGCCATCCATACTAAGCGATTTTACACTACTAAAAGGGGTGACAATATTCTAACAAACCCAAGGCGCCTCGAACAAAATTTGAATTTATTTTATGCATTGTGCGTGAATAAAATTCTTGCTGGTTTAAAGTCAATTTGATAAGATGAACACGCGAAAATTTGATATCTAAGAGTTAACACTTGTATCTATTATTGTCTAGGCAAGTTTATCAATCTTCTCTATTTGTACAGGTGGAAATTCCTATATTCAACGATCAATTTTATAGATAACAAGATTTAGATCTAGCCTATTAACTACATGTAGTAATCTTGAGGAATTCATAGCTACCTCTATTAAAACGATTTAAATTCATATTGATTAGTATGAAATCATGTTTAATGTTTAAAATATTAGTTGAACATTATAAATTAGATTGAAGTGATACCTACTACATCGGAAGCTTTCTCTTTCTATTTTTTCTGTAAAATAGCTTCTTATGAATTATTATTAAGAAATAATACAAAGTTTCATAAAGTTATGTAATCGATCCATGCTAACACCAAAATGTCCATCTCTATTCTTTATCTGATGAATTTTGCAGCGAATTCTTTTGTGTTACGATTCCAAAATCTCGAAGAAAACAAAAGTCCCCTGTTTATTCCTGGTTAACTCTATTGTTAAGAAGAGCACTACTTAATAAGAATCTCATTTGTGAAAGCGTAGTTTAAGCTCAATTTGGTTTTTAAAATATCTTGCCAAACCAAGCTCCTACTCGAAACTGAGAAGAGATTTCATTTATTGTCACATTTGAATCCAAAATTCATATCTTTCTGCGTGATATGGTTGTAGTGAAGAAGATGGTTCCTGAACTGTTTCATTGTTTTTTTGGAATCTATAAAGTTTTTTCTAAAGTTACATACGATTCCTTCTTTTTTCCCCTTTCAACGCCACGTTTCTTCTTCCTGTTACTTCCTCGATGAGTTCTTTCTGTAGTTACTCTAAGAAACGCTTGACTAGTCAAGTAATAGGAACAAGAAGTGTGATGTTGAAAAGGGCAAAAATGGTATAAATATTTTCTAACTTTAAAACTAAGTCTTGGTATGGTTTCGGCCATTTTTTATTTTGCTATAGTGTAATGGTGTTCGAAATGCGTAAGGTAGGACGTATTTAAAACAAAATTCCAGTTTTACAAAATGCAAGTGCCACAATTGCTATTTTGGTAGTTCTCATTACTACATTGGTTTGTAAATGTAAACCTTTTAACTGTCCGTTTTTGAAAGATTCGAGTTTTTCTTTTATTTTGAACCGTGCATCTTTCCAGTTGTGCTTATGATGATGTTTTTAGTTTGCATTTGTGCCATTTCCTTGTTTGGTTAATATTCTGGAAATTGTGGCTGTTATAAGCCTTGGGCTGTACAAAATCATACATCTAAAAATAGGATTTAGTACTAAATGCCACATTGTTTAAGTTCATAATTTTGGGTAGACCTATGGCAGACTTATTTGTACTAGTTTATGAGACAGAAGACCCAGGCATTTCTACATTTGATAATTGAGCTATATCAGATACTTTCGCCCTTGATACATTCTTGAGGATGTGAAGAATCTTTACCTACCGTCTTTCTGTTTTTGTTTTTTCTTGCTTCCAACTTTTCTTTTCAACTTCTCTTTTTTCCCACAGTCGCTACCCTACTTTTTAGTTAATTCCTTACCTTCTTGCCATATTTGTTATCTTTCTTTTCACTTCTTTTTTTTTCCATGGCCTACCTCACGTTTCTGCTTTTGGTTTCTCTTTTCCTTTTGGTCAATTTCGTACCCCCTGCAATGTTCTCCTTCTTGCACATTTTCTTTTTCTCTGTGGTATCTACCCAATCTTTTCTTTTTTTTTTCATTTTTCTCTATGACCAGTTTTTTACTCTCTGCCATTCTTGTTTTGTCTTTCATTTTTTCTCGTCTTCACATCTCTTTTATTGTTTTTCTCTCTTTTGCTCTTAAATTTACTCTTGTTCTGTCTTTCTTTAATGTTTACCGCATCGGCTAGATCCTCATACCCAATCTCGTCTCTGGCTCTCTTTCCATCTTGATCCTACTTTACTTGTGCTTTTTACTTCTACTCATTCTGTTTTTTTTTTGGTCTTTCGTCTCATGCTTCATACCTTTCTACCGCTTTCTGAAATTACAATCTTCTTTTGATGTCTGTGTCTCTTTCTCATTCTCCTATCTGTGGTGTGTAACAGGTTTGAACTAACTTCTTCCATTTTGAGTTTTTTCATTTCAAATGCAAAATTAGAATCAGTTTCCATTACCCTGATATTATCTATATTGAATTCACTTTTTAGAATTCTCAATGAGCTAGGAAGAATTCTGATGAAATGCTGCTCCATATAATCAATGAATTGAAGCAAATTGGATCAAAGTAACAACATTTATTTAGACTTGTCAATTCTAATGATAACTTTGTCATGTATGCTTTGATAATAGGAAATTTAGAGGTATTGGATTGTACAGCACACAAATTAAAACTTTCTGTTTTCCTTGTTTTATTTTTTTATTATTGTCATTTGCTGCAAGTACTTTAACTATTCAAACCAGCATATTATTATTACAGAACAACACAAAAATATTTCTAGCAGATACTGGAAGGTAGACTTGTGCTGCTATGTTCAAGGTTCTTATTAAGATCATTCAATTTTCAAATTTGTAAATTATTGGAGAAGAACAAACTAGATTACATACTATTAAATCAAAAGAAGCTTTAATTTGGAATGAGAATTTGAAAAATGGAAATTTATTTAAAATCGGATCTACATAAACTTGAGTATTTAATTTATTTCTGTGTCGTTTAACCCGCTCATTTTATACAGTATGCAATTGTTATTCAAGTGGTTTTATTATTGTTGCATATTAAAAACTAAAAATAAATATAATGTCAATGCACCGCATGTATATTCATCTAATAAGGAATGCATATTCAATAAGCTTCATGCTTACGTACTGCATAACTCTAAAATAATTAGCGTGTTCTGCTGTACAAATTCTCCTTTATCTAAAGAATTTTCTAATATGGCCTACGTTTATTGTCACCCTGGCTTTGTATATAGTTCGAACATAATGAAGTTTATCAGAAACATCAAATAGAACGGCCGAGTAACCATATCTACGATCGTTTGATTATACAGGGTTGGCTTGAACTTTACCTTCGTAAAACAATAGAGATTAAGATGGAAAAATTGTATATGTAGTAGCAACTGTACTCTGTGTGAATTCATTCTGTTTTTTAACAAAATAATGGTGAGAACAAAATAACTGAATTTCGTATAAAAGGCACGTGACGGGTCATGATTTTGTGATATTACCCGAGTGCAACCATGTGCAGTTTTTGATTAGGATGATACGAGCGTGCAACGCTATTATCGCGAGATTTTTCACGCCAATAATTCTCATGTTTTTGTTCGTTTCATAACAAGCATATTTGCAATATGGTTTTTGTTTGTTTAGAAAACAAATGTAATGTTATTTTCTAAAAAATTATTTTTTTATTAAGGTGATATTAACATGAAAAGAGGGCAACGAAGATTTAAATTTAAATTTTAAATGTGAGTTTTTCATTGTCCATTTTTAGACAGCGATTTAATAGTAGTAAAAAGTAATAATTAATGAAACATTTTCTTGGAATGTCTAATTTGAACAAAACAAAGTCCAAAAAAAGACGTCTTAATTTGCCTATCATCACAGGAATCTCGTGTGAACTCAGAAAACTGTGATTTCGTATCAGTGGAATACGTCCGTCATTAATGGCCGGGCCACCATCAGATCATTAATTATAATGAAATATTTAATGAGTAATGTGTTATCGTGGCTGGGCCAGCACACACATTTAGAAAGGTTTTTTGAGCTGTATAATGTCGCCGATAAGCACAGCCGCGCGATTAGTATCAGTTTTGGAGCGCTGGTACAGCGAACACGTTGATAACAGATCTGAGTTTTGTGGTCAGAGACGGACCCTCGTTCATAATAGTTCTTTTCAACGCTTGAAAAATAAACCCTTAATAAAATATGTGGACGGTTCCGGTGAATCTGAAAATCGTCGAGATCGAAGTGTTATCAGGTTTACGGGTTCATTAACACGGGCATCGTCGATTTTCCCCATTGATAAAACGCAAGGGTACGGGTCTGTAAGACCTCAAAGCGAGACTCCCACAACGCGCACGCTGATAAGAAACTCATTTTTTAACGTGACTATGGAATGTTAAGCATACGTGATTTATAGTTGGTTTAATTCCTTCGAGCCAAATAATTTAGTACCTATTATGAACGGTTTTCATATATTGATTGCCCATGGTTTATACGTACAATAAAGTGCAATCTGATGTTAAATTATACCATTTACTAATGTTTTATAAAATCGTATTGACTGTAGATATTTATCTTTTACCACTAGAACGTGAGGTTAGTTGGTTTACTATCAAACTAAATGTAATAATGGATTTTAATTTACTTTACGTTATTGCTTTATTTATTCCCAAGAACGATTTATTTGCACGGCACGTTATAACTTTATAAACACAATATTTTATCATATTCAGAATCTATTAACATCCCTTAAAAGTTTCAGAATTTTAGGAGTTTTTCTTACGTTAGTTATCGACGTTTTTAAGATAAGATTATAAATATAAATGCAGATCATGCAAAGAAACTATTTTATATAAAAAATCGGTAGCGATTAGTTACTTTTTATTGTGGTAAGGCAACATTAAAATACGTAACAATTCGGAAGCTTTTTGTAGAAAATGTATATCGTTTGAAGAAGATGGCCTGATCTGATTTTCTGCGATGAAAAGTATTTTTGCTTTGATGAATTTTACTTCTGAAATGAATTCTTCAATATATCTGTTACTGGTCTTAGATTTTGTTATCAAGTAGTATCATTTCCGTCAGCTAAAAACAATATAAGTCAGAAATCTGCTTAATATTTATCATTTGATAATAACCGCCAGTGTATTTACTTATACCCAAAGTATGGAAATAACCACATAAGTATGAATATAAAACTTTGTAAAGTCGTATTAAAAAATGGCTTTTCCTCGTTTTTAAACAAAGAAGCATTTTACACTTATCTGGTTTTTTCTGGCAGTAGTGATATTTTGATTTCTGCTGCTATTTCTTTGAGTTCTAATGTTTTTAGTTTTTGAAGTTCCTACTCCATGATGGTACCATATCATACCGAATGAAGAAGTAATCAGTCTTTTGCAACATCACTTGGTTTATACTATGAAGTTAGTGACATTTTATTAATCCATAAATAAATTTTGCAAAATCTTAAATTGTTATCTCGAATGATTGATTATATCTACATATACAGTGCCACAGTTAGAATACTCACTCCTACTCATAACTGCCTTGACTGATCTTAGTAGTATCAAATGACTATAACATCAGCAGAATCTTGAATTTTTGAGTATTAGAAGCAAAGTTAATCTATACCCATTTGGATGTCTTGGGTAAATTCTAGTATTCTATCAAAACTTTTCCTATTTTTTATCGAGTTGCGTATACAACGTTAGAAAGTGAAAGAGTTCTTGTTATAATGTTTAGGAGAATGCGTAAATGGTCAGAAACATGTTTTTGAGGAAACTTGAAATTCAAATCCTCATCACGACTGTCTAAATAGTCTGGAACCACTAGATACTTATTCTGCCATGGGCCTAGAATGCTAGTGAGATAGGTTTATTACTTCTTGCTTATTTCAGTGCGAGTTAGGTCCTGTTATCAGAAATAACAGCAGGAATCTTCTAACCCAATTAATGTTATCATACCCGACCCAATCTTTCCAACTTCCTTTACATCTGAAGCAAGAATGCAATAAACGGGCAAGTCCCCACTTTAGGCTAAACTAGGAAGGAGTAGGTTTTGGTTAATGTATGATACTTTTCCCAAAAAAATATTGTCACTGCCAGCTGTAACAAGAGATACAGTTGTATTGAATATCGTCTTCGTCTCCTCTGGCGCATTATTTGATGAGGAGGACGAGCACGGTAGCAGCGGTTGTAACAAGAGCTTATACTCCATCGTTAACCTTCGACTTTGTTTTCAGTTTCTAGTTCGCTTTTCAATCTGTCCTGCTAAATACATCAGTGTATCTTAGCAAACTTTTCCTTTTTGGAAAAATCTCGGATTGGATATCAGAGTCGTCTTCACGTTGACATTCAGAGCACTGGGCAGACATCACAAGGCGTGGCACCCGTAAGGGCCATGGCACATTTGCATAACAAGTCTCATTATTGTTTTTTGAAATTAAATATCAGCAATCTATATCTTCAGAAACATTTGCATTCGCACAACATTTGATAATTTAAAAAGGTGTGTGATGTGCAAACAATGTACAAATTACAAGATTTCCAGAATGGTTGTTCTGTAAACCCAAATTAATAGTAATAGTAAATTAAACACTTTTTATTAAAATTTTATTAAGTATTTTCTAAAAAATTCGAAATTATCAGTTCATCATTTAATAGATGTAGACAGATATGCGACTAATGAAAACATGTACGTGGGGTTATAAAAATTCTAAATTCGTATTTTATTGAAAATGAGGAACTTGACCTTTTCATTAAATATTTATTCTAAATTAGCAATTTTCTTATAACTTGTTACTTATTAGTTTTATATGAAATTCTTTATGATTCTGGAAATCCAACAAAAACAACTGTAATTTTGTTTCATTAGTCAACTATTTCATATCTTTCTTTAGATGTTCTACAAATTAAGTTGATTTCATTTCGTTTGATAAATATGAGTTTGTGTTTTGAAACAAAATTAAGGAATTCAAGAAAAATTTCTTTCTGTACAGAAATAATAAAAATACAACCTAAATATTTTCATTTATTTAATTCTTCAGTATTTATGCAGCTCAAGTTATGTTTTTGTATCTGTGTTGTGTGTGTTTCTTTGATTGAACAAGGCAACTGGCGGGCAACCACTACCATCGTGATAAAGTTGGCACAATAATGAGCACCGTCTGGGAGCTGTCAGACGTCTTGTGTGCTTGCTGTCCTATCTTGGAGATAGTCGGTGACTATCTTATTCCACTATAGCTCCTTTAATGAGGCCACCTTGCTTAGCCTATAATACCTGTACTTATTATCAGTATGAAGAAACGACTTAACAGAAAAAGGCAAAACTAACATCGTGAGCCCGCCTTTATTTAATAAACTTCACCACCTCGTAAAGTGGGAGAATAATCCTAGATTCTCCATCTCTCAGTTATTATGATTTGTTTTACCCAAGAACTAATTGCCTGTCTCTTGTAAGTGATGATTCTGTTTCTTGTTGTAAATGATTGAGATGTTGTTTTGTATTATTATGAGAATACGAGAGTAATGCGATGAAATCTTTCTTGTTTTTTATGCATTGTTGATGTTTCATTTCATATCAAACTGTTACAATTTTAATTCTTAAGTGGAAAATTTGATTTTATAAATTGAATTTCAATTAAAACCTAGAATTACATTATGACGCCATAACATTGCATTATTTTCTAAAAAATCCATGAAAGTAAAAGGTAAATTGTATACCTATGCGTTTACATTGGCACTCGAAGGTAACAGCAATAACAAGTGTAACATATTGAGGCGATTTAGATGACAGTGGCGTGCACAAACACACCAAGCGACACAACTCTAATTGTCCCAGCTCTCTTAGCATACAATGGATATACCGCCATAAGGGGATTCGATTTTTTAGTGTAGCCTGCAGCACCGAGATTACCTATCTGCGTTACCATCTTGGTCCGGTTGCTATTTACAAATAGCTATTGTAGCTATGCGCTGATCTCAGATCCGAGAACTCTTTTCCCAGACTACGTAATTGTAAAGGAAAAGTAATGGCCGGATCTCTGAGTTACGGTCCTGAAATGCGGATTATGCACACACATAGTGGTGGCCGTATATGCAGCCACCTGCATATACCTACCCATACGTATTTATACTACTTTGTTTAAATGCATTCCACGTAATTTGTTTTGTCTTATCAGTTTTGTATTTTCTATTTTATTTATGTACAAAATGTTTTTGAAAGATCTTGAACCTTTCGAAATAACTAGCAACGAGTTAAACTAAAATATAATGTTATTATTCGAAAAATACAAAAGTTGTTAATTATTAATACTACATACAGGGTGTTCTACACTAACATATTTTTTCTTGTATTAATCAGTTTCAGTGGTTTTAATTACATTTACTGATGATAATTAATTTTATTTTGTTTTAATTTGCAAAAAAAATTATTAAAATACGGAAAAGCATCCAGTAAAAAGTGTATTCATAGATAAAGACTCTTTCACACGACCAATGTGATTATGGCTGTGCTACTAGCATATTTTGGTCACTCTTCAGTATTAAAAGAAATTTGATATAAAGATGCCAAGACTTTGGAACCACCAGTTTCAGACTTTGGCCCGTTGAGGTGCTGCAAGGTTCCTTTTAAGTTGATCTAACTTTTCTAAATAATGCTATTAATGGCAATGTTCAGTGTCATTACTCATTTTAAGTTATAATACCAAGTCTGCTATCTAAATATCTTGTAGAGATATTTTACTTTCTGTTCCCATAATAAGTTGTATTGTCGTTTGCGATCTAGAGCTTCTTTTTGCGTCTAGAGTCCCTAGACAAGAATTATAATAAAAAATTTACAAATGACATAAACATAGCTAGTTACTCCATATTTATATCGTTCTATTTAGCTCATTTCAAAGAGATGATGGCGTAAATAAGTTGGGAACGGAAAAAATCACTTAGCTTTCCACAAACGCTTTTGGTCATACCTGCAAATGCACTCTTGTCATTGCACTATTGATTATTGTAATATTTTATTAAAGGGAATGCACAGTTATAGTATAACTGAGATGCAATGAAAAGTCTGTATTCTCAAGATTCTGATGAGCAAAATCATCAAACAGTTGGTGCCCTAAATACAAGCAGACAGACAAAAAATTCGTCTTAATAGGTATGTAATCACTATTTTGTTAGTGGTATCTAAGCAAACCTTAAATAATTACAGAAGAAAGACTTTTGACAATCAACAAATACTTAGACAGTCCCAACTAGGTATGTTCAAATGTTCAGATAGACAGTTTCATTGAAATGAGAGAGCAAATAACTATAGCAGAATTTAGTAGAAGAAGAGATTATCGTCTGATGATTACAGTGTATGTTTGATTTGGGTCTATAAAATTAAAGAAGAAAAACTCGATTTATTTGTAAGAGAATACAGAAGAAGTTATTCAAATTGGGCAAGAAACAAGAGCGCAGTACGGTTCAAAAATAAGTGATAGCAAAAATTATTTATGTGGCGATGGAAATTTACAGAATAAACATGCACTACAACCGAATGAAGACCAGAAGATCTAAGACAAGTTATAGAAGAAACTCCAGCGATAAAACCAAAAAGCAGAACATATGGAAAAATTTCAATGAAGCACACTTTCTATTATTGATAAACATCAAATGTGTTTCCGTATTCATTTTTAATTGTAATCCATATTTTATTGTTCACTGTTGGAAACCCGCCAACTGATTGTTTGCTTGTACTTTTGATTTTTCGACATGAATTTTACTGAACTGGAAGTTGGAAAAACATGAGTCTTGACTAATACTTCTGAAAAACATTATCTGTAATAATGTCGTTTACTGGGTTATGCATATTAACAGTTGCGAAAACGTTATGTATGAAGAAGGGCTCCATCAAAAGAAATTTTTTGGGCAAGGTTTAGTTTTTTATGAAATATTACGAATAAATTCCTAAGTAAAATAATGTTTTGATAATCAATCAATATAAGAAGGCATACGTTTCGATGGGGATTTAAGCTTTTTAATTAAATTTTAATTCGTCATCATAGCAACTGTGGTACAATTACAATTTTAATAATAATCGTGCTTTCTCTGTTTCTTCTAGTCAGTATTCACTTAATAAAAATGATAATAGAACAGCTTCTAATTATTGAATAAATACGATCCTAGTAGAAAATTAACTATAGATGCGATAAATTAAGCTTTTTCTAATTTGCTCATTTCGCATGTATTGCTTTATAATTTAATAAAAAAGATTAATTGAATTTAAATTAGCTTTTTGAAAGTTAAAATCTAATTCAGTAAAAAAAAAACAAATTAAACCCATGCAATGGTCATTTCAAATGGAATTGGTTATTATGCTTAGCCACGCTTGATTTCCAGTTATATCAATCGATCAAATTTTGGCATCTCACGGACGATCATTGCTAAAAGCCTTCGCCGTATAAATAATTCATAAATTTTGAAATCCAGTGAAAATGAAACCACAATTTGGGTTTAGTTCACACTCAGGGCTTAAACTGTCAAAACAAGACGAATCGTCCCTCAATATCTGAAGATCGCAGATGTTATTTTTGGGGACATCAAGAAGAGTCAGACCTAGATTTATGAAGTTGCTGGGACGAAGATAAGACAATTTTAACGCGGAGCCAAGGTGCAATGTTCGAGTTAACGAGTACGAGTTACGATTGCAGATTGATAAGGAGTGCAGCAGGTGTGGACAGCCTTGTTAGTTTACCTCGGTCTGATTCACTAAACAAGATGCGTAATCACTGTGACACTCTTGACACTTGAGAATAATTATAATTATGTTAATTGGTCGAAGCCTTTTCAGAAATCTGATAACGGAATAATAGTCCGGTTTTGATTTTAACTGCAGATAATGCCATTCTTACACGTTTAGATGTCACAGGATGATATGAAACGACACGTCCTTTATTCTTCCAGTAAAAAAAGGTTACAGATAATAATTAGTCTAAGTTATTTGATGGTTGGCTACTTAAAGAAAACAATAAAATGCCAGATAATTATTTTTAAAAATGTGAGACGCTAAACACGAATTAAGAAATAATTCCGTTGTGGATTTCTCTCCTTTTGCTGAACAATCTCATGTTTAAAAATAACATGCAAAGATAAATTTAACATTAGCTACTTATCGTAATCCATATTCTTTATCATATTAGAAACATAAGTTTCTAGTCTGGATGCTGTTAAACCACTTACAAGAATTACAGATCACCGGCGCCATTTCGCCATTAGAAATACTTGATGATTATCAGCGTAATTAACATAAGGGTCTGTCTAAATAAAAACCAGATTAAATGCAAAAAACCTTTTATCTGCATGAATTAAGAAAACTTATTGAAGGCATCTTTCAAGGAGGGGTTCACTTTTCTTTATTTCTTTGATAAGCTTTTAAATATTAGTACTGTATTTGTTTTATATTTATACAAAGAGAGCCTTAGATTGCTAAACTGTCTTTTGATAACAAAGTTTGGAAGCCAAGTTCAATAATTTTGTATACGTCAGAATAAAAGATACAAAATACAGGGTGTTCTACACATCTCTGCTATTATCGGATTATAGTTTGTATTTAGTTTTCTTTATGTATTAATGGTGGCTTTAAGATATTTTCTTTTTCTTTACTCATTCATTTCTTTGTCTTTTCTCTATTATTTCTCGAAAAGTTTATTATTGTTCCTCTTCGCAAGGTTTTAATGGTCGGATATTGATGGCGGTGATTGTAGTAATATCTACATCATAAAGACGTAATTACTAACAGGAGTAAGTAAGTACCTTATTAATTGAAGTGACAAATCCACCTTAAAGCCTGATGCAAAAGAGAGAAATTTTGTTAGAAACGACGTATTCTTAGACAAGTGTGCCTCGGTTTTTTTGCCGCGATAGTACATATCTTTTTTAATTTCCAAAAATTTTATAATGTCAGTAAAACTTAAGAAGAACACCCGTACAAGATACTTATTTTGATGTAGGAAAGTGAAACCAAACATCGTTCACGAGGAATAATGATAATAAGATAATAAGAAATAAGATCAAGAACGACTCAACATCAATATATTGGTTAAAACTTATAAACTCCGTATGCTCAAGAATTACTCCCATATACAAAACATTTACCTTTGCCACGGACCAAAAATTTTTCGAGCCTATGGCACACAATATAAACGTTTTAGAAAAATTTTGCCGAAGTTTTTGAAAATCTCCGATCTTACTAGAGATCGATAGATAGCTTTTCAAAAAACCAATCTAGTACCGACTAGAATAAATCTTGTTAGGTTACAACAGCACTCTTGAATCTAATCTCGTCTCTTTGTAAACACAACAAACATACAACGACCAAATAGCCAATAAATTAAAAACCTCTGCTGAGCTCTTTTGTAGTGTCTTGTTAACTAAGTTTCTTACGTCAGTCTCTTTCAACTTGCTTTTCATCGTCAATTTTTTTAGAATAGATGCATCATTAAGGTAAGTTTTTGACAGTAACGTGTGCCAACAAAGTAGCTGGACAAATTATCAAGCTGAATAATCTAGTTGCATTGCTTCTTGATTGCATTAATATCGACTGTTTTTGTTTCTGTTTATGTAAACTATCATATATAGTTCATGGTGTTGATGTGATCATAATGAAAGTTGCAGCAC
>VTPC01090914.1:123668-144508 GCA_011009095.1 Ignelater luminosus
TTTTTTGTCTAGAAGCTATACGGATCCAGTTAATTTTTACGTCCTTGGTGAAAAGTGTCTTTCACTCCATTTTATTGAGTAATTTATACGTCATTCTTATGAAGATTTATTTCTTGTTTTTTCAATCTACGTTATGTTTCAACAAAAAGGAGTGTAAACTGGTAACCGTTCTGCAAATAAATACAAAGTTGGAATTACTTATACATATGAGATTATCGGCACGCGACTCGAAGCTTATAAAATAGTTGAACGTTCTGTTTTCGGCCCACTTGGCATTAAAATTTCTTTGCATTCGTTTTACACTATGAAATAAAACACCTTTACATAAAAGAGGCCGTTGAAAATTTTATTATTAATGGCATAAATAAATTTTTCTCATGTAATCACGATAGCCTAATTTTAATCGTTCTTATAGATCTCCCGTTAAACGGTTATGCCCGGTTCTAATTATTATTAAAATAAACACAAAGCAATATTCGAAATTTTATAACAGTCGAAATCAATCTTTGTTAATCGTCTTAGAAATCAAAGGAACTTTCAAAAATGATTAAGTGCGAAGTAGATAAAATAGTTGCAGCTGGTTTGTATTATATAAATGACTTCGGTTAACAACAACAATAGAAATATTAGTCGTTAAAACCATCTCATATGACAGACTAAATGTAGTAAGGTTGCCCCGGGGTTTAATCCAGCATAAGAAAGACGTGGTGGAAGGAACAAGAGTGCGTGTTAATAATAGTGTGGTAGCGACACGCTGCGCTAATAGCCCGCTACTGGTTTGACCGCCCACTGCCTCGGGACACACACACATACACACGTACATACGCCGATATCTGTCAAATTGATTGAGCTTTTGAGTTTAATAAGCTCTTGCCTTCGGGACGGATTAAAATTTTAAATTGATACGTGATTTTTAAATTTTATTTTACAAAAACTTCCTTTTTATGCTCTTACAGATAATCCGACTGATTAAGATATGAAAAATGGAAACAATAAATTCAAATTAAGTTTTAATTTAGGTGGGAACAAAAGGATGAGCTTTTGGTGGCTTCAGAGTGGTTCGAATTAAAAATAAGCACGATGCTAGTTTTTATGTGTGTGTGGAACTGCTGGTTGCTTCTGATGTGTGGTGGATGCTAATTAAAGTGTGTTAAACGGTATCCACATAAGAGGTTTCTTCTGTTAAAGCAGCAAAATGAAAAACGATTCCCATTAAACAGAGATATGAGATATGGACTATGAATGCATTTTCTGTGAGGATTAATCCAACAAAAAACGTTATCATTATTGAAGCGGTAGCTCTCGGTTATTATAAGGAGGGATGTCGGGGCATGGAGCCAGGTGATTAGTGACTTCCAGAGTGAGACAGACTAATGATTGAGCGTTATCGAGATATGTGCGACAGAATAAACTATACCGGCGTTATCTGCGCTGCCAGCGTCGCTCTGGCCTTTTAATCATCCCTTAACACATTTCTCACCTTATCTCCCTAAAAGCTTTAAAAAAGTTTCCCTGGAAAACTCGATAGCGCATAAAATGTCTGCAGATGACAGAGGTGTGCCCGCCGATTTAATGTGGATAGAATTCTCAGATCAATTTTAGATTTCAAACGATTTATAACTTCCTCTTACACAGCAGCGGATCCCGATAACATCTATCGATCACGCTACATTAGCATAAGACATTGATTTATAATTATTCCGCGAATCTTTCCCCATTATCGACGAGCATCGACATATTAGCGCACTTCCCCGTCCGTGCGCTACGAAAAAGCGTTTCCTTCCCCCAATATCTCTCTTCTTTATTTAATAATTTCTGTTGCTTGCGTTGTTATTATTCTTAAAGAAATCCTTG
Source organism: Ignelater luminosus (assembly GCA_011009095.1). Taxonomy (NCBI): domain Eukaryota; kingdom Metazoa; phylum Arthropoda; class Insecta; order Coleoptera; family Elateridae; genus Ignelater; species Ignelater luminosus. Next base: position 125,523 of record VTPC01090914.1, read on the forward strand.
TTTAAATATTAATGAGTTCTACTTTTCTTAATGTTTTAACAAAAAAATATTAAAATTCTAATTTTTCCGTCACAGGAAAAATAATTTGTATTAATAACGTAGCGGGGTATTATTCGAACGAATTTACATAATACTTCTAAAATGGTTTTTCGAAAAATTACATAAAATATAAAATAAATTTATGACAAGGTGTGGATTTTGTTAAGTGCTAAGCACTTACGAAGAGAATGCAACACGTAGGCATCACTATCTGTTTGATATCAAAGTAATAATGGAATTATCAGCAACAATTTGTAGAATTCTGATCTAATCAAATGATTTAGAAGATTAACATTTGCGTCACAATCAAGGAAAAGTCTAGTTATTATCAAATAAAAGATCTAGTCGGGTGCACACTTTTCTGTTATCAAGTGAAGCTTTTTTCTTTGGATTCGGTCACGATTCGACTATTTTACGTTACTGTACTAGTTATACGTAGACCTTGTAGAATGAAAGAATCAGAATTCATATTGTGGTTTCTTTGGTTTTCTTAAGAAGAATTAAATCAGATTTGAAAGAATTTTGAAACTGAACCAGCAGATAATTGAGATATTGGCTGCTCAAAATGGCTACGTACTCGTAGATTGCGACAATTCTCATTTTTGCAAATCATCAGGTTTGTGCAATTGGGATTGATTTTATTCATGGAGCGGAATCAATTTTGACACAAATCTTCAGATTTGTCGATTGGATTAGATTTTGCTAATTTGGTAGAATTTCAATTTTAAGAAAATCTTAAAGTTGGACGATTAATGATAGATGACTGTCATTTTGAATACCCATTTCTCGACAGCATATTGGGCAATCTTTAAAATTTTGTTTAATCGTGTTTTACTTGGAAAAGAATTCAGAAACTGATTCCTTTACATAAATGAAACATGTTGATTGTCTATCTATGTATAGTTTGAAGATTATCGTAGGCTTGTCGATTATATTCGAGATTTCTAGTGCTATTATAGTGTGGCAGGTTTAAATGATTTTGAAAAAAGTTTGATCACGAGTAATGATCAATGTTTTATAGGAAGAGGAATTTTTACTAAAGTTTGTTTATTTTCCACATCAAAGTCTTTAAAGATATCCAAAATGGAGAATTTTATTGACTTTTTAGGGATTAAAACATTGAAGATTATGCTTTCGAGAAAACACACCTTCAGCTTCAAAGTGATAAGAGGATTTTGAAGAAGGCAAAAGTTTCCTGTTGGTAGACAAAAACGTTATGGATGCATTGCTCAGTGCCTCCACCAAATATATTACCCCTGATCGATTTTGCCTTATTGTTCTGGTCGCTGTTTGCTTGCCAAACCACAAGAGAAAATTTCTTTGGTATTGTTTTCGAAAAAAATCATGTTCAACAGTTTTCTATAATTTGAAAGTGTAGATTCTATGGCATGCCAAAATTTAAAGGAAACACGTCTTCAGTAAATCTTGCCAAATTTTAAATTTACATACATAATAAAAGACATTATCTAATATATCTGTTCATTTAGACCTGTTGACTATACTATAGCATGTATACCATTATGTCTCATCTGATGTTAGTACTTTCTGCAACTTCCACGCAGATAAAAAATAAATCGTTTTAAGCTTTTTTATATTTATATTGCACCAAGCTGATTTGTGATGTCAGTTCTTTGCAATGAATCTATTTATTTATTTTCGTTTAAACCTGATATAAAACTACTCTGATTTGAAGTTCGAATCGTGTTTGAACAATAAAAGAATTTTTTATCTACATTAGTTAAAATATTATCGATAAATCTCTAATCGTTGATCTTAATTTCGTTTTTGCCTATAGCGGTTAGTATAGCTCTAAAAGGAGAATAAGAAGAAATTATTTAATTTTCCCTAGAGGGCTAAAAGCAGCGTCACTATAGTACCAAGATATCTTCTTATCTACCCCAGACTAATGCAAGTCTAGGAATTTACTTTAAAAAAAAGAGTAAAACGCATAAACTCGCACGGCTACATGACCAGATAATTAGACGTATAAGATAGAATAAAACCCCGCGATAAAACTGGATAAAATATACGACGCCTCAATTTGTATCGAACTTGATAATACCTAATGGCTAATAAATACGTGCAGATAATGGCGCTTGAATTTATACTGGGAGAATGAGTTTTTATTTTCTAAATACGGAGGGAGATTGATCTCCTGTTCTCGTTAAATTATTATCAGCTTATATTTCGTTTCAAATTGTCCAATTTTAGGGGCTTTTATAAATTTTTGTGTGATTGTATGTATGGGGAAGAAAAAATTTATGGCTTTGGTTTTTATTTCCCTTCTTGCTTCAACAGATATGGTATTTAAAATTATTCAAAGTGAAATTAAAAGAGATATAAATAAATTTGTATTTCTAAGAACTACTAAAAACGGTAAAACCAACATGGATACATTTGCGTGTGTTAATGTGTGTAGATACATGTATTTGTGCACATTCGAAACCATTACCTGTTAGATAATCATTTCAAACCACGATCGTGCACTTATCTCGCATTGAAGTCTCCAGCTTCTCGTGACGTCTTCACCACTGGTGTTATCACATTTGCGTATAAGTGCATCATTCTGAGAAACTGTTATGTACAGATCAAACATCTTTAAGGTCACATTAAGATTTTTCTCCCTACATTCTTTAGGTACGTTCCAGTATTTTTGATAAAGATTTATTTTATTACTTTTAATACGAGAATTCTATATAGGCTACAAGTGGAGCAAGGATTTTTGTCAAATGAAATAAGAAAATACCTATAACATATATACAAGGAGCCACGCGACGCCAGAATCGGCGATATGCAAATCTGAAAGATCGTGACGCACGACACATATACACGCTGTGCCTTAATTAAGTCAAATAGATTCAACACAGGGACTAATCACTCACTTGCGGTATTAAAAATATTGTAGACTGCGGAAATGAAGTAATTTAGATTGTTATGTGCCACTAGAATTAAGATAAGATCGTCAACCATGAAAACCTTCATTAATCTCCCGAAAAAGAAACCGGTGTTCAGCACTCAAAAATTTTCATGGAAAACATTGAAAAATCTCTTCGCAAAAATATTTTTCCTTGTTTCTTGTGATAATATTTATTTTTAAAGTTACTTTAAAGAAAAGTCGGGTAAAACTGTAATAAGAATGAAAACTTCCTACGATGGGTGAACAAACTTAATCAGATAGCAAAATGTAGATAAAGTAAAGGACTTACCGAGTAGGCGAAAAGAGTAGCTTATCAACAGAACGATCTTTTGTAACGTACATGTAAATGTTTTGTGTGTACTTTTTTTCCATCTACGAATTTTATATTAATTTATGCCACAACCCACTACTGATTTGTTGATTACTACTTAATGGCGGTTTGAAATAGTAGTAAAAGTGGTCTTTATACTAACGGATTGTAATTAAAAAATGTAGTACGTTTCGAGTTTAGTTTTTTCTTGTTTTATTTCATTTTTTCTTTTTGATTTTTTGACAGTTGAATAGAATGCGAATTTGCTTGCTTGTTTTGTTTTGCAAGTGAAATTGGTTGTTTGCAAAATACAAGTAGGCAAGAATTAAGTAGAAAAAAATTGTTTTAACAATTGTACGATTTATTTGTTACATCAAGTATAAATATAAAAAATAATAAAGGTAATCAGTTTAAGGAGCTAAACAATAAAGCATTTTTTGATTAAAATGTTTTGTTTTGTTACAATGACTTAACTTCTTAACTTGTTCGTAGTAACAAAGTCAGCTTTGGCCCTAGGTACTTCCAGATTCAATGTGGTTTCAACCTACAATCAGTACCCTGATAGTTTTGCTTACTAAGCTCAACCATACAAGACTCTTAATAAACAGTTTCGTTTGCCAAAACATTTTTGATTTTGGCATATGTGTACTTATTTTGTTTGCTGCACGATTTTAACAACCGCAACTTAAGTTATTGATTCATGGAACATTTCAATAATTTGCATGAGAAGTAGTTGAATTTGAAGTCCTAACACGTTATGTAATACAAAGCAGACTAATCTACGAGAAAGACCTTTATCTTCAACTAAGAAACCAAATGTTTGAAATTATTAGAAATCTTCCAGATATTATTTATGGACACCAACTTACAGAGATTAAAGCTATAGCGTCCAATACTAGAAATATTAAAACCATAAACAGAAACTTCTAAATACCTAACTTCTTATGTGTCTAAGATATTGTAATACTTTCGTAAAATTCTAAGAAGCGCTAAAGTAACAAAGATCATAATAGAGACCTCAAGTGGAACCAAAACATTCAGACCTTAAAGACCAAATAGTCTTGATGAAAACTGTTCGGAATATTAAACAGAAGAGAACGTAATTTTAGGTCGTCCAATAATAACTGCATAAGTTCATGCGTAGAAACCGCTCCTATTATGTTAATTCTCTTGGGGTAGAAGCGAATGTGGCCGTCTGATTGATTCAAAACCAAATAATGGAATGAGAGGATGCGAAACTCTTGAGTTTATCTCAGTGCGCATTAAGTTCTCAAACTGGTCCTGATTTCCTTGTTCTGTGTGGAAAACAACAAAAACATTTCAAAGAACAATGATCTTCCAAAGCAGTTCGAAACATTTGCCTGCAACAACTTTTATCCCGAAGGCATTTACAAAAATATACAAAACTTTAAGATATTTTGAATAATCTTGATGCAACTTTTGCCATACTTTTTCTCTTTATGACTGATACGTATTTTGAAGATTGCCCCAAGTCCAAAATACGGAAATTTGTCCATTATCTTGAAATTGCTCAAAGCTTTTGTAGTTTGGGTTAAATTAGGGCGATCATCTATCGCAACCTTAGTCGGTTTTTTCCATATCTAAGTCTAGTGGCGACTTGAAATCTTTGTGAAGTCTCAACATCTTTTCACTGGAGGCAATCACAGTACTGTTTTTTTAAATTTCTTGAAAATTGCTTTTTATTGAAATATTTTCATCCTACTCTACTTTGAACAAACTTGCCCAAAATTGTTCTCATAAGAATTCTTGATGAGAAACATAAGATGTTTCGAACCTTATTTCTTGGCACATTCTTTAGTTATCTCCACCTTAAGAAGGTAGAAACTTTGGTAACCAAAGAAGCAAAAACAACCCTGAGGTCTTTGTTCGCTTTTTAGATTCATTCCATTGAACGTATAAGACAGTATCTTTATGTCTCTTTAGATGAGTTAGAGTACTTAGTCTGACGTAAATTTCTTTATTTAATCAAAAATCTCGTCTTTACTGCACTAACACAATATTATTCTTCATTGTTGAGTATCTAAATGTGGTGCCTATAAACAACATATTGAAATTAGGAGAAGAAATAATTCACGAGTCTCGCTTAGCTACCTACAGAAGGAGCAACCATTACTCTATGATATCATTGCGAGTAGTTCAGATGGTTACAATCAAAAAATTATTTGAGTTTTATTGAAATATAAAATTGTACCTTGTACCAAGAAATGTATTTATCAGAATTCTCGACATCCTAAAGAAGCGTTCTTGTTATGCGATAAAATCCACCTTGTTTGATAATGAAGATAACACCACCCATTAGGAATACAATGAAAATCTATTCTGAACGCATGGTTTTGATAATATCATATTTAAACCTGTCTGTAGTTTTACATTGTTTATTTTATGAATCGAGATCAATATCTATAGAGTGAACTAATATCAAGGTTATATCTGTCTTGATTTTTAAATCGTACTTTACGTATAGAGGTCATTTATTATATCCCTACATAGAAACAAACCAAAAGCAAGCATGTGTTTAAAAAACTTATACAGTTTTTAAATCAATAATCATGTAGTGCTTACCCAATAAAAGCAAGGACTATCTTTCATAAGTATCAGTCGATGGTTTATATACTAAATATCAACACCTACCTACTTGTTGTACACATGCCTAAATTTCAGGTTATTGACTTGTATATTGAAAAACGATCGAAATCTAGACTTCTTTTAACAATGGTTATTACATGAGTGTTTATTCCATTTTTGACAGTACTTGTTTGTACTAAAACTTGAAACTTCATAAATAAAAACATTGTTTTCCAACAGATGTACCTACAATATATTTATTATAGAAACGTTAAGAGACAAAATACAACTCGCCAAATATCTTAATTAAATTTCGCGCTAATTTAACAAGATACTTAAAGTCTCGTTAGAGTATTGGTTCGAAATTTATTGACGTTCGGTTTTATAGCTTTATTTGAGTGCCGATGGTGTATTGGCGTGGCCCAGCGAGTAATTGGAACAGCTGTGTGGCGTTATTGCCAGGGATGATTGACAATGGCTAATGTGCGGTGTTACGTATGGTGTGTTCGCTACATATTGGGAAGACTGGAGGCTGTATAATTAATAACATTAGCGATCCTATCTGACAAAGCACACTCGCACCAGCCCTGAGCTATACACACAGCTGATCTATATCGCGCTAGACATTCCGAACTCTAATTAAAGATCTTTATCGCTCGCGAGAACTCCCATCCACCGTCTTATTAATTCCTAATATCTTTAATCTTCGGTACCATCGAATTTTTTAGTTACTTATTAGTATTGTTTTTAAATGTTCATTCGACATTTTAGTTACATGAATTAACGTTGTACCGATAGTTGTCTTCGAGCTGTTCGTCCTACAAAAACTTCGTATGTACGTAATCTTTAATCTCTAAATAAGATTTTATTTAATTGACGTTTTTAATTTTCAATTATTCACCGAGGGTAATTCTTAGTTAAAATAAAATGAGAAATTTTGTAGTAAAGTTGGCTTTTGATCGGCAAGAACTAGAATACCTCGACAGTTTTACCTTGAGCCATTGTTGTCTCCCATGTGAGTGATGATATCTTGAATAGTAAGTTTCATTATCATATATGTTAATACATATTTTGTTGACGACCTCAAAGAAAAAGATTATCAAATTTAATAATCAGTATCTAAGAACGAAATTAAATCTCAACTTTTGCATTATGTATGAGGGGATTGTTAGAGTTCTGTTAATAAGTTTTGTTTGAATTTCGTGCCATGTATAATAATTTGATAATTGTTTTTTACATTTAATATTCTTATTATAAACATTTGTGTAGTACATTAGAATAATTAACATACATTTGAAACTTGAACAATCAATAATAATTATTGTTATCGCCTAATAATTTATTTTAAGCGTCATCATCTGCCCCTTCCTTATATTCCGTCTTAATTGTATCGGTGTACAGTCGTGATTAAGGGTTGCGTTATCTGAGTAACAGGTGGCAGAGGACAGTTAATAATGATTATTGATTGGGGCGACAGTGATAGGCGCGTATCGTAGTGCTGATGTGATGTATGGAGAAGCCGCAAACAGGCGAGTTGGTGTCGCGTAGGTCGCTGAAGAACTGCTTCATTAGAGCAGGGCCGCGACATGCGCGACCCGTGTACTACTTGCTCTTATCATTCTTGCATTTGTACTAACCTGTTCTTCATCAATCCTCCACCTAACGTATAACTTACGTTACACTAGCAATATTTTATGACTTGTCCTCGTGGTGATTGCTATCTTTCTCGAAGCCCGCTCTAGATTGTATCGCGGTTCATGTTTCCCGGTACACTCACACTTACTTTATCTAACATTTGCATTTTGTTGCAGGGGAAGACGAGGAGTGGGGAAGCAACGATGCGAACGCGATGGCAACAGAGGAAGTCACCGCTCCTCCTGGAAACGAAACAACGGGGGAGAGCGACAAAGTTTCGACGGCAGGGTCTACCGTGGAAGACGAGAGGCCGGATAAAAAAGTTATAGCAACCGATGAAGTGACAACGCCTCGTTTAAGGCTGAAAGCGAGTCTCGCAACCGATCCTGCTTTACAACCCCAAGCAACGGCTGTAACTAGCGTTAAGCGTGATCCTGACGCAGCCGTTTCGCCACCAAATACAGCCGAATATCTAGCTTCGTTGCCACCAGCATTGCAAACAGTCTTAGCGAGTAGCAGATTCTTTTTACCTCCTCATATTAATTTAAGCGAATCTGCTATTCGACCGGAACCAGCAGAAGTTCCTCGGCAAAGTTCCGCCCCCATTTTTATGTGTGCTCCTTGCAGTATAAAGTTTTCTTCTTTGAGTACACTAGAAGCACATCAGACATATTATTGTTCTCACAGAATTAATAAAACCTCAAGCGACGCGGAGGAAAGTAAATCAGGAACTGGAGCCGAACCTAGCGGAAATCAATCAGATCAAGATGCATCTGAAAATGCTTCTAAATCTGTTCGAACTGGAAAGCAATATACTTGTACTCATTGCTCTTACAGTGCTGACAAGAAAGTAAGTCTTAATCGTCATATGAGAATGCACACTGTATCTCCTAGTCCTGTAAATCCACCTACAACCATATCAAATGGAGATGTTGGACAAGATAATCAAGATCGCTACTGCGCTGATTGTGATATACGTTTTAGTTCGCAAAAAACGTTTAGAGCGCACAAACTGCATTATTGCAGTTCGAGACATATGAATAAACCAACTGTTACGATTAGTCCCGCAGGAGTACCCACGGTAGTTACAAGTTCTAAGACCACTTCGAGTTGTACTTCTGGTTCTACTTCAACATCGCCGGTCGATACCTCAACTTGTAGAACCCCTCCATCTCCAGCAACAGCTGCCACTCCATCTCAGCAACCATTCCTGGCTTTACCAACGAATCCCATTCTTATTGTGCCATATTCCGTATTTCGTGGTGCCAGCCTTTTACCAGGTTTATTACCAAATGTAAGCGGTTTACCTGCTCCAGATACACCATGTTTTTTGTTACCCAATGGAACTTTACAACCAATGTCGCAAGCTGTTCCCTCTAACGTTACTTCACAGATGGAGGTTCTAAAATCTGTTAATAAAACTAAAGAACCACCAGTAACTCGAGACTCTAGCGGTCCTTTGGATTTAAGCATTCGAAAAACTCCGGAACCTAAAGAACTTGTAATTAACTTAGGGGATGATCATGAGAAAGAAAATATCAAACTAAGATCACCTACCCCTGAACAAATTATATGCGCTCCGTCTCTTCACGGATCGCCACCTCTAACACCCTCTTCTCTACGAGAACCTTCTCCAGTTCAGATTTTATCTCCTAAAAGAAAATACGAACACGACTCTTCTAGAAGCAACAGTCCGAGGCTGTCCAGGTTAACACCGAAAGTCATCGCTTCTGAAACAGAAAAGTCGCAACTTAGTCCAGAAAGTAATAAAAGTTTAAACTTGTCTTTCGGAATTCCAGCTTCTTTACATCCGTTGTTACGAGCTGGACCTTTACCTTTGTTACCACCAGAATTACAAATAAGATTAGCAGCTGGCGAATTACCAACAATACCTCCTCCTACAGCGCCGCAAGTTTTAGTAAAGCAGGGGGTATCTAAATGTAAAGAATGCAACATTGTGTTTTGTAAACATGAAAACTATATTGTGCATAAGAAACATTACTGTTCGGCGAGACTACAGGACGATGAGATTTCTAAGAATTCTGGAAGTCCTCCTGTTAGTCCTGGAAGTGCCGGCACTACCAGTCCAGCTGGGCAATATCAACAATTAATTTGTCTTGCATGTGGAATTAAATTTACGTCTTTAGATAATCTTAACGCTCATCAAGCTTATTACTGTTTAAAAAGAAACGACATTGAAGTGAGAAGATGTGGTAAATGTCGGGGTATTGCGGAACCGGGACATCAATGTGTTCCACCAGGACCTTTCGCTGGATGGAAATGTCCTTGTTGCGACGTGGTTAGTGCAACAGCAAGTGCTGCCCAGAGACATATGGATACGCACACGGGGGTCAAAGCTTATCGTTGTACAATATGCCGCTATAAGGGAAACACGCTGCGAGGCATGCGGACTCATATCCGCATGCATTTCGATAAACGCTCACCAGACTTACAGGTAATATATCATTATCTCCGCGCCCATTTATCTACTATGTAATTCATATACTACTCATTAAAAAATTGCAAAATTTAAATTTTATTTGTAAGATTAATATTAAAACAATAAAAAAAACAAATGAAATGTTATAAAACGAATTATTGGTGATTGTGATTTTTCTTTTGCAGGAAGAAAAGTATATTAGTTACATCTTAGAGGACGATGGTGCAAATGTTGTGGAAGCCAGTATGACTCCCTCTACGACGGGACCCTCCAACGTGACCGACGATCGGGCGGTGTCCCCAAGTTCCGAGGGCCGTGCTGAACCTCTACATCATTGCGCTCAGTGCTCCTACAGTTCGGTGTATAAAGCGAACGTTTTACGTCACGTCAAGCTAGTTCACAACGTCGCTGAAGAAGAACATCTTTCTAATGGATCAACTGACAAAAATTCTAAATCCATGCCAACTTTAGAGGAAGACGAAGAAATAGTGGTTAAAAAAGAGGCTATTGAACCTGAAGTTATTATAGCGCCAATAGAAGAGGTAACAAAGGAAGAACCTGCAGATGTGTCTCCTGAAGAGAAATCTAAACAGGAGTCCGAAAAAGAAGATGAAGCTCTTAAGGATGAATCAAAGCAGAGAAACAAATACTGCAAGTCTTGCGATATTTCGTTTAAATTTCATACAACATACATCGCGCATAAGAAATTCTACTGTTCCAGCCATGCAGGAGAAATCACAAATGCAAACACTAATAATAATAATCCAACAACTAGAGCTGCTGAAGCTGCTTCTGTACTTTGAGTACGACCGTTACTTTAAATAATGGAAGTTTAAAAGGGTCTGAAAAACACAAGTCTCATAAGGGTTAATAATCTCAAATGTGGCAAAGTGGAAATGACCAATGTGTCCGTGTGTTAAAATTTGGGCCAGTTCATATTGTATACGCGTCTTTGTGTATAATATTGTTAAAACATGTTATTGTAATAACTAGCAGTACTAATAACAACACCGACAACAAAATGTCGCATGTAAGATTTCTTATTAGTCGTATGCCCCTGCAATATGTTAGTTATTTGATTATTATTATTATTTTTTGTAAATTTCTTTAAATTGTTGTTCTTGTACAGAAAAGATTATGAATAATTTTTAAATACATTAGGTTTATTAGATGTGTATAAATTCATATATGCCAAAGCATTAACTCACTATTTGAATAATTTGCATTTTATATTGGTTTAAAACTCGAATCTAGCATGTAAAAGCTTTTATTCATATCATTTAGATAAGAAGTTTCTTTCTCACTTGCAGTTTTCAACAGTTAATGTTCAAGTGAATAAATGTTATAGCTGTTTGGTGTTTTAAACACCATCTAAACGTATGCAGTGATTATACTTCGAGACAATAAATTATTTATTTGTAATTATTTTGTATTTTTTATTTAAATATTATTTTTTTTCAATGTAACACAATCAGTACCTAATTATTTTTTAATAAAAAATAAATTATGAAACCTATTCATGAAGAGTCTAGAGCCCTTTGGTTACTATTAGTTTTTTTTCATCCAAATTGGTACCTTGTTCAGAAGATTTTCCTCATCGGTACCATTGTACTGTATTAAAACTACTTTAACAAAATGATTTAGTCAAGTTGACAGTATAAATTTCAAATTCTAAAATAAATATCTTGCAATCAGTGTTATCCATGAAATCTTTTTTGCACTTATAAAACTGATAATGATAAAAGAAAAATTGATTATTTAGAAAAAACTGTATTTTATGCAAAGCTAAAACAATCAAACTATATTAGCCTTGACAAAATCTTATTACATATTAAATCTAAAACATAACCTGGTTTTTAAAATTTAATTATGCAATTAAGGGCAGTCCAGTTTAACTATTTAAAAATAAATTTGGATTAACTTATAAATAAATTATCAATTTGAAGATGAAGATGTCATTTGGTGTTTCTAATTATGAGATTGGAAAAGGTAAGTAGGGCTTCCTCATGTAATTACACGGCAGGTAAGTAGTCTTATTAGAGCCTCTCGGCTGAATCTGTCAGTGACTGGTATTTATGAACTGTAGTCTTACAGCAAAATAATTATCCTTGTTATTCAGTTGAAATGTGAAGTTCCTAAAATTTATAAATAAATTTTGTGGGCAATTGGTATTAGGCAGTCATAACAGCAGGTAGTTTTGATAGTCAAATGATTTGAATTGCGCTGTTATAAAAAATAAAATCTCAGTGTGAAAATAAAGTATGCTATATTATAAGTTTTTGTTAATCAAAACTAAATTACAAATTGAAGTGTGTGTTATTGCAAATCACTGTATTTTATCTTAATTTTTGATAAGCAAAAGTCTATGAAGGCATTAGTAGAATTCAAAGCTATTGTTTTTGTTTTATAAACAAAAACTAATTAAAAAAATTTTTTACCACAAATTAATAATTTCGACGTATACAGTGTGTTCTAAATTAGTGGCTCACAATGGGGATCTCAAAAATCGTAAGAGATTCGAAGTCAGTTAAATTAGAAAAATGTTACTTATTTTGGATATTAATTCTCTGATGTTTTTGTTTTTTCAAATGGAATTTCTAAGAAACGAGCAAAGATAGAAAAGAACGACAAAGAGGGGTTTCAAAGAATTTACCCTTTAACGCAAAACGTTTTACTTCGGCGGCGAAACGTAAACGCAATTTTCTTAAAATAAAACTCCAACTTGATTTTCAGTAATATAAGGTTTGGCATAGGTATTCTTTTGTTTTACCAGCATATGACAATCATTGACTTTTGTCAGATAATTTACATTTGTTATGTAACAATTCCTAAAACAAAAGAAAGACGCTTTTAAAATACTTTACTGGGCATTGATAGATAGCGTCAAATAAGCAGCTAATGCCCCGTGAAACATCTTAAAAGCGTATTTACTTTCTTTTAGCAATTTTTGCATAACAAATGAATTTATTTGATAAAAATCCACGACTTTATGTATTAGATGTCATGCCACACTATGACGAAAAATGATTTCACTTCATAACTCGGTAAAACAAAAGAATAGCTATGTCAAACCATGTATTACTGAAAAGCATTTAAGACGTGCTATTCAATAATATGAAAATTACGTTTTTATAAGTAATAAGTTTACCTTCTTATTGTATTTAATTCACAAACGATTATAGTTTACGATATTTGTCATTTAAATAAAAATTAAACACTGATCTGGGAATCACTTTGTAAGAAACAATAAAATCTATCTTCGACGTTGCTGCAGGGTTTTGACTTCTCTGGATAGTACATTATTATTTATTTTCTAGTTCCTACAATATGCACTTTAGAACCGAAGCTGGATTAAAAAGTCTTCAACCAGAACTTAAACTGACTAAAGTATAGTAATTGCTTTGACATTCCCCCAACGGATAAACCATATCTAGGCGTAATCCCATAACAAGCCAAATATTTAAATAAGGCACATGCTTCCATCACGGAACAAATTTGCCAATTATTTTTAGAAACTAAGGAACTTTTGGGAAAAAATGTAAAAATAGTAAATTTTGCGGATTGACTGTGGAATATGGATGAAACGATGATATTTTTGTCACCAAGAAACACGTTGCTCTTGGAGAAAAAAAGTAAACCAGCATACAACGTTTTGAAAAAACACAATTTAATAACGTTTGTAGTAGTTAATACAGAGGGCGAATTACGATAGAATACCAAACGCCATTGTACAGGCAGCATTTCCAGAATGCAAAATTGGGAAAAACAAAAGTCGCAGGATAACCAGTGATACCTTTTTCGAATACTCGATGGACGTGCGTCTCATTTATCTCTGTATTTGAGCAAATTCTGCTTCGACGATAACATTATAGTTGTTTGTCTTATTTCAAAAGCGATCCACATAATCCTACTCCTTGATGTAGCCCTTTTTACTCACTAAAGCGATCTTGGAAAGAAATGACCAAAAAGTGGCTGTACGATCATAACAATGAAGGATGCCCCATAGTACTTTACAAAGTTTTATTATTGCAGGTATTCTTTAAGAAACTATTAAGACCGGTTTCAAGTTGTTCGGATTTTTTCCTTTCGACGCTGATTACGCAAAATGCCTAAGTGAAACGAGAAACAGTAAAGGACACAAAAAGGAAAAAAAGATACAAAAGCTTTACAAAACAGTTTTAACCAACACGACTGTGCTAGAATTATTTAATAAATCATACGGAAGCAATAAAGAATGCGACGGGGGCATTACGTGTTTACAATGTATGGAAAAACCTAGAAAGTTCTACAAATTCATTAGACGTAGAAGAGATTACTCCTGAAGTAGTTCCACAGAATTTCCATTCCCGGAATGGGATAATGGAAGTACACTATTAAATTTGAAAGAAAATAAGGACTCTAAAACAAATAAATCGTCAGCGTTTCCAATCAAGAAATCACACATGATACGGTACCTGCTAAAGACAAACCACAAAATCAACCGAAAGTTAACATTTTACAAGTTATTATTAAACTTGATGCACCACAGATTCTTACACCAGCAAAGGCGTTATTGAGCACCAACACTAATCTATTTCGGACATTTAACAAGAGGTTTCTTGATGGTTTGATGGTTCAAAAACTACAAAGAAGAAGAAACTGTTCTTAACTTACTATCACTACTGACATTAGAAAAATGGGTTGAAATCGTAAAAGCTAAAACACTGCAAACTCAGGAAGAAGAATAGAAAAGGGGAGAGAGAGAGAAGAAAAAGAAAAAATAAATGAAAAGGTTTTAGAGAAGAAGAGTGTTGGCGGACAAGAGAAAGCCAATCCAGATTCTGTCGTGAAAGATGTGACCAAAAAAGCCAACAACAGAACGTCTGAGAAAAATTATGATATTGTTCATTCTACCCAGCGAAGGTTTCATGTATTTGTATAACCTTAAGGGTGTGAGCGTGCAGTGCCAGCCTATGGTCAAAAGCTGTGTAAATTGGAAATGATCTAAAAAGTCAGATGTTGACTAGAATATATTCCGAAATATTGTAAAGGTAGTAACCTCCACCAAAATGTCTGCATTCTAGAAACATTTATTCTGTTTCAAAGACCGATTTAAGCGATTTAGTTAGAGATTTTGAATACATCAGCAAACTATTTAACATTTTACAGCTATAAACCTATACAGGGTGTAACTGAATTACTTGGCCAAACTTTAGGAACGTGTTGTACTGTCACAAACAATTAAAAAGGGCCAATCCATTTCAAACGGCCAAGAAAAACAAATTTTAGTTGCTCAATTATTTTTAAAAAAATTAATATATTTACTGTTATTTGCCTCAAGTCTGAGTAACCGAAAACTGCCATATGTACCAGCACAAAACAAATTAACTTTGATATTGCATCCCTTCCATAAAAAACATCCCTTTAATAGTGCGTTTCTTTAAATTGTGTCACCAAATTTCAAGACCAATTTTCACATATTAAACGACAATTTAGGACTTTGATGAAGAAAACAAAAAAGATAGAACAAGGTTTAAAGAAAACAATAGTTTTTATTTGAAATGTCTATGACTAACCAGTCCGTAGTAAATTAATTTTCGGTAGATGTCTGCAAACGCAGAAATCAGCGTGCATCGTGGAGTACAAATGGCCGTCATTTCTAAACGATTAAGTATAAAAATAAAATAATATGTGTTTTCGGCTGTTCATACTTGAGGCAAATAACAGTAAAAATATTAATTTTTTTTTAAATGGTCGAGCAACTTGATTTAGACCACTTGGAATGGATTGACCCAAAAAGATGTGCCCGAAAACGGCCCCTTAAAAAGGCACAGCGCTTCTGACAAGAATAGAAAACGCAATGAATTAAAAATAGATTTTTATTAACACAAAGGTTTTTGTAGCAAGTTATTCAATATTCTACTCTGACAGTACTTAGTTGCTCAAAATGGTTTCCTCGAGCAACGACACGAGCCTCACGTCATACTAATAAACGAATTCCGAGTGTAACGCGAAGAATTTCCATTGTAAGAATTGTACTCTTCAAAAAAATACCCATTGAAAAAAAACTAATGGATTGCAATTAGGAAAGCGTGTTGGTCATTGGGCTGCTCTATCAATCCAACGATTCGGATAGTTATTGTGAGAAATTCTCTAGAAATAACACTATAATGGGCATGCATAATTACATGAACCATGAACAATAGCCCTTGTGGTCAAAAATCTTTTTTACCTTTAATAGTGTTTTCTATTCTTATGTTAAAATCACTGTAACTTTTTAATGGAGCATTTTCGAGTATATGCTTATCAAAACTTTTTTCATTGTTGTGTCAGTAGAACACATTACTAAAGTTTGGCCAAACGATTCAGTTACCCCCTATACTTATAGGGTTATTTTGATGTATGATTCTGTTGCTTTTACAGACCATTCGTTCTCTGGTATTTCGGTAGGACTAACCTACATAACTAGCTGAGTACAGCCAAGGAAGGGATGAGCCACACTGAGCGCGTTTTATCTCAGAATTTCCCAAATATATTTAAGTCAAACCAAGCAAATATCTGAAGTTGTCAGGAAACATCAAAGCGCAGTGTTACTATATTGATGGATCTTGAATATTACATAGCTGATTGATTAGGTAAACGAAATGAGAACTTTCAGTTAGGGATTTAATAGAGATTAACAATGTGCTAATTCTACAGAAGCTGAAAGCATTCATGGAATAATAACTTAGACATATCAAGGCCGTTTTTTGTTGGCTTTGTTTTTGTTTGTTACATAATTGGTTTAGATTAACTATTAATGGTGTGGCATCTGTTAAAAATGATTTAACTAATTCCTGCAGTTATATTTAGCAGATTCCGTTTAGGGATTCTAAAATAAAACACTTTTAGCAAGATGGTATTTTGCCCAAATAGGATTCTTCAGATTAGATACATAACAAAAATTTATTTTAGTTACTTTATTCAAGATATCATTACTGATACTTTTCTGTTAACATTAAAATTCAATAGAAATTGCTTACGAGAGATGTATTCGGCAAATATTAAAACGAAAAACAAACAAATATTAAAGAAATGATTTAAATGGCATATTTATCAAATTAGTTTAATTGTTTAATTAAGCTTTAAACAAAGAAAAGCGTGGGCATTATATTGCAAATTAAAAATTAAAATGCAATGAATTATTGAGGAAGTAATCATTCTTGTTATAAATTATGTAATATCATTTAAAATATCGTAAAATTCCAAATCTTACAATCTCTATAAGATAAAAGTGATTATTAAGGGTACGAGAATAATTGTTAATATCTTCGTCTAGACGGCTAGACTGCGATTTAAAATCATTTGTCAAGGTACAAAGTTTTCAAAAATGATTGATTGTTAACAGACCGTCATTTTTGAATTTTGAACGTCTGACCTACCTCACTTTTACGTAAATTTCCACATTACTTACTTCCGGAATATTACTTTAATCTAATCGCGACTGCCTCGCGCAAATTATGAATTAACTATTCCCGTGAAGTATGTAGGTTAGGAACTTATTAAATCTTAAAATATTTTTCACAAGCGCTTATTTTAAAAATTCCTCGTTAAGTATTAAAGGTAATTTGCGTATTTCATGCAGCACACACATGGAAACACGTATTGAATGAAAGAGAATTCGCATACGTGTTTAACTTTAGGCAAGCATGAACGGTGGTGGCGCGGCCGTGGGCAGAAAACGGGGATATATGCAGTTATCGAATCTAAGTAATCTGAACAAGCCATGCATATATTCCATGCACCTAGATAAGTTCGCTTATTTATTATGGCCTTATGCAAATGATTCCACTATCTCGGCAAAAATGCACGAACGGCTCGCTAGTGATAGCGGGCGATACCGGCCAATATTTCGCGGCGACACGATAACGTAAAATAGAACTAAAAACCCAAACACAAACAGATATATAGTCGAGTTTTTTTTAGTTTTGAAGAGAATCTGGAAATATTTTTAGATTTAGATAAAGCGTTTCTACTTTAAACTAGGTAAACTAAAAGCTAAACTTTAATTCAAATGCTTTCGTAACAATTCCAGTAAAAAGTTCAGCGATTTCTTTTTTTTTCTGTTCTAAAAATACTAGTGGCGTTTTTTATATACTACACAATAGTGGAAAGCGGCTATGATCTGTTTTCCGATTTCTTATACATATTTTGCTATGCATCAAAGATAAACGGTACACCTACTAATAAACTACACTGCCCTGCAAAACAAAAAGGCCCTAACTTGAAAAACAAACAAAACTGAGTTTGAGGTACCGTTAAATTCTTTGCACTGAAATCTATTTGTATGCTAAAGTCCTAACTGAAACTAAACGATACCGACTAATTTTTAAAATACTCTATCCTACATACCTATATAAATGCGAAGAAAGCTAAATGCATTTCATTCAACATCTCAAAAATATTATTTTCAGAGTCAGAACTTTTTTGCTTTGCAGGGCAATTGGTATACTAACTATCAATATAAAAACGTTATTACATGCTGTACAGTATTTACTATAACTATACAGGTTGTTTTAAGAAAAATATTAAATACTTCTGAGAAAATGGACATGTATGAGATTCTTTTTGGTTACGATATAGCTACATATTTGAATACGACGCAAGTAGTTTTCTCTCTTTTATTTTGGACATGTACAAGGTTTGGCTTCCTTCTCTTTTCTGATGCGCGTACCATTTCCTCAATCATGCAATTAGTTGGGCATTTTCGAAGACAGATTTAAAGTATATTTTCAACGAATTCCGATAGGAACCGTTACTGAATGTGCAAAGTCTGTCTGTTCGCATCTTTTTCCAAATTTTGAAATTCTGACTTCAGATTTAGATTCTACATCAAAAAATAAAGATAACGTGGTGTCTTGGTTTTTTGATATTTCTTCGAGAGCATGGTCAAAATGGCCGCCAAAATTTGAAACATTTTCAATTTTTTTTTACTTTAGAATCGTATTCTACATCAAAAGATAAGAGATGACGTATAGTTTTAGTTTTTTGATATCACTTCGGGAACATGGTCAAAATGGCCGCCAAAGTTTGAAAAAAAA
>VTPC01090914.1:144746-200002 GCA_011009095.1 Ignelater luminosus
TGCAGTAATCGAAGTTTCATTTGTTGGATGTTGATTCTTCAGGACGGCGTTGGCAAGGCAATGAAGTAGGCGTGGGAGGCGCGAGGCTGAGAAAGTTGAGATCTGCAGAGCCTGCGCCCCGACCCTAAGCGCCGGTAGCTGGAGTGGTGACAACTGCTACTCGACCTCCCAACCGGGTGTTGAGTTGTCGTTGGAGTCTGCTGCTTACTATTCAACTTCGGTGCATCACCCCATGAACGGAGACCGGATCGACTGCCTCTCTTCGCACTCGAGGCCGGACTCCCGAACAATCATGCTCGCTTCATGCTGGTTATAGACAAAGCTAATACAACATTAACAGCATGAAAATACGAAGGCGCCATCTAATAGCAATGGCTCGACATGCCGTTCTTATTCAAAAATTAAATATTTCCAAAATGGAAAATATAGAAAGAATTGTTCTAATGTTTAGTGTATTTTTATGTATAATAAATAAACTTAATATTTAGCCGTTTGCTGGGTGCACTGCGGTTGTTACGGTTACTATATATATGTGGCCAATGGCTGGCTGAGCTAAGCATGCATTTAGCCATTAGTGCCAGAGGAAGACTGTATACTGGCCGTTATATACATGTTTGCTGGGTGAGGACTGAAAATGCCAACGGTTCTAGGTGTCATTACTTAAAGATGCTCTAAGTGCCTAAGACCCACTACCCAAAGCGTTCTAAGTACTATTTCAGAACTTAAAACCTTTGGCATATCCAGTCTTCAAATAATTTACACAAACATCTAGATTCCATTTGTTAATATCATGTTCCCTCGACTAATTATTTTATTATGTATATTTGTAGTCTAATCTTAACTCTCATGGCTGTGAATGTATATACTGTAGAGAGAATGAATTTAATTGCAGCGTCTGACTTATGTAGTTTCAGGTCTCATAACAGAGAAGAAAGGAGTTGCTTTGGATAATTACTCTTGGTCTCCGATTAGTTCACGACCTGATGTAATATTTGAGCATTTTCTCGTAGAAATAATCAACTTTATTATTGCCCATGACCGATATAAATCGATTGTGAACTTCTTTGCGCTCGTGCAAGGGGTTTCTTCTTTTTGTTACTATCTGCTTTTGTCTTGAATAGAAGAGGTTGGCAAAAACAAAGTTAGACAATTGACTAGTGCTGTATGTGATACCTACTTTGTTCCTTTAGATTTGTGTATTTTATTTATTAAAGGCAAAACTATATATTTTACAGCTCAGATATTTTCCCGAAATAGTGGCAGGTGGCAACAGAACCATGTACTGGTTTGGCAAGATGTTATATTACTTTTCATTATTATAAAATGGGCGTAGAATAAAGCTTATTTTCGTACTTGTATGAAGGTTCTGGCACGACCTGTAGGGGAGTTCCAGAATTATACTAGTGCGAGAATGAACCAATTCTTACGAGTTGCATGCTATGCTATTTCTTCGACCAATAATTTATTTAACACAATAATAAGATATTAGCTGTTTTATTTGGTATATTAGTAGGCCGATTTTTTATTTTGCACGCGTTGCCTTGACAAACACCAAGGAGTAAGCATTCCTACATTCTGTTTTGTTTCTATGGCATCTTTAACAATGATTATAGAAAAACAAACCCTTTGATTAAAGGTATAACAGTCGTACCTACGAATCCTACGATAACTTACGCCTACGAAGCATGGTCGCTTCAACATAAAACCAATAAAACTTAAAAACAAAGTTCTAGTCATGAAAATGTAATTTATAAGAAAAATCGCAGAAAATATCAAATGGACTGGAAGCAGAAATGAAAAGATAGATAAATAGTAGACCAAGAAGGAGTCACAAACAAAATAGAAAAGAGGCAATTGAATTGGTTTGGTCATACAACACGTATGAATCCAAACTATGACTATAAAAAAAGTACTAAAAACGTGAAGCATTAGAGGTCTGCACGGGCCGGGCTTTTTCTCTTTTTCGTATGGACTCGGACAAGCGTAATTTTCGTACTGACCTGGACAAGCATTGTTTTCGTACTGAGAAAAAAGGGAAGACCAAGGAAGAGCTAGTTTAAAAGAACAGAAGAGGTGGAAAAAGGGGGAACTATAGAAGAGATGAAGCTGATTAGCAGAAACCGAACAAACTGAAGATGGGCTGATGAATAAGAAGCTATTTTAAATTGCCATTTTACAACTTCTTATGTCTATCAACATTACTTGCCCTTGCTTAGTGTATTTGGAGCAATACTATCAGAATATTAATTCTAGCTTTCTCACATCTTCCAAAATAGCATGGCAGTTTGTTGGGTAACTTGTTCCCATAAAAGAAGTTATTGTTAAGATTCCAATTGGACTGAATAAGCTTAGTGATTAGTGCCAAACATGATCTTGCTTATTGCTACCATAGAGCTGCTCTCTATTGATTCCAGTTCCATCTTATGGCAAAACATCATATCTGATGCAATTCCAATAAAGAGTAGTCCAGCAAATTTCTTTTTAATGAAATTCACAGTATTTTAAATTTTGTAATGAATTTTAAAAACTTCAAAGATTTTGTGGCTTGAAATGCCCTATATTTAAAATTCAGCATAGCACTACAAAAGCAATGATGAATGCCGAAAACTTTACAAATAAACAAAAGTAAACAGTTTTGTTTTAAGAGGGCAAATTGATACGATTGTTTATCAGAATTGCCAAATTTGATGTTTAATTTAATTTTTTATATTGACATCAAAAAATATTTAAATGTTTATCTAACTAAACAAATAATGTGCTGATTTGTCCATTTTATTGTTATCATTACAAATAATACTAAAATAATGGTTTTTTAAATTTTGTTAAAAGGTGCCAAAAAGTTCAAAACAGGAGCGGGGTATAGTCAATAGGAAACGGTGTATTTTTGATTTGGTATTCCAGGTACGCATATATTCACTTACATATGCTTACATATCACCGTTGCTATGGAAATTGCATTGTTGATTTGAGTATGAGGGATGTAGTAATTATTATATGTTGTGTAAACACTGATGTAATACTCAGCAAACTATAACTGACCAAATTCTAATAAACTGTAATTAACTTTTTTTTGTTATTGTAATTATTAACTTCATTTATCATGATCATCATCCAGTGTACTAACCACAATATTATACTTAAAAAATAGGTTTAATATAAAAGAAGCTTTTACGGATTATAAGTATATTTGTATCGAACAAAACACAATCTTTCAAACGATTATTTTTTCATAAAAATTACAATAAATTCTTATAAGAACTGTACAATATTAACGTAAAATTATTATTTTGATTGAACATAAAATTAAATTCTAGCTTACACAAATATAAATATTGTATAAAGAGATTCATTTAATTTTATGGTGTACAAGAATCGTCATAGTCATCGTAATAACAGAAATCTTCACTCATTTGTTTCTGCATTTTTTCTTTAAATCTAGAATAATTTCTTCCGGAATCTTCCTCTCTTTCATATCCAAAAGCTTCTTCATAATCATCACTGGACAAATCATCATCTAAACCAACTCTATTCATAGCACGTAACATATCAGCTTCAGTTACGCTGTCATTGTCATCTTGTTCTATGGGACTTTCCACATCTGATTCATCAGGGTAGTCATTTCTCCAATTATTCTCTGCATTTGAATCCTCAGAATCATTATCAGATTCATCATTACATTTATCATCATATTGTGTACCATAAATAACACCATCACTCAAAGGATATACACTGTATAGAAAGAAGCATTAATGCAAATACTTTTGATTATGAATACTAGAGGCAAGCTCGTGTAATTCATTAAATAACATAAAGTTACCAGTTTGATGACAACTAATCAATAATAAATAAAATTATTGCAAGGGTCCATCAATAACCGCAACAAATTAGGTATTTGTCATCAAAGTGATTTATGTCATGCATTATTTAATAAATTGCATAAGCTTGTCTCACAAAAAGTTGTGCGATATTATGATTTCTATAATACAGTCAAACTTCCACATTACAAACTTCTGTACAGTGAATTTTTTTATATAATAAATTTTCGAGTTGTACACTGTCTTTCAGTAAGAAACAGAGGTAAAATTGTTTCTAAATAATGATCCTAGATTTCTATATAGCAAATTGTTTAAACCACAAAATAAAATTTTTGTTCATAAATGCACTTATTTTGAAGGATCACTTTTGTTACTTTAGTAATGATACACAAAGTTGTAAATTTATCCATCATCAAAGGAGAGCACCAGCGGGATTTATGTAAAACCTTAATTCTTTTATGAATGATGTCTGAAAAAATTTCCTGTAATTGCCTAAATGAGTTTTAAAAAAGATTCAATTTTCTTTTCTCTTTATTATTCTTTTTGAAAGGATTTCCTACATTTGTCTCGGAATGCTGAGTAGCATTTAAAAATAAAATTCTTTTATGAAGTTTGAAGGACTTTGCAATTATTGTCTACGGGGTCTTAAAAAGATTAAGGTACTTTTACTCTTTGTTCCTTTTAAAGAGATTTTCTAAATTTGACTATGAGCTGTCTTATAAAATTGAAGAAGTGCACCGAAAATCTTTATTTTAACTTCAGTTTTGAGAGCGAGAGTAGTTCTATAGTCGTATTGCAAAAAAAAAATAAATAAAAATAAATTTATATGTATTTTAGAAAACATTTTACCAAAATGTTTTTATGTATATTTTTCTATATTATGAATTTTCTTTATATATATATAAAGAATTTTTCAGGATTTACCGATTTCGTTATATAGAAGTTTGACTGCATTCAGTTTGATCAGTAGAAAACAAACCTAATAAGTTCATTTAAGTCAGCATCACCTAAGTCATCTGAATTTGTATAGTACAAATCATATACAAACTTTTGCTTTGAACTATTTGATTCCTTGTCAACTACATTAGTATCAACCTTTGTATCACTAGTTTCAATATCAACAATTGTGCAATTTAAATCACTTGCAGCATTTTCTTCCATCAAAGATGATTCATTAGAACGAAAACTATTAACTACTTTATATCGATTACTTTTTGAAGACTCTTGATTCTCCAGACGAAGTTTTTTAATAATGTCGGGTGTACGTTTTTTAAACTGATCTTCAGTCTCTGCTTTGGTAGGTTTTCTAATATGTTTAAAAACATCTTCTTGCTATAAAAAACAATTGTGATTTCCAATTAATGTTAGATACACACTGTAATTACCGGATCAGCTACTGTTCCAGCAAATTTAAGAACTGCTGATAAATCTACTTCTTGGCCATTTGCATCGTCTGTTTTTCGTTTCTTACAATTTAATAATACTGCATCTAATGGATCTTCGTTTAAATGACGCTTTATTCTTATTACTGCAGCCATACTTTCGTAAAACTATTTTGAAAATCACAATAATACTTTAATAGATAACACGGCTAACACTAATAAAACTAGGTTATGTATTACAGATTCACAGGATTCACGCTTCACGCGCTCTTATTTTAAGAGCAGCTTCTATAAAGACCGTTGCTTATACCAGCTATTGCTTTTATATACTTCCAAGTTTTTCTTTCAGCTCTAACGATCTATACACTCAGTAAGAAAATTAGGGCGTCTTTTCACCTCTTGCTAAGTCTATCTACTGGATAAATATCATGGTAATCATTGTTATGACAATTATATATCTACAGCTATTATCCTTTAGATAAAAGTATAAAGGATATGAAAAATCAACTTTTAATCTTGGTGGACTTCTATGAGCATGACACAGTCCTAAAAAATTTTATAAAATACCTAACTGTAGATTTTTAAATATTTGCAGACAGAACCTTGTTATTCCATAATAACACAATCAGAGCTGTCACAATTACTTGATGAAAGTAATTCAATTATGATTACTTCACAATCTCAAGGAAATTATGATTACAAATTACAATTATTTTTCGAGCACATTTGAATTATCAATTACAATTATAAAAGGAATTGTACTGTTTAAATTAAATAATTCAATTCCTTCCATGAATAATTGAATTACCTTTGTAATCAAATTATTTCGAAGAGCATGAATTGCTTACTTTTCAGAGTTTAATTATTATTATTGTTAGAAAAGTAGCTAATCTCCTTTGTTCAATTTTCAATATTCTTAATTATTCGCACGAAAAAAGTTTTTAATCAAAAATTACGAGTGTGAAAGGGCAGTTGTTATGTAATTTTTGCCGCGTCGGGTCGGGGGTTCAAGTCAAGCGCGTTAGGGTAGTTTGCTTTGTATTAAATCACGTTTGTTTTACATTTATTTCAATTCTTGTTTTTAAATTGTAGTAGTAAAATAATTAATAACACGGAACCCACTTTTTTATTTTATTATTGCAGCAATTATCCGCTAGATGGTAACAAAAATGCAATAGTCGATAAGTTACATTTCCAGCGAGTTACGTACACTATTTTTCTTACAACCACAGTTTGTTTAATAATTTTTGATTATTTACATCATTGCATTGCTTGTGTCCAGGAACAGGCAGCAATTAGTAGTGCTGTCACTGAAAAAGCTCTTAAATGGTTGACAGTGACACATTAGATATCGTAAGTGGTTGAAAAAGAAAAGCCATGGCAATCGCCGACTCTTCCTAGACAAAAGGATTAACAAAGAATTTTATACAAATTTTCTAACAAATTTTTTTTTTTGACAAATGTCAATCTATTCTAAACAGGTTAGATTTATCGTTGATACTAAAGGTGGATTTATTTATTTTTGCCTTTCTGATACATGTATGAAATTTGCTAATAAGCAGACATAGGGATTTTGTCAGTGATCACAGGATCGAACTAACATGGGAACATTAAAATTGCTAATTTGTGATTATGTTTAAAATAATAAACGTAGCTATTGCATTGTCATTCTGTGAAATGTTGCAGTATTTCACAATTGTTACACGTCATTGACATTAAGGTTTTTCAGGCAAGTATAGCACATCATTTATTGCCTGTCGAAACTTGAAATAATTTAATCGAGAATATTCCGAATAGGGATGTTAGATTACTTTTGAATTGTGTTTTTCAATTAAAATAATTCCATCATCAGCTGATAATTCAATTATTTTTATAATCCCGTTACTTTAATAATAATTCAATTACTTTCACAAGTAATTCAATTACACAAAAGTAAAAACGATTACCGAATACAATTATCCAAAGAAAATATGCTTGAAAAGCAATTACAATTACTAATATTTCTGCAGTAATCGAATTCAAGTAATTCAATTATACAGTGTGTCCAAGATAAGGATGCACAGAATGGAGATCTTGGAAATGGTAAGAGATACAGGATCGGTTGAACGGGATGAAAGTTGGTTATTTATAGGACCTTTTTGTTGGCGTTTGCAAAATCTAGATATCTTGGATAGTTCCAGAGATATTTAAAAAAAAGTAGATTTCTCGATTTTCGTTATTATTTTTTCTTTTATTTATTTGAAGAGATATCGAAAAACTAAAACCACTTTTTGTTTTCTATGAAAATATGCTAACAAAATCTCTGTACAACGTTTCGGTTTCGAGTAACCATCATCAACCTCATTTTTTTAAATAAGCAGAAAAACAATTGAAAATTGTTTTAGATAGCTCTTGTCACGATTCTAATGATGTAAACATGATAGGGTTATCTTGATTTCTTATGCTATAAATTAATGCATTCTGCAGTCCCTTGCCTGCACGATCACCTGATCTAACACCGTTAGATTTCTTTCTTCTGGGGTTATGTCAAGAATCATGTGCTCAACCAAAATTTTGAAGATGAACAGCAATTATTACAGTTGGTCACAGCAGCGTTCAACACAAAAAAATCAAAACCAAAATAACCCTATAATGTTTACATTACAAGAGCTATTCAAAACAATTTCAATTGTTTTTCTGCCTATTTAAAAAAAATGAGGTTGATGATGGTTACTCGAAACCGAAACATTGTACAGGAATTTTGTTAGCGTATTTTAATAGAGAACAAAAAGTGGCAATGGAAAAGTGGTTTTAGTTTTCCGATATCTCTTCAAATAAAGAAAAGAAAAAAATAACAAAAATTGAGAAATCTACTATTTTTCACATATCTCTGAAACTATTCAAGATATCTAGATTTTGCAAACGCCAACAAGGTCCTATAAATAGCCAACTGTCATCCCAATTAACTGATGCTGTATCTCTTACTGTTTCCAAGATCCCCATGCTGTGCATCCTTATGTTGGACACACTGTATAGAAATAATTCAATTACTGAGAGCTCTGAACACAATATATTAAGGGTTTAACTTGTATGATATGTAATTTACGGTTTGGAGAAAGAGTATGAATAAACAGCATTCTCTGCTGCATTAAGTTTCATTTTTAATAACAACTTGAAACAAAGAAATCAAAGCAAAGAATAAACATGATTATTAGTATATTTTATTTTCTTTTGCACATACAAATATTATAATGTCATTTTATAACAAAAGAATATACAGAAAACATTTATTACTTACTTTCTAATATTATGACAAGGCTGACAACTTATTTAAAAGAAATGTTACCAACTGATTGCAGTGATGCATACAATATGAAGAGATTGATTTTTGCACTGTAACCTGTCACTAGCAATTAGTTACAACATTTGGCTAATCCTTTTACAATTAATTTATTTTACAAAATTAAGTCATCTGCTATTAAGTACTTATAAATTATAAGGAGCAGCTCATGAAATATAGAGTAAGGGGGTACATAAAAATTGTCTATTTTGTTCATAAACACTTTCTCAAAAGACAGCATTTCTAATGTGTTAAGCCTTTCTTCATGACCGTATTCCTTACAAAGACTTTTATTCATTTTAACAACCTCTGCTTCAGAGGTTGACATGGGAATTATTACCAAAATTCTCAAGTCTTACAATTTCTGTAAAACTTAAATCTAAACCATCTTGTAAAATTAGTCATAACAACTTCTTTGCTTTTCACATTTTGTTTATTTACCAAAACTAAATCAGGTAGAGGTCTATTCAATTTTTTAGTTTCTAGCTTTCTGTCAAACAAATAACTTCAAAAAGGTTTCTGTAATAAATGTTTTGTTCCATTCATTTTCACGCGTCGTGCCTACCAGACATATCACCAACACGCATATGACTAATTGTAAACCACGACTATGTGATGTGTGAGCATTGCTTAACTTGTCTGTTTGTTTGCTGTACCCCCACTCTAATTCACAAGCCACACTGATGCGAGAATCTTACATTAGATTAATACACAGCAGCTTGAGTAGAACCAGCATATGCTCACCAATCAACCGGTTCATTGATTGTCGTTCGCCATTCATTTGAGAATGTAGGCGATTTGGTTACTGCTAGAACTAGTTACGTTTTGTATATGAAAAATCATTTTTAATTTTTACCAATAGATTTAAAATTAAATTTTATTAAATACCAGTTTAAAGAGTACATGCTTGTTTTGTTAGGGAGTGCACTTGCTCACTAACTTCTTATGTAAGTAGCCACTACTTATAATACATCAAAGAATTACTTTTGTTGTGGTTGGCTTACAGAGAAGAATGATATATCATATAGCTGCTATTTCTCAGTTACTAACAGTAACAGTTTGAGATCAGCATTTAATTGCTATGAAAGTAGTGATTGTAAATTCTAGAAGACACTATACTTCCTATACCAAACAGACAGTGATCACGTGCAATCCTTGTGATATTCCCAAAAATGGGAAAATCACCTCAGTACCAACTATTAGACAAATGATGTGAATAGGGCACTGTGAAGAACAAATAGACCAATAGAAAGCTTATTTCTAAAATATATGGCTATCCGTTCAGTGTGGCAAGCTGACTTCATCTATTTTCAGTTTGTTATAATCCTTACATCCTGTGGAAATCTTGATACTTTCAGGTGTTATATGTTTGGCAACACTCATTACTGCATTTTTTAATGAAGTCTTATTTAGCAACTGCAGTATCCTGATAGTGACATCATGACACTTTTTAATCCCTTAGAGCACACACATGCAAAAATGTACTGCTTCCAGTTTTCAGCAGACTTAGTTGGTAAAACATTATTGTTGTCAGCCTGGGTACTTAACCAAAAACAATAATTATAAAAATATTTACAAACCCATTAACAATGTTGTCGCTGATACTGGTACATGTGAAGGTGCAGAAGCTTGTCGAACACTCATTTCCCATGTATCAAGTAACTGCGATACAGAAAAGTGTTTTGGTAACTTTTTAATCCTGGCTAATAAAGCATTTTGAACTGCTGAGAGAAACTGTGTTGCATTGTATTCATGTGGAGCCATATGGCATTTTGGTGAACTTTTAGGATAATCTTCGGGTATAATAAGAGAAACTGGAGGCACGCATGGAAGATGTTTATCATCTAACCAACACAGCAGTTGAATAGTCTTTGATCCAGGTTGTTGACTGGGATCTAAAGATACTTTAAAACGCTGATCTAGTCTTGCGATTTCACCTTGAAGAACATCTGGTATTTCACTTGCAGGTTCTTCTACTCTTTTCCTTTTCAATGGAGGTACAAGTCTGTAGAATAAACAATATTAATACATGCAAATATAAAACAATCTATTATGCATTACTTAATTTCTGGTCCAAATAGTGCTTCAAGAGTTGGTCCAAAGGTTCGTTGCAACGTGTGATTAATAACAGAAGATTGAAGATTATTGCTTACCGCTTCTAACAGGGGATTGAAACAGTGATGTTCTTTGAATGTCATTGAATGAGCTGGAGGTGCAACACTACCATCACCTCGTTTGAAATCCAATTTCTCTAATACCACTTCACATTTAATTAATGTTTCCAAAGGCATACGTTGTGAAGGTGTTGAGAGGATCTCTAACAACTTTTTCATTTTGCTTAGTTTCTCCACATCTATAAAATATTTTCTAAATGAGGATTTATAAAAGCAACAAGACTGTAATTACAGAGTTAGACTTCCCTGTGATTTTGATTTTCATTTGTAAAATTTTATCTTCTTTTAAAAACAATGAAATATATAAAAAGCATAATAGTGAGGAAAGTTGGAGTTTAAAAATCCACCCTGTATAGGTCACTGAAAGCTCCCTAAACGGACATCTCTAAAAAGTGGACACCTTTGTTAAGCAGACATAATTTTGGAAACAAATCAAAAAGATAATGGATATTATTATTAAATTGAGGTTATGTCGAGTGAAACTGTGTTTTATTATTTATCGTTAACATGGAATTCCCGAGCTAACTTTGAAGAAAATAAGTTTTTTGTACTTACCATCATTTCCAATTCTAGCAATCATTTTCCTAAGAGGTTCAATATATTTACTAAGCTGACGAACTTTTTCTCTATATGCTTGTTCTTCTTGCATACCCATAGGACTTTGTCCTGGTTGGCCAGGTGTATTAAGTGAACTACTAGGGCTTGGTGCCATACCAACAGATCGTTGTGCTCCACTCATTAAGCTCATTTGAGAGCCAGGAGAGTGTACTAAAGCAGGAGAAGCCACCATTTGATTGCTAGTAGGAGGGCCACTTAAACTGGCTGGAGATTGAACTGATGGGGTTGGACTTTGGGTAAGAAATTGATTAGGAGTAGAATTACGAGGAAATCCTGTATTTGGTGCATTCATCATCATGTTATCGGTAGGTTTTCTTTGTATCTGTTGTAATTGGCCTAACATTTGATTAGGAATTTGATTTTGCATTTGATTCTGTAGTTGATTTGGAATTTGATTACCGCCACCCATAGTGTTAATTCCAGATTGCATATTATTACCTATTAATAACAATATGGTATTATTAAATTATTTTATTTATACCCAGATAGCATGATATGTCCAGTGGACATCCATTTTAAGTCCATTTTAGGTCAGTACATCCGTGGACATGGCATGGACCTATACATCCAGAATAAATTCAACTGCAGATATTTATTGGATGTCCTTGATGCACATCCATTTAACATACATATACAGCATGTCCAAGATAAACATGCACAGCATGGGGATCTTGAAAATGGTAAGAGATACAGGATCGGTTAAACGGGATGAAAGTTGGCTATTTATAGGACCTTTTTGTTGGCGTTTGCAAAATCTAGATATCTTGGATAGTTTTAGAGATATTTGAAAAAAAGGTAGATTTCTCGATTTTTGTTATTATTTTGTCTTTTATTTATTTGAAGAGACATCAGAAAACTAAAACCACTTTTTGTTCTCTATTAAAATACGCTAACAAAATTCCTGTACGTTTCAGTTTCGAGTAACCATCATTAACCCCAATTCTTAAAATAGGCAGAAAAACAATTGAAAATTGTTTTGGATAGCTCTTGTTGTCACAATTCTAATGATGTAAACATGGTAGGGTTATTTTGATTTCTTATGCTATAAATTAATGCATTCTGCAGTACCCTGGCCTGCACGATCACCTGATCTAACACCGTTAGATTTCTTTCTTCTGGGGTTATGTCAAGAATCATGTGCTCAACCAAAATTTTGAAGATGAACAGCACTTATTACAGTTGGTCACAGCAGCGTTCAACACAAAAAAATCAAAACCAAAATATCCAGATATCTAGATTTTGCAAATGCCAACAAAAAGGTCCTATAAATTGCTAACTTTCATCCCATTTAACTGATGCTGTATCTTTTACCCTTTCCAAAATCCCCATGCTGTGCATCCTTATCTTGGACACATTGTATACTATATTAAACATTAATTTATTAATTGTGAGAATTTACATTGAAAAAATATGTCATGTGCCCATATGTTACAAATAAATAAATTCAACTCTAAAGTTTCTTGTTTCTTTTTATCTGCTTCATTCAATCACTGATAAATTACTATATAAAGAAGTCAAGTTGATAAAAGGTAGATACAAATTGATTAATAGATCATTATCAAGTAATTGATTATTAACAATTAATTGATAATGGCCAATTAATAAAGATGTATTAAATGTGATCAATAATGTATCAAAAGACCGAAAGCGCAGGTGCGCAGTTCATACGTACCTAATACATCCATATTACCTACCTTCGTACCTTATAGGTCCAGAGGATGTACTGCAGAACATACATTGTACGTCTTTAGTGTACGTCCACTGGATATCCAAGGCGAACGTACAATGTACGTTTGCTGGGTGTATCCAATGGAAGTACAAAAAAGTGCAGGAGAGACAGAAAATGGACATACCAAACTTATATGGACTTAAATACAGTAGAAACAGACATCCACTGGACATTCAGCGGATGTTAGCATGCTACCTGAGTACTATAGTGTTAATTATCTTTACTACCTAATTGATTTTGTAACTGCCCCTGTAATTGATTCTGAACTTGATTTCCTAAAGGTCCACCTACTTGTCCTT
This sequence comes from Ignelater luminosus, assembly GCA_011009095.1. Taxonomy (NCBI): domain Eukaryota; kingdom Metazoa; phylum Arthropoda; class Insecta; order Coleoptera; family Elateridae; genus Ignelater; species Ignelater luminosus. The sequence continues at coordinate 158,083 of VTPC01090914.1, forward strand.
GCAATTGATTATTCAATTGATTCTGTAACTGATTAGGAAGCTGTCCTGACATTTGGCCCATTGTTGCATTAGGAATTTGTCCTTGAAGTTGATTACCCATTTGACCAGTTAGCTGATTTGGTATTTGCCCAGACAACTGTCCCATTTGACTAGGCATAGGGCCATTATTACCCATTACCATAGTCGGTCTAGTTTGTACATTATTTTGTAAATTATTCATTCCTTGTCTAGGGGCTTGATTTAAAGTTTGTAATAAATTTGTCGCTGATATTGAAGGCATTTGTTGTGGTCCGCCCATTGACACCGACTGAGGACCACCAGCCATTCCCATCATTTGATTATTACGAGAACCTTGGCTCGCTAACGTTTGTAAAGCATTTATTGGATCTGGCATACCTGGACCACCTTGCACTGCACCTGGCCCATTCATCTCATTTCCTTTTTTTGTGTCTAGGTAAACATAAAACAAATTATTATAATTATTTAATAATGTGTAGATCAAATGAAATATTTTGTTTAATATCAAACAATGATGAAAGGTAGTAATTTCTTATACAGGGACATCATTAATAGGAGGAAGCCACGTGACCACTAATTTAAAAGTGGCGCGAAATTTTACCTTTCAACGATGGCTACACTCCCTCACGAGTATATTTCTAACCTAAAATTACATCGGCGTGCGTACGTTCCGTGGTTTCTTGGTCTCTGTTTTGCGTTTTCTACAGTTTATTTTGTTCTATTTAAAAATCAGTCTTTTTCAAGACTAAATCTGTTTTTTGTGAGTTAATCGAGGTAAGTTAGATTTAACGCATTCAAAGTGTGATAATAAATTTTAAAACTGCATAATTATTTCAGTTTGGAAGGTTACGTTTTTGCGATGCCTTTTACAAGCGAACAAGATAAATTTATTTTAATAGCTCACTATCGAAGTGGAACACAGAATGCAGATGGACTTATTCATTACAATCTTGTATCCAACAATTTGAACAAGCTTTTCCTGAAGTGCAAGTCCACTACGATGCATTTGTACGTCGTAGGCATGATATACTTAAGCGGTTTGAAGAAAAACATTGCATCTGCAAAGGCAAATCACCTGGTAGACCAACCGTATTAACTGATGAAGTTCTCGAGGACATGCAGATGCGAATGAATCGTAGTCCCCATAAATCCATTAAACGCTTAGCCACTGAAACAGGTAGGAATCTATTTGCATTAAACAAATAATATGTTTTGCTTCATTCGTGTTTTAAATTATTAATTATTTTGAATTTATCACTTGTAGTAATTCAATTGTTTTATTAGCAAACTTAAATAAAAAATTGGCACTGCTATTTATTTCTGAATTATTTACATTCATTAAACAATTTAAACTATTTTAAACCATAATCTAAGCAACAACTTTTTCCGCAGGACTTTCATATGGAAGTTGCCAAGTTGCATTAAAAAAGAAGCTACGAATGCATCCCTATGAAGTGTCTGTAATACAAGAACTGTTTTTGCATGATCATCAATTATGAGTTCAATACTGTCAGTGGTTTATGCAACACTTGAACAACGATGACATATTAAATATTACATTTATGTCAGATGAAGCGTGGTTTCATTTGTCTGGCTATGTGAACAGCCAAAATTACAGAACCTGGGCCACAGAGAATCCCCACAATTATGAAGAAACAAGTTTGCATCCCCAGAAGGTTGGTGTATAGGTTGCGATGTCAAGACGCAGGATCTATGGTCCTTTGTTTTTTAATGACACAATCAGTGGAGAAAGATACCGAGATAATATTTTAACACCTTTTATCAAACAACTATTGGATGATGAAATCCAAGAGGGCTACTTCCAGTAAGATGGTGCATCAGCACATATGGCATGTACCACTATTCGTTATTTGGAAGAGTTCTTTGATGACCGAGTGATTAGTTTTGGACGATGGCTCCCGATCTCACACCATTAGATTTGTGTTTATTTGGGCATTTGAAGAATAATGTTTACAGGCACCGTCCACAAAATATTGGCGAATTAAAAGAGGCCATACAAAATGAAATTAATAATATCTCACCAGAAACCTTAGTTTCGGTTTTCAATAGTATCAAAAATAGAGTTCGGTTATGTTTAGAGCAATAGGGTGGCCATATCGAACCATTTATGTAATTTGTACATAAACTGAAATAAAATGTAAATAACTAAATAAAATTGTAAAATTTAGGATAAATGTAAGCCATTATTTTTAATGAAATTATAATAACCTGCTACCTAATGAATTATTTTTTTATAAATAAATTATGGCAGCTGAAATAATTGTGATTTTTAGTTCTGCTATCTAGCATACCTAGTTCTAAGTATTATGTTACATTAATTTCAGAAAATAAAAATTACACGTCAATTATTAATCTTTAATTATTCCCAGAACACGATTGTGTTAAGACGGCTGCCAAAGTGTCGATTTTGATAAATGGTTTTTTTAAATATAAAATTAAACATTTAATGACTCTTAATGATTGAGTATGTATATCATTTGCGCATGCATAACTATACAAAAAAATTCTTATTAAATATTTAGTTTTAAATTTAAATGAGTTTGAACTTCAAATATTCTTTAAATGACCAGGTATTGGTGCGTTTACCCTACCTGCATAATTATCTTTTTATGAAAAATCCATAGTGGACAGTTAAATTTAATAAAATTGAAAAAATAACTAAAAAGCTCTTGTTGAACAGCTACATCAGCATTGTTTGGGCCTTATCTAATTCTTGTTTTAAAAATATCTTCAATATATTATCATTTTTTAATTTTTCAATTTTATATATAATTATCTTTAAATATTTAAGTTTCTAAGTAGTTTCATCATATATCCAATACTGGAAAACTACATAATTCTTTATTACAACAGAGCTGCCAACAGTGCAAGATGTGTTGCCTGACCAACAGTAAATTTCGTGGTCACGTGGCTTCCTCCTATTTATAATGTCCCTGTACTTTAAATGGCATTTTTAATAGATAACTTTACAATTATGATACAATTTAGTTAATTTGTAATCCTGTAAATTCTTTTTATTTCAAATATGGCGTTTTTAACTTGCTTACATTAAAATCTCAAATACTTGCTAAATTTATAAATTAGTTCTAAAATTATCCTATTTAGTTAAGCATCTATGTATACCATTAAATATTTACAATTCAACTTACTATAATGATTATACTTCATTCAGAATCCAAGTCATAAAAAGTTGCATTAGCAATTCCTTTCCTATAATAGTTATTTATATAAAAAAAGGTGTAAAGTAAAGCTTTTTGAATGAGTATTCAAAAAACACTTTACACTTTAGTTGTATACAATATTTAAAAAAAAAATATAAAAGAAAAACCATTGACGGTAGATTAGAAAATAAAGTTGGCCAAGAAAATAGAAGTGTATAATGATTTCATTACGATGTCGATACGGTTTTATAACATCTTATGTCAAATTAATTGCAAATGTTTATAATTGTCAACTTTTGACATTGACAACTAGTTGTAAAGTGCCAACTTTGTAGGTGGTCGTGCAAAAAGATGGTTATGATGATTTTCAACTACACTGTTAAAATGTTAAACTGCAGGCTTCACAATTCTAATATATGAAACTAATAATTAATAGTTTTATGACGCTCACGATCTTTTTTGCAGTAAAGTTTCGGACTCACACACATATGGTCATATTTAATAGTGTAATATCGAAAGCAATTGTGTGATACAAGTTTTAGAATTCAAGGTTATGTAATTCTGAAGATCAAACAGCATATTGTTACTTGTTCTAATTTTGTAATCAGATTATTAAATCAGGATTCAAAACCATAAAGCACTAAAAATTACCTAAGAAATCACAAGAATAATTTATAGTTGCTTGTCCATATCCATGCCAAATACCGTTACAAATCGCACTGAAAACTACAAAACTGTCAATGTTGCATTTAATGCAGAGACATAACCTAGAATAAATAATTGACTGACGACGTATACACTTGGAGGGGTACAACAATCTGTCTTTTTTTTATCAATTACAAGCCATATTATTCATCCTTTATTAATTGAAGTATTGTACTAATAAATTTCAAAAAATAACCTAAAGATTAACAAAAGATGAAAAACGTAGTTTGTAATTATAGTGCATTTTTTTAATTATAGAATTCTGAATACGCCATTGCTTACAATTTCTATAAGAGTGAATATAACTTTTTTCACATTCGTTAAAAAAAGTTTTTTTTTTCATTAATTTTTGTTTATAAAAGATGCGTTTTTTTCATAGCGATAGAAGAGTAAGTGCCATAGCGGTACATTTTTTGACGCATTTGGGTGAAAAAAGTATCGTAACGTATCGTTTTTTAACGGAAAATATTTAAACACAAAACATAGAAAGTTGCTGTTGCTATGATACACACTAACTGTACATTTGATAGCAATGTTTTCAAATAAAAAGCTGGTTTTGAAGTAGGTAATTCTTGATTTTATTACGAACGTGAAAAAAATTTTTTATGCAATTCGTAAGTAGTTACTTTTTTTTTTCACTCGGCGAATTTGCGCATTCGCCTTCGGCTCGTGCGGCAAAATTTCCTTCTCGTGAAAAAAGATACACTTTACTCACTTGTTGCATAACTATTGGTGCTGTTCTCACTAAAAAAAGTTACTATAGATATACATAACATGTTTGGATTTTGATGTTATTTGTCAGTGTCATTATTAAAATTATGTTTTGATGTTTTATTTTTATTCTAATTATTCTGATTACATTGAGTAAAAATAAAAGGGTGGTAGTATTTTATTTTGTTCTGCTAATGTGAAATTGCAGAATAACATGCTTCTAATTAATTTAGAAATCTTAGTGTCTTTAATTTTACAAGGTTAAAACAAAAGATTTATTTACAGTTTTTGCAACTGTCACATACTTTACTTGTTGCTATTGTTAAGTAAAAAAATAAAAATTTTTCTGAGAATGCAATTCAGCAATGAGAAATATGCAAACATTACTTTTATTTGTGGTTTTTGACAACAGTAATGCTAGTGTTGTGTTTCATTGAAACATTAACATTTCAACACCCCTTGAAACTTTTATTTTTACATTCTCAGTGGTGGATCTAAGTGTCCCCAGGACTCCCCCGCCAATTTTTTTTTGGGGCCCTCCAGCTTAATGAGAGGGGGTGTCCCCCTTGAATTCCTACCCAAACAACATGGGGTTCTCCTCAGGCTTCCATGTCAGAGCCATGGGGTCGTCGCACCACAGTGTCTGCAGACCCTTATACTTACCACTGTAAATTCTCATGTTCCTACAACCTATAATAATAATTATAATGGTTTGGACAACGTTGACAAGTTTGTCATTTAACATGCCACATAAAGCTTGACAAAATTGATTGGTGTCTTTTCGAGGTTCTGTCGCTAATGATGGAAGTTCGAATGATGTTGTCGTATTTTTGTTAAGGTTTTGCTGTGAACTATGATGGTCAGTGTTGTAACAGGTATTTATTTTTCTGTATCTAGGTAAAAGCTACAGGGACTTGGCAAAATAAGTACCTAGGTACAGCTTTTTACATAAATAATGTCGCAGTACATTCTCTTAATGAATGAGTTGATCAAATACACAAAATCTGATTTAGCATTAATTACATAAAATTTGTTCCCTAAGAGCCCATAAGACGACGTTGGATAATTAATATGAAATTAGATTTCGTATATTTAGTTAATTGCTTCATTAAAGAAATGATTTCCGACATTATTTATGCACAAAGCTGTACAGATCCAAGCAGTGACATAGCTAGAAATACCGAGCCCTTTCGCAAGCATGGTCGGCGGGCCACCCTCCCTTACTGTTGATTATAATAAAAAAACACAAAAATTTCTATTTTTGCAGAATCGAATTGCAAAGGTTTAGGAGAGCTACATGCCGAATCTCAGCATTAACTACCTTAGAATAATGGCGCCAGAAGAAATAGAAGAGGAAGAGCTTCCCCCTAGGATCTTGGAGAACTACTCCCGAAAGTTTCAAAAGACTAATTACATTTTCTTCTTTCAATTCATCCCAAACACAAGTGAACGCCACTGATGTCCACTTAAGCATTTTGCCCTGATAATGCCCTTTAAATTAAAAAAAAAAAAAAAAAACAGCTCGATCGGATCATAAATAATCGACTTCGAATTTTTTAGTTGGATATCGCGGAAGACCATGGAAAAACGTGCGAAGTTGACTGAATCAAATCGTCTTTTTTCTAGTGGATACACATGCCAGAGTATAGATTTTAAATATCACATCGAACCATTCGGGCAGTTTTGATGGAGGTTGCAAAATTCGCAGAATGCCCAAACGGTTTTGGTTTGGGGAAAATTCATGGTTTTCTTGATTTACCGTCGACAACACTTGCAAATCCATGTTGAACGACGAAAATCAGACCTTGTAGTTTCCGAGCTATAAGTCCTCCTAGGGGGCCCTCTAGCGGCCGAGCCGTAGGAAGTGGGCAATCGGTTCCAGCGGCAACAAGCGCAGGTAAAGACACTCAATTGGGATACTACATGCCGTTTCGATATCTTCGTAAAACTCCTACCCATATCCCCTTCACGGACGCCTATGGGCCCGAATTTAAATTTGTCAATTGCAAAACACTTCGAGGATGCACCAAAGCCAGTTGATGTGAGATAAAGTACCGATACCAAACAAAAAAACGATCGTAAATTGAGTTCAATAACGACTCTTTTCTCCGCCATAGGCGCTGTTGTTCCACTTCAAATTTGACAAGTTTAAACATCAGTTCATAAGATTGAGGTTATTAGAATTTCAACTTTAGAAAAAAGTAGTTATTAAAGCCATTCCTCGCCGCTTCAGTTTTTTTTTAATTTCGGCTGGTTTGATGCTAGATTTCACCAAAAATTTGATGACGATTTTTTGTTCAAGTTTTTTTTGTCGCACATTTTCCGACAAGAAGTCACTGTACACCGAACTTCAAAAATTTTTATACAACGAACTACGCGACCAATCGGTATGAACCTTCGTACACACGTACTAGAACTGTGGAAGTTTACGGTCCTGTGGTAGGGAAGACGTCAGTGTTGCCGAATAGCGCGTTAAACAAAACTTCTCGTTATTTATATGCCATACCTCATATACTAATGATAATTTGTGGATGACAGAAGTATTAAACAAATAAAGGGGTGGGGGCTGTATCAAATAACGTCACACCAATCACAATAGCGTTTGCGGTTACGTGATTTTTTTAAAAATATTTTCGTATTCATTTCTAATTTTTATCATAATTATATTCTAAATATAGTTTTGACTTTAATTTTGGTAATCCATGCATCTCAAATAATACAGTATGCCCAGTTTACGGGTCCTCCCCTGAATGTTTGGGAATAGACAACACCTCTTACAATTCAGAGATATCTTTGTGTAATTATAGATTTTAAAAACAAAATGGATTATGTTTGCATAGTTTGCTTTCTATAATAAATGTCTAAGTCAAGATTCCTCAATTTATGAGGGTTAAAAATAAGATTCGCTTTTTAGAAAACACAATAGTAATTACAATTAAAATTAATTAAATTAATTTAAAAATCTTTACCGCAGGTAGGATTCGAACCTACGTAACCTTATCTCATGTAAGGTGCACTAACCAACTGTGCTACCGAAGTAGGTATTCTAGTTGGTTAGTTAGGTTCGAATCTTTTTAGATATTAAATTTACTTTAATAATTTTCTTGAGTTAATCACTCATGACATACATTAAATTATTAATGACTTCTTTACAATAGTTCATATTACAATTTAAATTAATTAAATTAATTTAACTGTGCTACCTGCGGTAAAGATTTTTAAATTAATTTAATTAATTTAAATTGTAATATGAACTATTGTAAAGAAGTCATTAATAATTTAATGTATGTCATGAGTGATTAACTCAAGAAAATTATTAAAATACAATAGTAGTTATAAATATTATAAAACCTTAAGAATTTAATAATAAACAAGAAAACTTATTTAACAAAAAAAAAGATAAAGCAGAAAACAAAACACTGTCAAATTGTGCCCCTAATTGTAACAGCATTGTGGTAACCTTATATTTTATGCACAATGTTTTAATGATACTACTTTGTACAACTGAATTTGACAACTATGAAAAATAATAGCAAGGTTATATAATTTCCTATTTTTCACATTTTTGTTTATGTGGTTACTTGCTTGATTCTGATTTATGAGCTGGATTGCAACTGCAAGATTTTGCTATCAAGACAAACAAACCAATTGTCTAACACAGAAATTATCCATGTTCCATAAGATTTTAGGCAACTGATAGTTTGCAGGAAAAATGTAAACTTTTTTATAAATATTTTTATGTATAGCAAACTAAAATATGTTTAAAAAGATTAATCATTACTTTCTAAAAAAACAAACAAACAAGGAATAACCTTATAATATTGCTTTATTTGAGAAATTCCATTACATATACTCATTAGTAAGATATTAAATTCTAATTTGAAACCTTAATGACACTTTTAAAATGAAAAGCAATCTAGTCAACTATTGATGTCTACAGCCCACATCTTTAATGTTCCAGGCTGGAATGCATAATCTGACAACACTGTCAATTTCAGCCGCTTGTAGCTGAGATCACACAACACTTTGGATTCTATTCTACTGTTTATGCACACCTTTTTAATTCAACATCCAAGGAGTTAATTGTATTTATAAAATAAAAAACAAAATAAAAATCATAATTACTATTTGATAAGAAGACTGTTTAAAATTTCCTGTTGTGGTTACATTTATACATTACAATTTTTTCTGGAAATTAATATTATTGTTTAATGTATTCGTAACATTATATTACGAATCTTTTAACAAGTACGTATGTATCTCTTTTATGCATAAAACCTTTCATCATTCAAAAACAAATGATTAAAAAAATGTATCGCTTTAATCACAAATAATACTTACTCATTTCTCGAACATGTAGAATAAGTCGAGCCACAAAACCAAGATATTCCTCCTTACTTTTCGCTTTTTGAAATACGTGATTTTCCATTTCCATACTATTACGTGAAGTGGGCATTCTTGACTGACGAATAGCTTCATCACTAAATAAACAAGAGGTTAGAAAACAAAACAATGTTTTCAAATTTTTAACTTACATCTTAGAAACTACACTTTGCCTAAAAGTAGGCGTTCTCCAAGAATCATCAGCCATTTTATAAGTTTATAATAATAATATAATAACAATTATACACAATTTTAATAAACGAATGATGGTGGAAATTTCACAATTTGAAGCGATTATCAGCGATTATTTTCCCTATACTGATTCACAAGTACTTGAAAAATTTGTTCGCGTCGTTTAAAACATGAAGCAAACTAATGTTAGCTAAAATAATTAAGCATTCTCACCAACTTTCAACAAACTCGATAAACTAATAAAAATAAAATTGATAATATAATTTGATAATCTGCGTAAACAACTGCAATTGCACAAATCCGTAAACGGTGGAAATGGAAACCACAGGGATTGGAAACCACAAAACATCCACCACTGGAAACTGGTGGTACTGCTGGTACATTAGTCACTGATGCAGTGTTGCCAACGCATAAACGGTAAAAAAGTTGTTCTTTTCTCCCTGCAAAGTCGCTAATTTCTCGCTACTTAATTCGCACTTATTTTTGCACAGCATATGTGCAAAATTGTCCCCGACATTATATTCCAACAGGCTGCCCTTAGTATGTTTTTTCTCCATCGAAGTTTTTTCAAAGATTTTCTATTCATATTCTTTGTCCTGTTTCTCGCCGAGTTCGTCAACGCTGTGTCCGCATACTATACAACAGAATACTAATAACAGGGAATATGCCCAATGCAATGAGTGGAAGAAAAGTATCACTATCCCGATCTTTAAGAAAAGCAACAAAAAGGTACCCGAGAATTACAGAGGCATAGCCCTGTTAAGCTCAGCCATAAACTGTCACAAAAATATTAGAACCAACAGTAAAAGAGCATATGAATATCGGAGGAAGAACAGGGATTGAAAAAACTCGATCTATAGAACATGAAAAACCCGCTTTCATGTGCTTCATAGATCTCATCAAGGCATTTGCTAGGGTGAGACTAAACGATGTCATTATCATCTTAAAAGCAAACATCAGGTACCATAATAAAAATCATTCAACAACTTAACCTCAAAACGACCACCCAAATCCTGGTTAATGGACAACTAGCTGAGAAAATTCCAACACCAACAAGAATCAGATAGGAAGACTCGTTAAGCCCGTTCAGCACCATCACGGATCAAATAATAAACTATGTCAAAAACTCTGGAAGAGGTTATAAACTAGCAATTGGAGAGATCAAGATTGTATGTTAACCTGACGATGCTGTGCTCACAGCAGAAAACGAAGACGATCTACGACTTCTGCAGTCATTTTTTACAAAGGCTAGAATGTGCATATATATCCACGTCGAAAACAAAATCACCTGTCATCACTTAAAAACCAATAAGGTGCAAGCTTATTATAGAAAACAACCCAATAGAACAAGTCATATCATTTAGCTATCTAGACGCTGAAATCTCGTTAAATCAATAAAATACAGGAAGTCAGGAACCAAGCAAAGAAGGGAGGCAGAATAGCTGCTGGTGCATATACGAGATATGTATGGAGCAAAATTTCACGAGCAAACAAGCCAAAATTAGAATCTACAAAACATATATCCGACCAATCATGACACACGCCATAGAAACAAAAGCAGATAATAAATCAACAAAATCCATTCTACGAACAACCGAAATGAAAATCCTTAGGAACATGTCTGGGTATACACTAAGAGACAAAAAAAATACATACATAAAAAACGAATGCTAGATACAAGACATAGTTAGATGGGAACAACAGCGAAGAAGAGCTTGGAATGATCATATCAACAGAATAGAGCCAGAAATAATAGCAAACATGACACGAGATGAGATACAACAAACATGCCGACCACTAGGCAGACCAACCAAACACTGGAAAAATTCATGAACATGGACATCACAGGAACAATGAGCCCAAGATGTAATTTACAGACCTAAGTTAAGAGAAAGAAGAAGAAGAAGAAGAAGAAGATATGTGAGAATTTGCTTGACAAAGAGAAAACTTCGTTAATATTCTGACAAACAACGACAATGCAGCCGAAAGTTAAAGTGTCTGCACGCAACTTTGAAAATCCATAACTTCGTAACCAACATAAATTGATCCTAGGTTCCCTTGGAAAAGTACTTGTCTAGACAGCAAGAATCCACCATATCATTTTTCCTGTAGTGTTTCCTAGCACCATGCATTTGAGAAAATGATTTTGGTTAGCTTTTGCATACTCTCTGTAGGATGAAACAATTTTGAGGGTACAGTTTGTCCACAGATTAAATAAGAGTCGGATATTTCACTGCCTATATCACCAACGTTCCCATTTTTTGTCTTTGCGCATTTACATTTGCAGTTCTGAGAGTTTACCACGCCTACTCTTTTACGCGCGTTTTATGAAAAGTGCATACCACGCTGTAATGCTTACGCAGTACATGTCAAAATCGCAAGCTCTGGGAGTTGCTTGAAAAGAGAGAGCAATAGAATCCACAAATCTGTCAAAGTGAAATATCTTTGGTTTGTTATTTAGGTGGAAACAAAACTTTTTTGAAAGAGTGACTTTTGTCGAAAAATTATTAACAAAGTTTTCCATTTGTCAAGCGATTTTTCACCCACGCTTTTAATACGAAGACATCGTTTTCGCTTCCAAACACCATATTTTTTTATAATAATAATGGCAAAAAGTCGCTATTTTATGGCATTTTGAATAAAATCGCCGTTGCGTCAAAAAGTGTATAAGTCGCTATTTCTGCGACAAGTCGCTACGATCGGCAACATTGCACTAGTGTTGCCCTTGGTTACCCGATCACTAGAGGGAAATTGTCTTCGACGTTCCCGGGAATTTTTTCTGTTAATTTTCCGGCAACATATTTTATAATTTATACAATTTCCTTAACTAAAGATAAAAACCACGGTTATTCACTACTTTAGTCAATATATTGGTAATAAATATAAATTAAAAACATGAATGTATTTAGGAAACTACGTAACAACAGAACTTTTTTAAATATTAAGAGTAAAATAAAACTTTTTTCTTGACAAAACCAATATCGATTCAGATTTATTACCTTGCTTCTATTACATTTTATGCATTAAATAATCTGAATGTCTTACATTAGGCTCAAAATTAAGAGATCCTATAAACTGTTTGGTTTTCCCTGACTGGAGACAAAACGTTTGGGCATAATCAATTACATAGATTAAGACTGTAATACAAGTAACTGCAATTACTTCAGTAATCGAATTACTTGTAATCATAAAATTATTCAGTAAAAGAAATCAAAGATTACTATGTAATTTGATTCCAGATTCTAAAGTTGGGCATAAAAGCGATTGCAGATATAATTGATACAATTATACTTACATGGATTACTACTTAGTAGCCAGATCCTTATAATCAAGATTACTTGGTAACTGCAATTAAAGATGATTGTGTAATTTGATTCTTATACAGTCAATTACAAAAAGTAATATTTTTAAAGTAATTATACCAACAATTACTAATGGAAACAGCCTATCTCTGGGTATTTCTGACATGCGCCTACTTTTTTTGAACTTGTTTGTATCAAATCACAGTTTGTACACTACTTACTAGGGGACAGCTGATCTAAGGATCTAAGGGGTGGCTGGTCTAGGAGACGACCGGTATCAAAGATGCAGCCAATCTAGGGGACAGCCAGTTTAGGGAGTAGTCAAAGACTGACTCCGAAGGTGATTCTCTAATTCTTACTTGTTGCCTTTTAGGTAGCAGGCTTTGAGGTTTAAGTCTCTGCCTAATATGCTCAAAAAGTGACATGCTGTAATATTAAATATTATTTAAATTTAAATCAAAGTTGACTATGCATACTCTGTTGTTTTGTTGTTCATTTTAATTATTTAGTTTTTGTTCTCACAAATAAATTTGTTTCTGTGCTGCAAAGAGAGATAAGTCTGGATTTTGTGAAAATCAAGTTACGTCATGTATACGTGTGACATTGTAACATATAGGTGTTGTAAACTTTAAAACTGCCATACCATAAAATTAACATTTTCTGACTTATCTCCCTCTGCATGTGTAGAAGCAAATTCTAGATAATAAGAAATTCTTTTTATTTTTATTCTTTGGGATAAAGATTTTTATTTCCTTTATTAAGGAATCTTGCAAAAGTTATCTACCTTTTATTATTGATCAATACATATTTTCTCTAAGAATTAACAATTATTTTTGATAATAAATTACTAATCTTTTTGTAAAATTAACAGTAATCTACGGCTTATTATTAATCTTGAGAATTGTGAATGAATTAATCAAGCAAATAGTTTTTTGTTTTTCATTATTTAACAATGAGTATAATCAAATAAATGTGTTTTTCTTCAACCGTATAATATGCCCATTTTGATATTCGTGGCTGACATTGAAGTTCATTATTCTTTATAGTAATAAAATGTTTACATTATGTTACTAATACAATAATGTTATAATATTTCAATACTCCAGCCAACCTTGTTTACAAATGTCAAATTTAAAATTTAAATGTTCTGTTTGAATTTTAATTTTTAATTAACTTTGCATGACAGGATTTTTAGGAAAAATTGAGGGGCTGGGGTGATTGTCCTAGTGATGGGGAGCAGTCCTAGATTGCTGGTGGACCAACCCCAGTTGTTTGGGTTTTTTCTACCCCCAAGCACTTCTGTACTTGATAGTAAGCGAGAAATGTGTGGTACTTTGCAGCGTTTTTGGTGGGGAGAGGGGAGGTGAGCAAAGCTCACTTTGGCTATGGCTGCTGACTTGATAAAACATGTGTAACGGAGGCTGTCTAGAAACTCAGAATCATCTCCTCCACAGATAGCCACGAGGAGCTTCTCACCAGCTGTGGCTATCGCCTTCTGGCTGGAATAAACGGTACGTAATTAGTGTTTTTTACGTTTAAACTCTGTTTAAATATTAATATTTTGTTGTATTTTTCAAGAATGCGGAATCAACTAAGCAATTTACAACTTCCAATAACTTCTTCAAGATAGTTTTAACAGCAAAATGGTATAGAGGTTTTCTGTTTATTTTTTACCGTAGAATAACGTACTGAAGTTTTTTTTCCACCATTTCCTTTACACCCTGTATTATCATTTTCCATTATTTCCTTCTTAACATCTATTATCAAGAAAATGTAGCTGTAATATTAGTATTTGTGATCAATGACTTTATGTAAGATGTTGCAATCGATTTCTTCAGGAGTTGTCGTAACATCACATCTGATTTTTTACATAATTGTTTGAAAGAAAAAGCTTTTGTAATGTAAGGGTAATCTATCAGTGACAATGCATCTAGCAGAATTTGAGAAGCAACCCATTATATATCTACCCAGATTTCTTTTTCATTTTTAAAATGTCATGAAACAAAGAGGAACCTTGCTTTTTGTTTTATATTTTGATATAATTGTGTTTGGATACTCTCTAATTAACAGTAGACAAAAAGCAGACATTAATTGAAACGTATAACATACTAACTCCCTTATTCTGGTACCCATAACAGTGTCGTTACATAGCGCCAGCTGTTACTTAACTTGAACCTGTTCTGCAACTTGAATGTAGGTTATTAACATACTGTTTTTCATATGTTACATTGCAGCAACTCTGTATCCAGAGGTCAGGACTGTTGTGGTTTTCGATTCTATTTTATTTTCAGAATGTGAAAGGATCCATTACTGCTTTTATCAAATTGGGCAATGGCCTCAAAAAAAATTGAAACACTCATAAATCAGAATAATGTTGGACAAATTAATACATAATAATTGACTTCAGAGTCAAGTACAGTAGCCTAAGAAAACACTTCTATTTACATTATCCTTTCAGAAAAGTGATGTTAATTCTTAAGAACATCTCTGTATTACAAAATATTTTATTTCTTAGAAATAATACAAATATACTTGAAATATGTTAACTTACAATAATATATCTTTCTTAATTACTAATTAATCCTAAGTAATCATCCATGAGAGTTCCAATTGCAAACTAAAAAGATTTCACTTGTTAATAAATACAAATAAAAAAAGGAATGAACATGCAAATCCAAAAGGTTGAAGAGTACTTAATTAGAATTACAACTGTAACATCAGATGGAAAATGTTTATCTGACAATGGCAAGTTCAATGCTTAGCTCAACATTTGCCTGTTATTTTACAATTTGCACTTGTGAATTTGCATATGAAATGAATGTAAACTACTGCTTACTATTCCTGTAGCATCTACTCTGGTTCCTACAATCTTTAATCTTATTTCTCCTTCTGCATGTATTACTACATCTTCATCTTTGGTTTTATAACATTGTGGATTTACATTTGGGCAGAATTCCATTTCAGCAGGTATAGACTATAAAAATAAAACATACATATAGGTATTTCTTGAGCAAGTTAACTTATATAAATACATACATGATGTGAAATAAAGCATGATAAAGGACCTATTTCAGCAAACATTCCAACCTAAATAAAAAGAATATGTTTATCTCAAGTAAATACAATATATTTCACTTACTTTATTTACTTGTCGAACAACAGCATCTAATACTTCACCTTTAAATGGCCTGAAAACAATTGCTTTGTATTTTACAGGATATACCACAAAGCCTTGTCCGGGTAAAATCAACCCTGCACCAATACTATCGATTGTGGTAACTGCAATAACAAATCCATATCTAAAACATAATTTATTAATAGGTATTGAAAACAAAAATTTTCTACAGTTTACTTACTTTCCTGTACATGTTCCTTCTACTTCTGTGTACAACTTAGTTTTTACCTTCTCAAGTAACTGTGGGCCAAAATATTGTGGATGTAGAAGAATTTCATGCTCTAATGAAATCTACAAAAATAATGTCTTAATTCATTGTATATTCTTATTTAATACAATTATTCCTTACATGATAAAACATTTTACGATAATAATGATAAAATTGGACGTTTTTTTCAATAATTTGTTTACAAAACCTTAGACAATTTCAAAACACTCGATTATAGGTTATGTACAACATTGCCGATATTAGTGACTACTGCACGGTCCGACGGCGTTATAAAATTATGCTCGTGCACAGTCCGACCGTGTTTTAAAACTTGACTGCTGCACAGTCTGATACGTAGTTATAAAATTGTGTTCGTGAGCAGTTCGACTGTGTTTTAATAGTTATTTATGCAACAAGTGAGTAAAGTGTATCTTTTTTTCACGAGAAGGAAAGTTTGCCGCACGAGCCGTAGGCGAGTGCGCAAATCCGCCGAGTGAAAAAAAGTAATTTTACTCACGAATTGCATACAAAACTTTTTTCACGTTCGTAATAAAAATCAAGAACTACCTACTTCAATAACGGCTTTCTCGATGCGTCACATCAATGCGTTCTAATTTCTGACAAATGCCAGTGGCAGCCTCCTATGTGTTTAAATATTTTGCGTTAAAAAATGACACGTTATGATACTTTTTTTCACTCAAATGCGTGAAAAAATGAACCGTTATGGCACTTTTTTTCACGCTTCTATCGCGATGAAACAAACGCATCCTTTATAAACGAAAATTAATGAAAAATGTTGCACTTTTTTTCACGAACGTGAAAAAAATATATTTGTACACGGTTAATTAGCTTTAATTCTTGAGTTACTTCACTGGAGAGGTTATAAAAGTATCATTAGAATACTGAACTAGAACTTGGTAAACAAGAATCTGATGGTTCTTAACAAAAAATTAATTTGATTTAAAGTGTTGAATAAAATTTTGTACATGTATTTTATTTTTTATATTTTCGTAACGTATACAACGCACCATACAAATTTCAATATAGTAAATAAAGTTGACACTTGCTGTTCACCGTCCAAGAGCCTTCCACAGACTTAAGTACATTATTACTTTTAATCATCAGGGCCGCGCCGACCCTCACCAGCGCCTGTGTGCAAAACCTATGAAGCGCCTCTTTGATTTGTAAAATTGATAAAAAGAATACTCAAATTACCATTATATTACATAATAATTATTCTATATTTATTAACTTAATTACAAAGATATAGTGACAACCGCGGCTTTTTAAATAGGTAATATATAAATAAAAATCGGACATAAAGATACAACGGATTAGTTAAATATAAATTAAAACCCACGGACGTAAATATTGCATTTGCCTCTATTTCACCTGTTGTACATTTTGATAATAATTAATGATAGTAACGTATGCAAATATTTATTTTCATTAAAGTGAAACAAAAAGTAGAACAGTTACCGACATTTTTTATACCAACTTTTTTAATTAAAAAAATAGATATTAAATAATATTTTTACGGGGGGCCCCGAGACTCTTAATTTTTATATACATATGTATATTTAGATTATCAATTAAAAAATTACCTAACACCTCGGGCGCTCCTGGGCATCTGGCGCCTGTCTTAAAAAACTTAAATTTTACCTCTTTTTACCAAACTTCCAAGTCTTATGCACTTTCTGTTATTAATAACAGATTTTCGTAATTCTTCGGTTATTTCGTATATTGTTATATTATTAAATATTATTAATGATTAAACATCAAAACTGTTTGGTCAAGACAGATCAAGATTTGGATTTTGGCAATTTTTGTGATTCTAAGCAACTTTCTTTTAATAACCTTTTTTTGCTAAAACTAATAAGCTTACTGTAACTTTTCAGTTTTTCTTATTTATCTTTTATTGCAGTAGACTTGTGATTACAGCAAGATTATTAAAAAATTAAATAGTAAATAACTCTTTTAAAGAGTAGTATATTGGACCAAAGCTTTAAATCTATTAGAAAATAAATAAAGAATAACATTAAAATCAAATTAATTGTTTATTAGGAACCAGAATCTTAATATTCTAGATGTTACAAGAAGATAAAAGTACTATCTTAATTTTATAACACCATCGGACTGCATCGGACCGTGCAGCAGTCAAGTTTTAGAACATAGTCGGACTGTGCACGAGCATAATTTTATAACGCCGTCTGACCGTGCAGTAGTCACTCCCTATTATTATTGCCAAGATTATTAAATAAAAAAAATTGTTTTAAATAAACAGTGTCTAGAGTCTCACCTACGGATTGTTCTTTCTTATTTTCCCTTAGTACAATTTGAGTGCATTTGCTACACTGATCTACTCTAAAAATTATAAAACGGTTCTGTCAAATTTTGCTGGACGCGTACGTTTTTAGTATTTCAAGTGGGAATGTTAAATTTGACAACACTGACGATTTTACTCTTTTACTCAGTGTTTTACTCATTTGAAAGGTGTGTTTGCCATCGTGCTCGGACAAGTATCTGTAGCATTTGGAATCGCCGATTATTGCAGATCATATAAAATCGAGCATTCTCAATGTGCTCAAAGCACTGAATTGTAGTAAACAACTGAAACGACTGCGCATAGCGGCTTGGCGCTCGAAAATCGAGCCTCGCTGTTAGAAGAGCACGGCTGCCACTGACGGCTGCATATCGGATATTTCTCTCTCACTTGTGCACGTGTGTTTTAATGGGCATCTAACGTCCAAGCTACGTTATAAGTGAAATAAATTGAGCTTTTTAATAGAAAGAAACCAAAATGGAAAAGAATTGTGTTGCCTACGGATGTAGGAATGCATGGATATCAAATCAGGGGATTTAGTATCGCAGGTGAGTTTATTTTTGTATCTAAAATACCATGATTGGCACCACCCGCTTAACATAACCTATGATAAAATCATGTGTTTTTAAAATTAGCTGCAAAAAGTGCTTATGCTTGTTTAATTTTTCAGATTTCTAATAAAGCGGCCAGAAATTTTGGAGAAATGGATTATAGCTGTTCATTTAAAAAAATTTCACGCCAAATATCCATAGCTTATTATGTATTTTACTGAGGTTTCCTATTCAAGTCAACCTTAATTAGAAAGGATTTAAAGACATGCTGTGCCTAGCATATTCAATCTTCCAAGTTATCAAGATCATCCAAATCCAAAACGAAGAAAGTTGGAACGAGATTTAGAACCGAGAGAACCAATAGAATGATCTTTTGATTATAATTATAATGCCTAAATAATAATTATCTATTTCAGGTACAAATAATGGAAAGTAGTCCATCCAGCGCATCACTTTTAGTTAATGTTTCAACTTAGACATCTCCAAAAAAAGTTAAATTTCATTCAATTTAAAACCTTTTTTTTTAAAAAAACTGTATTGTCTTTTGTAATTAACGTAATTAATATGTAGGTGTATTTTTTAAATAAATGCGAGTAAGACTAGTAGATCTTTTGTTATATTTTTTACAAATACCTAATGCCCTAACATAAACTAAGAAAAAAGTAAAATTTTTCAATTATAATATACATCAGCTGTTTGCAAATTATGCTTTATTCCTCTTCATATTTGTCAAGTTTTTTTGCTAACTCTCTTTTTTTCCGATCTAATACAGCTCGACCAACCTCGAAAAAGCGCTGAGTGGGCGTGTACTGGGGAGGTACATGGTTAACAAGTACACTCACATCAAAAAATCTTTCGGCGGAAAATTTAAATAAAACTAAACATCACCAATAACATATAATGAATTTAAAACAACTTTTGTGAGTTAGTGTACTCGAGTAAAATTACGCTCCTGATTGGTCGACGTTGTTTGTTATTGAAATTAGTTCGCATATTTTCCGGGGCTTTTCTGAGGTTGGTCGGGCCGTAGCTTTTATTATAAATTATAGTCATTCTAGTTCCTATCTTCCTTTTCCTTACACTTCTAGGACAGCCTATTTCAGAGTTACATTACATTTTTAACCAATAGTACTCGTAGCTCTCATATAACCGCTTGAGAGGAAAAGAGATAGAAATACCCGATATGCAGCGGTCTCGTTCTAACATCGCGGACCGGATTTTGAACACGCGCGCAGTTGTTCCAGTTGTTTACTATAATTCAGTGGCTCAAAGTACTGCAACGGGTAGCCGTGAGCATTGTGAACCAGGCATGCGCAATGTCACCGTCATCAGCTGTTCATCAGTTCATCAGCGAAGAAATTAGCTTCATTTCTAATCTTGATAATTTTTCTGCGTTGCTATAACGTGCTTTTGTATTTGGTGTATTTTTTTGTATAAAGCTGCCCCTTATTTTTGAAAACAAGTTCTACACTGGTTTGTTTACTGCTTGGTTTAACTGTACTATGATCAGCTGATCGCAAACTTCTCCAAATGCGTTTGGCATCGTTTAATGTGAAATCGGTCACGTGATATCCTTATCTGTATCTTCTAATCTCTAAATTACTTGTTTTGGTCCAAACCGCTTATAGTTCATCTCAGATATTGTAACTGGCATCACATAACATGTGAAAACTTAAGTGTTCAAAAAACGTTTTAAAATGTGACAGAAAAATCAATCAATACTATTATTATTACAACAGAACAAGATCTCCTAATACAGTACAGATATAGTTGACAATTTGTAAAGCTGAAGTTTTACATATGGTATACATCTATGGTTTTTCGGCGAATCGGTTGTGTGAAAGAGTGTGTTCACCTTATTTAGTATTAATTTTTTAATTTCCAATGGAGGTTGCAACGTTAGTGTTTGTCTGCAATTAAATGTTGACATTCCTTCACCTCCTCCTCAAAATTTCAAAGCTTTTCTTATATTTTATTTATTTTGAATAAAAGTCAATATTGAATGTACTTATAACTGCCTACAAATGACTGTTCCTTGATAGATGATTGTGAAACCACTGTAAATGAAATAGATCACACGCATTCTTTAAGTCCGCTAGGTGATTATGTGCCAATGTTGGGTATTAAATATAACCTCATTTTTGTTTTCATTTAAAAGTTTAAAATATTATAGTATTCTTATTTGTTTTGAGAAGCTAATTTGTTGAATAAAAAAAATATGAATTGTTTAAAAATTGTATTGCAGAAACTGTAACATTATAATGACTAACTTCAGTAAAATATCTTATTTACATCGTTTCTTCTTTGTATTCCAATAATTTAAACTTGAGACACATATGTAACATCGAAACTGATGATAACCTTCTTTTTGAAACCGTAAACACGTAAACAATGAAACTGAGGTTATGTTTTAAGGTTTTACTACCCAACTTCTACAAGAGCACCACCTACATATAAACCGTCTATTATCACATTATTGCTATTACATCTTTGCATTGAAGGTACCAATTAACCAACAAAAACCACTTCCATTTTAGTTATATTTCTAGGCGACTGTCTAGTGTCTACAGTCTGCCCAGCAAGTCTGTAATCACGAAATAAAGAAAACCATGCCGGAAATGCTCTAGCAAGTGTTACAGCTTGGCACATCATTGATCCTTCTGTATCATGTCATGAGAAACCACCAATAGACTGCCGAATTGCAACACGCGCTTGATCATATCCAGCGTTATAATAATGTGTTGTGAAAGGTAGGCAATTCCTTTAGCAAAATTAGCAGCCATTTGTGATCTCAAAAATTAACACTAACGTTGCAATGTTATTTTCAATATTTTGTAACAATTCATGTTGGAAATCAAGACATTCCTAAAAATTGAGTGTTGGTAGCGGTAGTTGTGAATGTGATTTTGAATACGTTTTGAAAGTGGATATTTTTCACCATTTGTGATCTAATTCATTGGACGAAACATATAGGAAAACTCAGAAATTTTTATATTATTTTGAAACTCTAAGGAGGCCCTACCTAGGACCATTCTATTATCTACGGACCTTGCACATTCACCAGCTACGATAGTATCCGTTACAGTTCATAATTGAAAGATATTTATTTTACAAATCACAACAAACTTAAAAATTGTAGACTTTTATTGCAATAATTTATAAAAAATATCCACTTAGAGAGTAAATTGATAATGAGTAGAATTCGCACGAACACATTCGGAATGTTCTAAAACATTCCCACAGCATGACCAATGTCTTCTTCCTGGATGCCCTTCGTGACCATGCCCGCATCCCCTGTATCCCCCAGGCATCTTTCCGCCACATCCACATGCAGCTTCTTTACTTCCACCACTTGAACAAAAACTACAACAGTGAAATGTACCATGATGTGGTCTTAAAGTTCGTACAACCACTGGAAATGGATTGTCCTAAAAACAAACAACATCCAGTTTTCAATTTAACAATACATAACTGATTAGTAAATAACATCAAACTTACTTTTATAGATTGGCCCTTAACAGTTACAGTAAGTAATAGTTTTCCTGAAACATCAGGAGTAAAAGAAAGAGTATAAGTACCATCTCGATGATCGTCTACACGAACTAATAGAGATCTAGAAGAACCAGCATCTCGATGACGCAAATCAGCTACTACATTTTCTCCGCCCCTTTGAACAGGTGTGTCATTGCTATCACGAGTTTCAAGAATTGCTTCAGCTTTTCTGCCAACTCTAAGGTTTTGGAGACCTGTGAACATGTTTAATTTAAGTTTAATGTAATAAATGCAAATTCACAAAAGATATGCCCAGTAGACTGTTGGTTTAATTGGGAAATAATACAATAGAAAAGATTAAGAACTAGCAGAGAAATCATTGATAAGATATCAAGTAACAAAACGCACATTGTTAGTATCTATTGCCTCTTAGTCAGCAAAGATTTACTATTACAGTATGAGAACTGACTATAGATTTGATTAAACTGGATGAAATTGTAATCGGATCATACACGTCCTCTGTCAGTCTACTAGAATTGCTGCAATATCGATCTTCATTTGTTATGAAATCCTGTCGTATAGACTTTGAAATGTCAGAATTTCTGTCAATCAAGTATGCAAAAAATTGACCAATTCTACATCGAAAATAAGCTGACGCGTATTTTGTCGTTCGTTTAAGTGGGTCCTTCGGACTTCGCAAAAAAATATTATAGGTTGGGAAATCGGTAAAATTGTCTTTCATGAAACTGGCTTAACTCAATCGATTTCAATTAAACTTGTATGGGTGTTTCTACATTGAAAAATATTAGACCCGTTATAGGGGTTTTTCAATATACGCTCCAGGAAGGTCAGAATAAAATTCACAACAAAAGGCGGAACAGGCATGGCATAGTGAAGTTTATTCTAGCTTATGCCATTCCTGTTCTATCTTTTGTTGTGAATCTTACTCTGGCCTTCCTGAGGCGTATACCGAAAGATCTCTATATACGGGTCTAATATTTTTCGATGTAGAAACACCCATAAAGTTCCATTGAAATCGGTTAAGACAGCTGGAGTAGCGCTAGTTTTGTGAAAGCCAATTTTAGTCATTTCTCGACCTATAATATTTTTTTGCGAGGCCCGAAGGGCCCATTTAGATGAACGGCAAAATATGTCTCGATTTGTTTTCGATGTAGAATCGCCAGTAAACATTTTATCGAGAACGGCGATGGACTTACTGTGCTCTCCCCTTGTAAGTAGTAATATATCTGATCCAGAAAAAAGCATTCCTTTAAGTAGGGCGAAAAGTGGAAATAAGAAAATAAATTCGTCTATAGCAGGGCATATACTGAAGAAACAGATGAAGGCAGTTCCAGGTCAAAGAATGTTAGAGAAAATTGTTTAATTTTTTTTAAATATTTTTTGTTTGTTTTTAGCTTTATAGGTCAAATTAAATAAATTGTTTAATTTATTCCATTTCTCAAAATCGGAAATGAAACATTTTCATCAATATCCCATAAAAGTGTAGGAAGTACCAAATTCCTTTCCCTAAAAGAAATCCAGAGCAAAAAAAAAAGAAAACTACAGGGTGGTGCGTTTGATTCCTTATTTTCCGAAATTATCATGGTTTCCTTTTGGTACCCACCGCTGACCACCGCGGCCAGTAATGTATATTTCTTCTATACATGCCACGGTAGACAACTGCTGCCCACCAAGCCTGTACTAGCTTGAAAAGTTACTTTACACTGATCCGCGGGGGGGTTTTCACTTATCACCACGTATATTCGAAAAATGAGAGTGTCAAAGGGTCAAGAGAAGACTTTTTCAGCCATACCCACTTTTTACAACTCGAAAACTATTTACCCGATTTTGATAATTCTTGTATATACAGTCTGCCCATGTTACGGGTCTTCCCCTGAATGTTTGGAAATAGGCAACACAGCTTACAGTTCAAAGCTGGCTTTTTTTTAAAAAGTTCAATCCTTGTTAATTAAACCATAGTTTGCTGTGAATTTCAAAACTGACGAAAGTTAACTGTTTGACATTTTTGTTTGGTTATATTTCAACTTTTGTGCAAACCTGTCCATTTTGTTTACTTTCTTTTTGTTAAATAAGTTTTAATTTTTTAGTATTAAATTCTTAAGGTTTTATAATATTTATAATTATTGTTATTGTTGTGTTTTCTAAAAAAGCAAATTTTATTTCTAACCAGCATAAATTGAGAAATTTTGACATTGAGATGTATATTATAGAAAACAAACCATACAAACACGATTCATTTTGTTTTTAAAATCTGTAATTACACAAAGATATCTTTGAATTGTAAGACGTATTGTCTATTCCCAAAAATTCAAAGGAGGACCCCCTAGGGCCTAACAAAGATTCCATAAACCTTTGGACCTTGTTGCCCAGAGTCAATGAATTTGAAAATGGGGGCTGTTTTTGGGAATACACCGCCATTGTTCTAAGCTCCATAGGATTGCGTACGGGGTGGCTAAGGTAGGGACTTTGTGAAATATATAATTCCTGTTTGGGGTGTTTGCTTCCGTAGTAGTTCTCTGTTCAATAACTACCAAAAACATTATCTCCATCCAGTGTCGGCACTAGGAGGTTTTCAAATCTGAACAAAAAGAGTTGTAGAGCGAAAAGGAGAAGAGTTAAGTTTGGCCTGTATACTTAGTACAAAGGCTAGAAGCTAAGAGAAAAAGTACTCAACAGTACAAATTTCGATGCAACATTTTATTTCTGCAGCTTATTTCCATTTTTATGGATTTTGAAGTTTATAGTACCTAGTTGGTAAAATTATCTATTGGGATATTGAAAATAACTAAAACGTTCCTTAGGATTTTTGTTGCGTGTTATTTTTACTAAGGCTTATTCGCAATCTTGTTTAGAAACATTTACCGTTACAAAAGTTGAAAACCTGTGTGCACTGCACGCAGAGACCAAGCATAGAAAATTGATCCCTGACATGTTGGAAATCTCGCATTACGTTTTCAAATGATTATGAATGATAAAAGCGGTGCATTACGTCTGGAAACGAAAAAAGTGCCGAGAACCATGTGTTGTCTATTGCGGTCATTAAGTACCGATTCTTTTTCTCTGGTTCGGTGGACATCTTATATCTACGACTACACTTTAGGTGTTAAAATGATAGTTTATTACCTACCCAACGGACATATTATCAAAACTTTCTTTGACAATATTATAGGAAGCAAGAATCTAAATAAATCCAATGATAAGGAATCAAATGCACCACCCCGTATATAAAAAAAAACGATAGACTAAAACATGAAAAAGCAAAAAAAACAAGGAATAAAAGATGAAAAATTATTCTTGACGACACAGGAAGTTCCATAAGAGCGTGGCACATAAAGTTTAGGTTTTCTTAAATAAAACTACCTGTGTATTTTGCTATCTTCTTTTTCCTCATCTAATGCTGATTACAACGATATAGTTTTATGAAGATCTAAACCAGACCAAACGAGAAATAAGAAAATAAATAAATATACAAGGTGTTTTGTTTAAGGAAATTTAGGTTTTGTGTGCTACGCTTTTATGGAACACCCTGTGTAGTTAATAATAATTTAAGAAAGTAGAGACAATCATTCAGTACAGCTCCTCCCAGTAACGTTTTTGATATTCCTACAAATAACAACGTTATCCTCGGTGAACAGACCGTTGATGTACCCTGTATACATACAAAAAAAAAGAAGACAGAAACGCTAAGAAGTAGAAGACAAGATAGAAAAATGTGTGAGTGCTAGTAGAGTAAAGAATGATTGAAAGGTAATTAAATTACAATCGATAAAAACAAAGAAAAATTATGGTGGAATAATTGTAAGAGAATTATTTCTGACAAAGATGCTACTAACAATAAGGTCTGTTCATTTCGCTGAAATATCAAAGCAACAGATGTGTTTATCTTATTTTTGTCCCTGATCCGCCCAGTCTAGTCACAACATCAATTCAAGTAACGGACACTTTGGTTTCGCTAAAAATTTCGTTTGAATTTTTTTGTTATTTTTATTGCGATAGCTATTTGTTTGCAATTCTAACAGTCTTGAAAGTTGCCAAGTACAAAGTTAACGATATGTACAATTGGCTTTATAAATCAAACGAACGTAAATTAAAACCAGAGATTCCGTCATGTAAACGTATAATTGTATCCCAAGACTTGTGAAATTATGTTAATTTCTAATTTTATCTAAAATGTTCGTGTTTTATATTACATGGATTTAAATAAAACTCTAAATTTAGCATAGATTAAAAAACTCATTTAAATTTCAGAATTTGAAAATACACTCTAAAGTCCCATTTTTTATTGTCATTCAACTGACTGCAATTTACTTTTACAACAAAACTAATGAAGTGCTAACAGTTTTCTAGATTTATTTATTTGAATAATATGTTAAATTCATGAATGGTTAATAAAATTGTAGTTTACATAAAAAAGCTTGTATGTTACTAAAAATAAACAATTTTTTGCACATTGAATGATAAATTTGTTCTCAGAAGATAAAATGCCATCTGAAGCCAATACTTCAAGCAGCAACTGTGAAATTAGAGCGAAACATAACACTAATGTCAAAACTAAACTCTGCTACAAGAATAAGAAAAATTACTGTTGCTTTTGGGTTATTTATGGACGCCCCTAGTGAGTGATACCCCTTAACAAAAACAAACATGCACCATTCGTAAATTTTAAGAAAACGTCAGAAATTCAAACCAAAACATGTCATGATAATAAAGATTAAGATAACATTTTATTAGCTTCGAGTAAAATTTACGTAATCGTCTCTAACAACTTTTAGTAAATTATTACTTACCTTCTTGATTTAGAATGCAATGTTTGGGTGAAACTGTTTGGGTCGTTATGATTCCATATAAAGGGCAGATATTTTCAGAACGGTCTACAATTTCTCGAGGTAAAAACTGTAAATTTTCAGTAATTCTAATCTCAGGTAAAGGTTCTAATTTACTATATCTTTCTAATTTTTTCAAAATTGGTTTTACAAAACTTAATACTTCTACGTCAGTTCCTTCTGTTAATAATTCATCTGTGAAGACCACAACATCTTTTACATCTCTCAATCGTTTTTGAACTTCAATTTGTTGTAACTCAATAGATTGTAACTTTTCCTCCCTAGCTTGATTGATTTGATCATCAAGTCGTCTATGATGTTCTTCAACAGCACGCATGTACGATCCCATAAATTTACCTACTTCTTCTTGAACTTGATTGCATCTATTTTCTATACGTTTAGAGTCACCCTGTAAACGTGTTGAAATACCAGCAGCCTGTTTCGCAATAGATCGCACCCTTTCTAATGCTTCTCGCATACTTGCCGTAAAAGATTTAGCTGCACGTGACGCGGGCTCACATGTGTGCCCCTTATGGAAACCGGATATGCATTCGCGGCAAATCACCTGTAAAATGGATATCTCAAGAACCGAGAACGGATGTTTTGGTTTTCAGATGGTGAAATGCTTTTCTGTGTAGTACGTATGTTTGGGCATCTGTTGTAAACGAAACCCAGTTAATATTAAAAAGAAAAAAAAGGCGTTTGCCGCTGCTTCTGTATATTAAGAATCTTTTACAGCTGTTAGGGATGTTTAGTTTGTGAAACAATAATTTTTATGGCGTTTTTCGTAAACAGTATGTTTTAGATTAAAGTAAAACTTCAAAAGAGATTTTTAATAGCTTTATTCACTACAGTTTAATTCAGTACTCTTCAGATTGATGCATTTAAATAAATGTAAGTAATGTAAGTTAACAGATATACAAGAATCTAACCAAAAGCAGTAAACTTTCAAAAAATAATAAGAAGGTAGCAGAAAACAAAAGTAAAAAAATCCTAACAGGTTATTATCAGAATGTGGTTGGTATTCCTGGAGGTGACAATTGAGTGCTAACTTAATATAAAAAAATCGACTGCAGGAATAAATAAAAGAGAGAAAGGGAATATAAGGAGTTAGAAAACGTAATTTTCAGAGTTTGTGATCTTCATTTTAGGAATTCCTACCTAACGTATGTATGAACGTGTAAGAACGCTGCCATTTTATTTAAAAAATATGAACTGTACCTAAGTACCTAAGCAAAAAATGAGATCGCCACATTTATTCCTCTTGTGCTTATGGTTATATTCAAGAAAAATTATTTCTATTCTACAGGGTGTCCCAAGCTTAAACAAGCGTTAATCAGGTTGTTTTAAGTCGAAAATGTCTGATGAATATTCGAAAATCAATTGTTAGGAAGGTACAGTCAGTCTAAAAATTACTCGTATTATTAGGTTATGTAATCTAAAAAGGAAAACATATCAGTACATTAAGTTTTATTAATGCGAAATTTTAATTCAATTACAGAAACTGTTCCAAATTTTCCCTTCCACAGAAAAAGAGAGGGAAATCAGTTTTTATGCAGAAGCGACAACTTAAGCATAATGTAGAATTGTTCCTTCTACGATAACAGAAAGTATTAACTTTTTGAAGAATACAGACGACGGTCGACACCAATGAGTGCAGTTGCATTTGTAATTTTTTGATTAAGTCCATACCTATTGCGTGACTTTTGTATATCTCCCAGCAACTGTACTCTTGTGAAATCTGTCATTAAAGAAGGCTCTAACTTGCTTACCAAAATATGGTGGTGTAACACCGTGCTGAAAACAAATTCACCGTCTGTTCTGAAATGGAGCTTCTATCAACAATCCTGACAGTTCGTTGCATGGAATAAATCTCTTTGTTAATACCTTATAGTACCGTAAATAATTTCATAACAATTGATTTTCTACTTAAAATGACCGTTATTTTCACTAACCCGCTACAACAATTGTTTAAAATGGCTCTCAGTTCTGGTCGAGTCTTGTGTCAAAAAGTCTATGTCGACAAGGTTTCGTCGATTTAAATAGAACACATGGTGCGTGACATACCAAACCACATGAACGTTTAGCACGCACGGTGGTGGTTTAAATCGACGTATACTTTTTAGCGCAAGATTTGGCCGACAATCATCTTGAACAATTACTGTAGAGGGTTAGTGCTATTAAAAATTGCGTTTTTTGTATTTTTCAGTCTACAACTAAAAATGTCCATTATTCTTTCAATATTGAGGCCACTTCTTATTTTCGACTTGTAATTATTTAAACTATACGTTGATGAAATATAGAATGTATACGTCACGAGACACCTCGTACAATGTGAGAACTGTCTATAGTAATGCTAATAAAATTATGACAATTAAAGCACAATTGATGCTTTTGAAAATGATATGTTAATATCGAAACGTGCCAGGCTAATAAATCTAAGGTTATGAGTAGAATTTGATATTAATTTTTATAATTCTACAAACATGTTCCAGCAATCAGTGATTTTCATATGCTTTTTGTTAAAAATAAAATAAGATAATTTAGTTTTTAGCAAATATCTAGTAAGCCGTGAACTTTTTTGAAAAAACAAAAGCATAAGTAAACTGATCTCCAAAATAGCCAAATCTTTTCTAATTTAACCGACTTCGTATCTCTTACAATTTCCGAGATCGCAATAGTGAGCATCGAAATGTGGACACACTGTATTTATTTTACTTAATGTTTCAAATACGGGACATCTTTTCTTTTCGTATATGGTAAGATAGCCACTGAATTTATTATTCATATCTCTTTGTTTACTTGCTAACTAACTAAATTATTTTAACACCCTTGATACAACCTCGCATCTCTTCAAAATAATCGAAATAAGAGCACAATCCAGATTTTAATCTGCCAATTTTAAAGTTGCTCTCAAATATAAATGACATCGCCGATCGGTGATGTTAAAATAACCAGATATAGTAACCACAAATTCGTCAAAAAATATCTGGTTGGAATTTGTAATTTTACAAGTAAAAGATGCATGTAAAGCACATTCAGACTTCCAGATTAAAAGTGTAAAGTATAGGTTCAATGAGTTAAGTGCAAACTTTAATAAGTTTCTAAATTATTTAGAAACCTTCGCTGTCACATCTTGGAATTGGGAGAGCATACAATATTCAATATAGATAGGTATAGGACGACGATTAGTGACTGTGAAGTTCTAATCTAATATTTGCAATATAGGGTATTAATAATATCATCTGTTTGGTTACTATTCAAGAGAATTGCTTTTATTGATGTTTAAAATAACTTCTCGCCCCTTTTGAGCAAATCTTCTAGAAAATTAAATGCTCTAACTTGGTAAGTTGAAAAACTTGATATAAGTAATGTTATGAAGAAATTATTTTACAAAAAGAACTTATGAAAACAAGTATCTTCACAAACTCAAAAAAACAAAGCTGTAGAACATTTGTCATTGAGCATAGTCTGATGCTGCTGCTAAATGGAAACTCAAAAAGTGATGCAAAATTTCGGCGTTTTAAAAAATAAATACAAAAAAAAAGAATTTTTAAAAATCCTTTTAATCTATCAAGTGTCTTTCCTCCTGACCATTCCATATTATCAAATACAAAATATTTCAGAATTAAAACAGTATATCAGAAATCTCATAAAATAATAATAACTCTCTTGGTTTCAACGAGATAGGCTTGTCATTGCTTGTTATCATCTGGATAAGTTTTAATTAGAGGGACAATTACATGTTCACTTTCTGATGAGATATATCTAGTAAAATGAACAATTGGTTTTTACCATTATTGTGATATTTTTTCTCATTGCTATGATGAGTGACTGACACTTGTATGGTGATGAAGTGAGCATAATTGGTATGAAATAGTGATGTGATAACAAGATACTTTAATAATCATATTTTACATGTCGAGGATTCAAAAGTACTTATTAAAAATATTTTGAAGAGCTATATTGAGTTCACAAAATGAGGCATTTAGAAACCAGCGTCAAGATAAATAAGGTAGACCAAGATTCATTGGGTTTAAATATGATCACGCTTAACATTATATACTTCTTTAAAGTACCAATATATTAAGAGTAGATATAAGGTAATCAATTTTCGACAATGAAGGTTGGGAAGAAGACCAAGAATAAACTTCTGAGTAGAATTCAAATAAACTTTGTATCTATTTCTGTTCCTCTTATTTTGAATATTATATTGCACTAGTCTGGCATATAAAAATTTGACACTAGCAGTAAACTGCTCCTTCAGTAGTTTCTAAGTTATCTCGGTTATGAATAAATGGTATTCATATTTTGTTTTATACCATGAAAATGACCAATCAAATATAAATACAAAAACCTGACCCTCTAGCTCAAAGGGTGCCAATTCCAGGACCGTTGGTCGTTTTTTGCGTTTTAGACCTAGAAAATGACCTCGTAGAAGAAAGTGTATACAGCGTTTCTTATGTCCCATTTTACCAGATCTATTTCCGCAAGACCTCGGATAACTACTTCAAAAAGACAGAAAGAAAGACAAATCACATTTTTCTAATTCTAATGGGCCCCGAAAACGGGCGCACGCCATTGGTCGTCCCCTTCATTAAGAGAAATAAGGTCAATTGTTTACGGAGTTACGGACTTTTTAAGTGGGCCCATAGAAAAAATGCAAAGCTAACTGACTTTTAAAATTCTAATCTGTGTTGTTTTAATTCACTTTAATGAATGCCAACACAGTGTTTGTAAAAACAGATAGGCATCTTGCTTTAGATACTGTGTATACATAGAATGTTTTCCCAAAAAAGCATTTTAAAAGATCATAAAGTCCAAATCAAAATACCCCATTTAAGAGAGTGTAAAGTTAGAAATTTTAAAATTTAAAACTACCGAATTTAGAAGATCATAAAGTCGATAGACTGCAAATTTGAATCACGTCACCAACAGGTTTCAATTTGGAAAACTTAGAAAATTACAAAAATAGAAAATTTTAAGATTAAAAACATTCAAAAATTAATTGAAATTTGGAAAGATCTCAGAATTTAAAAATATAGGAAAATGTTAAAATGAGAAGATTCAGAAATTGAAATGTTCCAGACTTGAAGAATCCAAAAAAATAAAAGATTCCACAATTTACAAATTAGTCTGAAATCAGAAGAAACGAAAAATTAAATTAATTAAAGTGACTTGAAGCTACGGAATTACAAGTTCAATTAATGTTAGAGATCTCAAGATTTAGAAGATCGAAGGTAAAGATTTCAAAATTAAACGAT
This sequence comes from Ignelater luminosus, assembly GCA_011009095.1. Lineage (NCBI taxonomy): Eukaryota > Metazoa > Arthropoda > Insecta > Coleoptera > Elateridae > Ignelater > Ignelater luminosus. Next base: position 190,433 of record VTPC01090914.1, read on the forward strand.
TTTAAGCTTGAAAGATTTTCAAATTGGAAGACTAGATGTAATAGATTGTAATAAATAAAATTTCCAAAACGTAGGAAATTCCAAATGTAGAAAAATTGGAACATGGCAGAATTAAAGGATTTCAGTAAATGGAAGTAATTCAAAAGATCCAAAAACCAAAAGGTTAGAGAGTTTCGAAAACCAAGGCGTTTCAATGTTAAGAAAACAGAAAAGATCCCAAAGTTGGAATATTGCAAAAATCCAGAATATATTGTTTTAAATGATTACATAATTAAAGGCGTCTAATATTTAAAAGATCTTAGGTTTAGAAAATTAGAATTTCTAAATGGAGAAAAATTCTGAAATATCAAGATCAAAAAATTTCAAAATTAAAATGTCTAAGATTCAAAACACAGAAAACTCCAGAATTGAAAGGATCTATATTAATAGATTCTAAAAATCTAACGATCGAAAGATCCCTGAGTACAGGGTTCCATATCTGAATGATTCTAAAATTGTAATGGCAAAAATGAAAATGTAGACGTTGAAATTGATATTCTAAAAACAGGAGATTCGAACATTACAAACTCAAAATAACGAGGACCAAAAACAAAAGAGTCTTGATACTGATCTAGGAATCTTATATATTATTATTTCAGTTCATTTGAGAAACACTCTGCATAGTTGAACTCACTTATTTCTTGAATGTTGTGTCGATCGGATCATCTGGACGGTTTTGGTGGGGTTTGCAAAATTCGCAAATCGCCCAAAACGGATTTGATGAAATTCCGGATTTCTTGGTTTATAACCTAGAATCGTGTTTATAATAATATTCGTACATCTACGTCGAACACATGGCTTCCAAGCCGGTTGCGCCCTCTAGCAGCCAATCTGCAGCAAGTGAAAAATCTCAGACTTAGTAATATTACATAAATTGAGAGAAATTTTATTTCCTTATTTGGAAAGAAGAAACATAATTGGAATTTGCAAATGTGCATGGTGTTGTATTTAAGTGAAGTTGATACGTTGATGGTGTACCTCAAAATAAAGAAACTATGAGTAACTCGCGCATACAAATATCATTTAAGTTTTTATCGTATCGAGAAATTATTGCCTCGACTTAAAATCTATTGAGTAGGAAAGTAAACACACAAATCTTTGTGTTAAAACCCAGGACGACAAAGATAAATTCTTTTGGAAAAACAAGACAGATATGTTCATCCGCTGGATTTTTAATTAATATAATCAATCTGGAAGAATTCAACATAACCTACTGCTCTGTGTTAAAATGTTAGCGGTACATTATTATTAGTGTGTTGTGTTGATTTTCATAAATCTTCTAATTAATTCCGAGAGATCTTTTAAAATTTCTGGAAGTATTGTTTTTAGATTAGGGTATTAAACCATGCCGTTCTTTATTATACAACTTAGTGACAACAAGACTTACCAGTGATTACTATCATAAGTAGGTACATATCATAAAACTGTTTGAAAAGCACTGAATTAATTTAACAATATTTTAATTAAATTCCCAATAATTCTTTTTAATTATATTATGTAGAACCCCGAAAGTTACTATAAACAAGGCCAAATATTTTAACATCAATTGAATAATCATCTCCTCGCACTATTTAAATCACAAACATGTGTTGCATATAAAACTCGGCGGTAGTAGCACGTGTCAACTAGCTTTAAAGCCAGTGTTTTACAGCAGCAGCTCGCCATCAATACCACACAGAACGCTCTGTTTTCAAAATTAAGTCTACTACATACCTGACAACAAGTTGAACAAAAAATTCCTAACTCTCTCTCTGGATGATTAGAACACATTACTTGCCGTCTTACTCGATTGATACCTCTTCTTCTAGCTTCTTCCAGGTGGAGTATTTCGTGCAGAGAAAAATTTCTCTGACGTTTATGAGCTTCCGCACATATATCACACAAACTGAGAGCACATTCGGTACATCTAAATGCAGCCTATAAGTTATAAAATTAAATAGAGAATTATTAAGCTTAAACAATCTTACAGAAATGTCGGAAGTACAAATATCGCAGAGAAGATGTGTGGAGGAAGCATTTAAGGTAGCTAAAACCATTCGATGTTGTAAGAGGTAGTGTGGAGGTAAATTTAGAACACCTCCAAAAGGAAGTAATGATCGAACTCCACAAATCGGGCATGTTAAATTTTTTTCGTGAACAAGACGAAAGTTATCCTCAGACTGGTTGTGTTTGTCGCTTTCGTATCCTGATCCTCCGGATCCTGAATCTTGTCGTGCGCTTGAACTGTCGGTATTGACACTTGTAGACACTAAAACGATAAATCATTCTTGCTTGCTAAGTCTTTAGATTAAAACGTTTTACGGTTTCTTTGTATAATTGAATTATTGGAATTTACAGCTACGCTTCACAATAATTCTAAAATAGAAAATTCATATTTGCTTACCATCAGATTCATTTTCGTTCCATGTTGCACATTCGCTGGCTTCCATTTCTTGCAAACATCTTGTGCAAAACGTATGCAAGCATGGCAGAACTCTTGGTTCAATGAAATACTTTTTGCACATGGGACATTTAAATTTACTTTCGTCATGTTTAACTGCACAAAAGCTTTTAGCTCTGTTTGGTGAATGTATATCATGTCTTCTGGAAGTGTGTGGAGCTGAATTAGAACGATCATGAGAAATCTTCGGCGCATCCGCCGAACGTCTTTTAACACCCCCAACTTCTTGACTTTGACGACGTCTTGAAAAACTACCAAATATGTAAGAAATGTGATCGACTTCCATCATAGTTTTTTACTTATTTGTCTGTAATAAATTGGAAATTGCTAGCGAGTTTTGTTAAAAGTGCACATGAAATAAAGAAATAAGTATGAAGTTGACAAGATAATTTATGTGGAGTCATGCTACAAAAGTTAAATGTTATAAATGCAATTTGCAAGCACTCGAAAATAAAATTAAAGTAAAACTTAGTGGGCAATAAATATGCATGGATAATTTCACCACTTAAGTTCCTAAAATAACATTTTATGAGCCAATCGCCAAACAAACGCAGAGGTTAATGATCGCATTTTTACTTTTTCAAAGTTTTGTTTTCTAAATTCAATTGTTTCATGTAGGTAACTGGAAAATTTAACTTTTAGTTCACACGTGCGCAGAGTTACGCAAAATATTGATCGAAAAGCATTATGTGTTTGTGTATTATTAGAACGGTTAAAGTGCAGTTGCAGTGAAATGTGTACATTTCTTAAAAATTACATTTATGTCGCATTTTGAAGTTGGATATTGTTGAGTAAAACTCGAATAAGATCTTAAAATAACAAACTGTTCGTGTGGAATAACCTAGAAGACATAAGAAACAATGTGACATTTACCGGCTTACAGCGCGCATGAGTGAAGGATATTGCAGTTTTGAATTTGAAAATAAAAGGTAAGAATTTAACGTTGATTAATATTTATGACAGAGAGCTTGTACATCATCTGCTGTTTGAACTTGGCCCCATTAAACTACCCCCTAATTTCGTTGTCAGTTATTTTTAGAAGCAATCACAAACGTTTGGAGTTATGACTTGCTAAAATCTCTCTAAATACATCTGCTTGTAGTAAAATCCTAATATATGTATTCTGAGTATAAAATGCGTTTCAGTTTGTTGGGTTAGTTTCTTACTTGTTGTAGTAACGTTTTTCAATCAGAAAATGTTATATAACAGTAACTAGTTACATATACGTATATTGTACTGAATTAGAAAATATGAAAAGTACAAAATCGCTCAATATTTTCAATATTTTAATAATCTCTGTAGGTATTAAAAATTTAATTTGAAGATCTAGTGTAATAAATAATATCTACGGGGCTTAAATCATATTAGGGATACCCCTGTTTTACTATTGTTTAATGAAATTGGATAGGCAGACTCTAGTAATTAAATAACATATCCTGATATACATTTTGCTTTCTTGTTGTTTCCGCGTAATCTGCAAATAGCATTAAGTATAAAATTCAAAATAAAACGCTCCGTATATTGTTCTATAATTTCACTTTTTTAACATTCTGTTCACATAAAGCATTGGTTTATTTAGTAAACTAAACTTATAAATGGTTCTTTCCAAATAAAAACTAAATTACATGTTGTAAATAAACATTAGAATAAATGTGGTGTTTGAAATACAGAGTGATTGTAAATGAGTGAGAATGGTTTGAATTTGGCGCCACATTTAAATTATTTTCATGTTAGCACTACTTGTTTACTTTTTGCAATCTGTCAAATCTGTGTTGTTTACTATAATAACAAACAGTACTATATAACCTCAAAAATTGCCAAATTCAAACCATCCTTACTCATTTACAATCACTCTGTATGTATCCTCGCACGTATACACAAGTTGCACCTCCCAGTAACTTTACTTGAGTACTATCCTCAAAAACGGTACATTAATAACAAATCACAGAGTCTTATTAAGAAACTTTCTGTAAACCCATACACTTGTTGGAATTATTTAAACTTGCGCATCTAACAGACAGTTTTAATAACAAGTGTCTTTAAGGTACGATTCCAGTAAAATAAAATTTTGGAAAACACAATCTGACTCGAAAGCGATACATCTCACTAGAAAAACATAAGAACCGTTGATCTTCTTTGTTAAATTAGCCCAGATTTCAGAAATAAATATTAGTGGTGTTTAAGAAGCGTAGCTGTTTCATTCTAAACTTCTAAAAGGTTGAGTAAGTATAGAGTTTTGGGTGTTTCGGTGGTGCCAAAACAAGCCAAGAAGTTTACACAAACATATAGCTCTTTATGAAGATATGAGTTGCTAAAAAGTGCACAAGAAATGAGGTTTTTTCTTTATAGATCGTATTTGTGATCAAGCCCAAAAAAACTTCTGACATGAGAAAAAGGAAAAAACATGCAGAGCATCAATTATCAGGTTTGTAAATATCAAGCGGTCGAAGAATCGATCCCTGCGGGACACCGGTTTCATTTAGTTTAGCAATAAAATGTCTGAATTCATAATGATCTTCATTAAAAGTTTGCCGAATGTCTAAAAACACAGCAAAAGTGTACTTTTGTTTTTTGTTTCTTGTTCGATTGCCATGAATTCAAATGCTCCTATAACAGCAAACAAAGATCCAAGAGAATGCAGTGTCGGTGTTGCTGGCTTGCTAGGACATAAGTACTACTTGTGCTTTTCCCATCACAAGGTAATAATTTATTAGTTTGACAAGGTAAACAAGCAATAATTATCTGTAAATAGAGTAATGTTACGGAGATTATATTAAGGGCTTCTTTTTGGCAAACGCTTAAGCAGAATTAATCCTCATTTAAAAATTCTTTTAGCTCAGAGACATACATAAGTTTGTGTATCACTACATATTGTTGTATTAGACATTGTTTTACTTAAAGCTGCACTTTTCTGTAACTGAAGCGATGAGTGGCAAGATAGACAAACCAATTACTGTCTTTGATTTTAAAGTTCATATAATTTTAAAAATTATATTTTCAGACAGCCAAGTTTCGTTAACAGTAATAATATCACAGTCGGTATTCAAGACATCATTAATAAATTTTGATAACATCTTATAAAGGGTTTTCCAATAAGAGGTGTTATTTTGAATAGCCCGCTATTTCGGTAGATGTCACTTTTGAAGCTATCATTTTTTGATATTTGACAAATAGAAACTACGCCATTAATAAATATGGAACGATACACGCTTCAACAACGCATTGAAATTATTAAAATTCACTATAAAAATGGTGAAAATTTGGCAGAGACGGTTCGTAAAACTCGAACATTTTTGGGTCACCGTGAAGCACCTTGTCGGACCGCAATACAGAAATTGGTGAAAACATTCGAGCTCTTGGGACAAGTTAGTGATGTGAAGAATAAAACCCGTGCACGTCGCTCAAGAACAGCCGAGAATATTGCTGTTGTAGCCGAAAGTGTTAAAGAAAACCCAGGTTTGTCCATTCCTCGTCGTTCTTTGGAATTAGCCATTCCACAAACGTCATTACACCGTATTTTGCATAAAGATTTGGGTCTTAAGGCTTATAAAGTCCAGTTAACACAAGAACTCAAGCCGGCCGATCATCAACAACGTCGTGTCTTTGCTGATTGGGTCGTTGAAATGCATGAAAATGATCCAGAATTCCATCGAAAAATCATCTTGAGTGATGAGGCCCATTTCCACCTCGGTGGCTTCGTCAACAAGCAAAATTGTCGGATCTGGGGCTCAGAAAATCCAAGATTTATTGTTGAAAAGTCTCTCTATCCTCAACGTGTGACTGTTTGGTGCGGTTTATGGTCCGGCGGAGTCATTGGACCTTACTCTTTCGAAAATGAGGCTGGAGCAACAGTTACGGTGACTGGATTGCGCTATCGAGAGATGATTAACGATTTTTTATGGCCGGAATTGGATGGTATTGATCTGGACAACGTTTACTTTCAACAAGACGGCGCTACGTGCCACACAAGCAACGAAACCATTGATCTTTTACGGAAAAAGTTTCCGGACCGTGTTATCTCTCGAAGAGGTGATCACAATTGGCCACCGAGATCTTGTGATTTAACACCTTGCGACTTCTTTCTTTGGGGCCACGTGAAAGAGAAGGTCTACGCCAACAGCCCAGCGTCGATTCAAGACCTCAAAGATGGAGTTCGTGAGGCTATCGAGGACATAGGGCAGCCACTTTGCGATTTGGTTATGGAAAATTTCATGAAAAGGATATTGTCCTGTAAGCGTGGTCGTGGTGGTCATTTGCCTGATGTTATTTTCCACTATTAACGGCATACCTTCCTCTTTATAATGAAATAAACATCCGATCATTTATATTAAAAAATGGCACTTTTCTTTGAATATCAAAATAACACCTCTTATTGGAAAACCCTTTACTTAGAAAATTAGAGCTAAATATCCAGTTGTATTCTTGTATTTTGTGGAGATCTAGGTTTGCCAAAAATTGCCAAAACTGATTCTTCCTAAAAATCGAAAAGAGAATGCTGGCTAGTTGCCATTTTTATCATATCTGTAAGTATTTTCCACTTTGTTTATTATTGTAACAAAAATAAACCCCTAGTCTTGCTTTAGTTTTACTTACCATCCGCTTCGCAAAGAATATCGTTTTGGTATACAGAAAAAAAGATATTTATAAGATAGTTAACGACTTCAGATTGGGAAAAGCAGAAAATCTTCTAGATACATTCTTATATTCTATATCAAAAGTTTTCCGGTATCAGTAACAGTTTTGGGCTTTACTCTTTTAAAGTGTAGAATCTACCTCCACGAGAGTATTTCACCAATTTTTGAAAATCAAGAAAAAAGAATTTTATTTTAGAATTCTCAACTAATTCTTATTGACAAAATAACATACTATTTTACTCTCAGACAAACCAATATGAGATTTAATGAGGCATTATTTCACACAATGTTGTATGGTTGTATTCAGAAATAGTCTGAACCAAGAAAGTAATTTATAAGTCGTTGAATTTAAAAAGATTGCATATCGGTATGTCACATTTTTATGCGGCAAATAATTTATAATGCAAAAGCGATTCTTCTGTAACATTTTTGTTAATTATAGGCTATTAGGCCAGAGTATGTGTAAGTGATACGGGATATGCATGGGTCAAATTTCTAAAAACGAGGTATTGTTTGCAATGGATAGATGAAAGCTCTGAGATGCTCATCAATATGCTGACGGTAGATTTCGATAAAATCTAGAGAGAAATATTATAGTTTTAAATGACTTGGTATGGAAATCCAAAATATATATAGAAAAAGAAAAAGAACAAGAAGAAGAAAAAAAGAAGAAAAAGAAAAAAGAAGAAGAAAAAAGAAAAAGAAGAAGATAAGAAAAGAGCACGTCAATTTTTAGAACAAAATCAAACACCACACTAAGAAAATAAAAATTTAAACAGTTCGAATATAAAACAAAAAAAAAGAAATTGTTGAAAAACATTTTCTAAATGATTTCGGAAAAAGGTATAAATACCTAAAGGTATACCAAATGAACTGATCATTTTGCCTTTATATAAATTATTCTAGTGTTAGTGATTATATCACTATACTATAGTGATCCTGCAGCGGATATAAATCTTGATAATTCTCTTCTAGCTGAAGTTTTCCTCAATGTACAGAAAAATTACGTCTTCAGTATAAAATCCTTTTATTTTATTCTTATTTAACCTTAGTATTGATGCGCTGAGGAGTTTCGAGTATTCTATTATTAAGTACTATATGGTCATATACCATTTTACAAAGTCATGCATAGTATAAAGGATATTAAATCTTAAAGCAGTACGCCTTTTTCGCATAAAAACTATCAAGACCTACCTAAGAACTATAATCTTACCTTAGCAACTCAATCTTCTGAAGAGAAATCTATTCGTAACCAGTTATTTAGTTAAAACCGTACATGTATATTAGGTATAAATAAGAAAATGACAGGAACTAATGAACGAAAATATCTTCAAAAACATAAACAAGTTCACGTACAGAGATAAAATAAAAATAGGTACCTACTTTTAAAATTAAAATTAGTGGTCTGGTTTCAAGTGTCCGGAGTTCTCTGTAAATGCAGTCACTAATTATTATGGACTCGAGTACTTTTTATAAATATCCATGACTTATAATTTCTTTATTTTTAATATAAACTCGTTCAGTGTTTCCTATAAAAAACAGAGTAATATGTAAATGAGGTTAATATTCTTAAATAGCAGTTCTTTAAATTTATTATTATCAATGATGTAATAAAGGATTTGTATGAACTATAATGTATGTTAATAAGACTTACCTAAAGAATAATTGGTCGTAATAAATCTTATAGCTGTTAACTAGACAACTACCAAAATATTCCTCGTATTTGCAAAGCAGTTATGCAAGGAATGGCCTGCTTTATAAATAAATTCGATTAAACGTACGAAAGAAATACATACAAATGCATATAAATACATAGACAGCGCACATTAACGTACAAATCTAACAAATGTAGTCCAGAAATTTTTGCACTTTCCTATAATACATAATTAATCGCCAACTTGTACTGGTAACCTAGATAGTTTATAATATTATAGCAGTTATTGATTTACAATAAAATCGGCAGGTGCTACAACACGTGGAATTATTTCGCATAACTGTAAAAAGTCTTCCGGTCACCTCTTTCTTATTATTTGCATTTGTTAGTGTATATTATTAGCAAGTTGTCTTTGTGCTATTTTAATACGGAATTTGGAATAATATAAACTCATCTACATAGCCGAAATATATATAAATACTTTTTCAAGGCTCCATACTAGTTTGTTAAACACGTTAACGTTTCTTGCAAAAAATATAAATATTTTTAAAAAACGTATAACGTTTATAAATATTAATTTCTAATAAACTCACTGAGTCTTCAACTATTATTAATGTTTGTTTTGATAATACTATTTCACTTAATTATATGTTTATTTCACTTTCTAAACAATAAAAGTAATAAACGTGATTTGAACTGTTCAAAAACGACGCCGCACGTTCTGCTTCGACGCTGGATTAAAACTGACTGTCTACTTCTGTTCGATTTGTTTGCCGTACCTATGTTTTGAGCAACTGTTTCTA
>VTPC01090915.1:0-12539 GCA_011009095.1 Ignelater luminosus
GGCAACATAAATAACGAGTTGTTCTCAGGAAGCATAATATTTACGATTGAATTATTTTTCATGTTTATTAACGTTAATCAAAACTGACTTCTTGAATATTCATATTCTACAAAATAAACACCCAAACAAAACTTAATTTACTGCGTTATAAATCGATGAATAAATATGGAACAGATAATTATCAAAAACAAGATATAGAGTCAAATTGTATATTCGTTCCTTAAGAGACAGTTATAAAAACAAACCGGAACTCGGAATCCCGGAAGCCATGGTGCGTATAATCCTTATACAACTCGTTAAGCTTGTCATCGTTGCCTACAGGTTGAGTAAATACTATCTGTATAAGCTACGGTTATATAAACATGGCTGCGTCGACTCAATCCCTTATAAATATTAACGAATTGAAAATGTAGTGCTGTTTGGATGAAAATCCTCTAAGGGATGATCCCGATGGACGAATAGAATCACAATTTTCTCGAGAATAAAAATAATAAATGGTAAGGAAAGTGGTTATTCGAGATACATAATTTTACGAATCGTATATTAGAAGAGCAAGATGCTTGTTTACGAAATATCGAGTGAAACAACACGAAAGATTTTCTCTGAAAAAATAAAATAAAAACACATCGCTCGCTTGGAAAACGTCTGAGTCACACCCCCCAGTCTAGACTATTACATTGGAGCTTTTAAAACGGAAAACAACCTAAAAAACATCAAGTCATCGGAACTTCTAGGGGAACCGAACGACAAACTAGAGAGATGTGTTGAACTCCTCTCGTCGACGGATTGGAGTAGATTGTGGTGGTAATTTGAATACATGAAGTTAGTAGAGGATACCTAAATGAAACGTGCACGAAAATAACGCAGGGTTAATCGACCGCCCTAGTTTATGACGCAGCATTTCCAAGAATTGTGGGGGTGGAAATGGAAAATGGTGTCACCATAAATTATTCAGCGCCCAACTTTTGCTTAAAGCTCTGACTGAACTTTCGTGAAGACTTTTTGGAGATGAATTACGGTAAAAGTTTGGCCGGTTTAAGTTTAGACGAGACGCGTAAATTGCCTCCCGATTGATCTTGAACTTTTAAATTGACAAAACAGACACGTCAATTGTATGATATTGCACCACTCTCTGTTCATCTCGGGCATTCGATCAATTAAGGATGGACGGATGTGTGTGAGTGTGTGTTTGCGTTTTGGCCACGTGGAGCCTTGAATTTTTTCCTCTACTGCCTCTTTTGTTTGTAAATCGGATTTAAACCCATCTTCATTTAAATTTAAATCTATGATGGATCGTAACAAACTTTTAATTAAAATCCTGAAGACGGTTTAATTCATTATACACACGATGTTATAAAAATGAGACATTTCATGTTGTTAAAGTAATCGTTAGTAACAGAGGAAAAATTTATATTTCTATATCTTTAATAAACGACTTCAAAGAAGGTGATGAAATGAGAAAATACTCAAATTTCCAAAATTATATAAGGTTCCTGAAACACCTCGGGCAATGTAAGACCATTTTATTATATATTACTTGAGAAGTATAATATTAACTTATTTTAATATTAATTGATTTATATTTGCAAAAAAAACTCATAAATTTAAATTTACTTCGTTTAAATTAATTAATGCTTTTTAATTGAAATAGTTAATAATTGATTAGAGATCAACATTAGCATAACAGTATAATTATGTACTGCTTACAGTTGTTTGATCGAAGTTGAGAAAATTAAACCAAGCTGGTATAATATTATGATATGAAGTTTACTTCTCAAGCTGTAATATTTATAAATAAATCGGAATACAACAATCTACATCTTCCCTCTGGATATCGGCAACTTGATATTTTGTTATTGTAACCCTGATCGAATACGTATTTTCTATGTACGTCATTCCAAAAGATCTGTTTTGATAAACAATAAAAAATTGGGAGTTTATCAAATTTCTTCACCTTTTTTTATCCGAGCCCCACATATCAGGGTTGTTATATGCTTCGTATAATCCAATATGTTGAAAGGTGAGAAGCAGACACATGCTCTTGGAGGCTAATCTTCCAAGCGTGCGACTCAAACCTACGTACCTAACACCGTTCGTTCGGTTTGCTAAACCCACACACTCATGCACCGAACCACACAAGCCTTCTTATTTATTTGCCGCTATCATAATGTGATAAGAAAAACTGAGTTGGAGTAGGCTGGTGATTGAACTTGCTTGGTTGGAAATATATTTCAATATTGATGATGATTGATGAATGACATGCTGTTGAGATTTTCAAAAATTAAGTTAATTCATAGGGATAGAAATGAAAGTTTGATAGAGTGATTTCCTGTGCAAGAATATACAGGGTGTTTCAAGATTATACTGTTCTGCAATGAGTTTTCCAAGTTCTCTTTTTGTTGATTCATTGTAGCACTGTCACAAGTGGTTTTTGGTAACTTTTCACTAAAGACATTTAAATGAAATTCAGACAAAAGGACTTACCTGACATGATACAGTCTCGTTCTCAATATACACGATCTCTGTCAGACTTTCTGTGATGCAAATAGTGCTAGTAACCTTTTTAAACTATTTTTCCAAAAAGAGAAGTTTTTGGGAATGTAACATAATCTTTCACTCGAAAATGATGCATCCCAAAAAACATATCAAACAAAAAGGTCTTAAATATTTTAGATCTGTGTCTTTCAACTTTTTGTAACTCACGCATCACCTTGGAAGTTGAATTTTGAATCTAGACAATCAATCGCACAACAGAAATAATTATTTTGGTATATCGTATACCATTGTTGTACACGTTTGACGTTCCGCTCATTCACAGATTGAGAAATACTGGTTTAGGTAGTTACTGCTAGGAGATTGCAGACTGATTAAGAATTCAAACATGCTTTATAGTTAAAGGTTATCTCTTATTCTCTTTGTGTCGACTAATTTTCGCTCAAGGGCTTAACCACCAAGAAGGCAGACGACCTATATGGCTGGGCACATTAAATTCGAAAGCTAAAAAACCTTGAAGGAATGATAAGAGATTCGCAAGAAATTGAGCGCTAGTTTTGCGGAAACCAGAAGCCTAAAGCATCCCACAGCTTTCAAAAGTTCTGGAACCTGCAAGAACTCAAGACTTTGCAGAGATCTGGATTCTCGTAAGGATTCTACAAATATTTGAGACCTGGTTGGTTTCTACACAGACCTCCGCGCCTATAAAAATGAGGAGGCTAGCAAGGATATAGGAAGAAATAAATTTTGGTAGTTGCTACTTTTTTAAGTCGGAAAAGTTAGTGATATGAAATGTTTATTCGTTAATTCGAATCTTTTGATAGTTGTATTATAATAATGGTCTTTTCCGTGTTCATCAATGCTACGAACTCTAATTTGTGATTTTGGGCTCTCCATGGCAGGTCAGTCAATGATTACCGGAAAGAGCTTTTCGGGATGGACTGTAAGCGAGTAGATGTGAGTAACATTCAATTGAAATTTCAGAAGGTTGAAAGAATTATATAATTAAATATGGATAATTAAAAATGGAAAAAACCGATCGCATTTATTTTAGTGTGTTCATTGGTATATCATATCACTGTAAGAAACGAGATGCAGAACTATAGAAGTTGCATGACTGCAACTTTAACTGGTTTAGTATCTCCCATACTTCATATAAACACTTGAATTGGATATCCTACGTTAACATCACTCACGGATATTTACGGGTCGATTATAGTACTACTCTAATAGTAGGTATATCTACCATTCATTCAGAATTCTGTATATTGTCTTCTCGTTTAAATTATTTATTAGAATCAAGATACCTTTCAGTACTTCATCTTTCATTATTATTATTATTATTAGTCTTATTATTTCGTTACGATGAACATCTTTTGTCATGAATACTTTATTAAAATGGAGGGGTTGAAATGTTAAAATTTATATTTGCAGGTAATTTCATAATTTCAGCAAACAAAGCTTTCATCAGCCAAGCGAAAGCATTTCATAATAATTTTATTTTGATAAATATATTTCAAGAATGTAGGTTAGTAGTAATATGAGTAATCAAAAAGAATTTTGTTTACCTACCATATTTATTTTCTTGAAAATTGAATTTCTTTGTATTGTTTGGTTTTGTTATTGTACGCCTCGCAATAGGTACAAATTGAAACGGTTAATAATTATCACCATTCAGCTTGCGTTTTAACGTTTTAAATGACGTCAATAAAATAATTCCAAGCATTTTTTCGCTTTGTTTTTAGTAATATAAATAAGGAAATATTTCTATTTTAATTTTATTATTTTGTGTTACTGCTATATACTAGATAATAACATTGATAAAATAATATATAAAGAAATTCTAATTTGTATTGTGGTATCGCTTACTCTTGCCTACCTTGTCTTAATTATTACCTTACCAGCCTGATGTAAAATAATTATGCAATCTTTATTTGTTTAAAAGTTAACTGTATTTGTTAAGATTTATGATATTCGTTTAATGGATCTTTGAAATTACATTATACAGATAATAGAATATCCGTAAATATTTCTTGGTAATATAAAAACCAACATTGTTTGACAGATTATGATTTATGATAATAATTGCATATTTTAACATTTTTACCTTGTAGTATAATTATTTGTTTCTATTGTTTTTCCATCTTTCTTCTTTATCTCAAAGGTTTTTGTTTTATTTAAACTGGTTAGCCAAAATTATATTGAATGTAGATACATTCTGTATAAGCAAATATGAAACATGAAAAGATACGTGGTAAAGTCATTTCTTCTTTCAAGATGTCTGAGAGGGCTGTAGTCCTACAGCTTCTTTCATTTGCTGTTTACATAACGTTCCAAATATTCAGTACTCAATTTCAATTATTTACTGCATTAACTAATCCGAGATAAAGACTGTTATTGCCGGAATATCTAGGTAATTATATTAAATAATTTACACTTCATGATCTCTTAACCTCTTTCTCTACTCTTATTTATAGACTTACTGTGTAAAGAGCATTTGAATATTAAGTGAAAAGCAACAAACAAAATATTTACGAAAACCAGGTGCTCGCTTCCATGGATTATTATTGTTCGAATTTTGATCTTATGTACTAAACTCGAATTTGGGGGCGATATTATATTTTACATTCTGACCTTGTGAGTCTTCCAAACTGTTTTGAATCGGAATTTTTGCTTTAGACCTGTTTGACACTATGAAAAATTCTCTGATAAATTTCGTAGAAATTACTTTTTAAAAATTTTTTGATGCATTGCAAACGGAGTTTGGATGGAAATTTTTGTAGAAATTTCATTGAGCAAAAAATTTTTAGAACATGTTCTAAAATGTAGAATTTTTGTGCGAGAAACTGCGCACGCAACTCATGCGCACATCAAAATCAGCTGAGACAAGGTGAACAAAAGGTTAAAGCAAAACAGCTGTATAAAAATGCCTAAACGCGCATGCTCACATCAATTTTATAGAAAATTTGGTACAAGTTGCAAACAGAACCAGCTGCAACAATGTACCAAACATTTTGTATAGAAATTTGGCAAAAATTTCTTTCTAAATTTTTATAAAATTCTTCATAGTGTCATACAGACCTTAAAGGTGATTTATTCTAATTACTTTAATCACCCGAAACGCTATTAAAGATTTCCAAGAAACTGAGTCATTTTGAGAAGTATTTAACACACTCTAAAGGGTTTGTCCGAATTGTCATTGAAAATTTTTGATCTTCAGCAGAGTTTTTGAGAAAGAAGTAAATCTCTTGGTTTTGTAATTTACAATAAAAGTGAAAAGTTGTTTTCTTACGTTTTTTTTTTTGTAAAATGCTTTTGAGTAAAACTTAACAGAGTTCTAAAAGTATACCATTGAAGGTTAAGCTAAATTGTATTTTCATAGAATTATTTATAGCCTTTTCTTTTTAAGTAAGTGTCTCTCATAGGTAAGTTCTTCCTATTGCTTGAAATCCTGTCAATTGCCAGTCTTTATAAAGTAGTTGCGTGATTTTGCTATTGTTTTCTGAATGTCTTGGGTTATTTCAGTTAAGATCAGCATGTGTATGTATATATTTTCAAGTGGTCTGGTATGGAGGAAGTTTGGTAACCTACATCAATCATCTTCTTGGGGTCCTTGTCTACCATTCGAATTGGTTTCTCTGATGCAGTAAAAAGTTGAATAAACAATGCAGTTTTGTTTTCTGATACTGGTGGAAGAGTTTTTAGTAGAATTTTGGAATTATTCTTTTACTAAGTTCTGCTTTATTAGTAGTTTCATAAGGTTAAATGTTAGTTATTCACAGTTGCAATGTTTCTTACCTGTTACTTATTTATTGTTTCTGCAACTGAATATGTTACATATATCAGTATGAGTGCATTGGATTGTGATGATTGTTATGATACAGCAGCAATTTATATTTTGACCCGTTGTTCTCCAGACTTGTCTATATAAACTAATTTATGTAGCAGTGACAATAGTAAGATATTTTGCATTTTGCCTATCTGTGCCCTCCTACAACTTTTTTAAAAAAAAATTCCTGCTCCTCTTCTTTTTTTCCTGTACTTAATATGCTAATAATCTGAATTCATAGGCTGTGCAAATAAAAGCTAGCAAATTTTACATTTAATGCGTAGCTATTATTGTTTATTGATTGCGTTTTTCTAGAAAGTGTTCTTTAGGAACAAGAATATTGTAAATGCAAAAAGAGAAACATTAATGTTGGTGGTGGCTTATTTTACATTTCTCTAAGGAGATACCAGAATATAAAATCAGTGTAAATAAACATATGCCACTCATTTATGTATGCATTTGCGTTTGTTGATGATGCTAAGGTTTGTTAAGCTGCAGGTTTATTAATAGAAATGTATTTTGCAATTTAAAGCTGTTTGAAAGCATACAATGAAATTTAAAAAAAATTGATAATTTTTAATTAAAGCACACATTATTGTAGTCATTATTTAATTCAGACAAATTAAATGAAAAATGATTTTATTAGTGGAGATTTGTAAGTACTTATAATGAGAAGATGGTTTTTTAATAGCGATGCTAATTAAATAATTTTATTTATTAATTCTTAAGCTATTAATCTGAAACTGTTTTGATTGAACTAATCATTTAATAAATGTGACTGTAATTATTTTTCAATTACAACTTTTTGTTCACATGTTTAGCAGGTGTGACAAGGGTAATGGGCATGAATTTCAATTATTGATAAACATTTATCTGTCTGAATTATTGAAGGTTAATTAGGACACTACTTAATCCTATGTGTGATGGTCTATAATTTATTGATTATCTTATTATACTATGACATTTCTAACTGGACAGATTGCATTTAACGTTACTTTACTGACTAAAAATATGTTAACCTAATATTGTAAACAGATTACGTCTTAAGTCTTATAATAAGTATATTTATAATTTATTGCCTAAAAATAGATGTTATAAGGACAAAAGTTTAAAGTTAGTAATTTTATCTAAAGATCTATAATTATCTACCCTATAAATGCAATATTTGGTGGGAGGTAATATAGATTTCCGAACTAAATTAAAATAATAAAGAACTTAATTAACCGGAAACAAGTTAAAAGTAAAATAGCCTTTTCAATTAGATACACAAAATAACAAAAATAGTATTATCTGAAAATCTAATTTGTTATTTCAATGTTATTGATATTTCTAATTTTTACTTTTTATCAAGGTATGTTTCACTATGTTTTTCAAAACAAGGTTAATTACATCAACTGAAGGGCATCAGTGTATTCTGCCTTTATTTATCTATCTGTGTTTGCTTTTTATTCTCATCAACTTTATAATAATTATAGTGGATATATCAAATGTTTTTTATCAGATAATTAGTAAGAAAATAATAAGTGCTATTTAGAATAAATTACAAAACCATGAAGCATATAATTGTCTTCCTTTCCTGAGTTTAACTTTAATCATAATTATTATTCTAATGTTTACAAGACTTGCTCTAACATGTTTTGGTTTGTTTGTTGCAGAAAGGCTTCTAGAAGATCATGAATATGTTTTGTCAGCACACAGAGATATGCATAATTATTCAAGACATGCAGATGTACGATTTATATTTAGGAAAGATTATAGGAAATATGAATTCTTTCATCATCCACAAGTAAGTGTTATAATTCTTTAAAGCAACATTATAATAAATCTATTTAATTTTAATTTTTTAAAATTTTTATTAGTATTGAAAACAAGTATCGAATAATAGTCAACTAGTTAATGATCCAATAGTTTAAGTGGGAAAATTTCATTCACATTCATTAGTTTCTTTTAGTAGGGATTTATATAGAAATTTAGAATTTGCAAAACTGCAAGCAACTTCCAAGATATGTAGAAATCTGAAAAATTCCGTGTATCTCTCTGGCGCCAACTAGCGGCAATCTTATGAGAGTAGAGATAATGTAGATTACTTTTTGTACTGCCACGGAGCCTTCGCTATACCTTCAGAGATGGCGCTGTATGTCGTGAAGGTTTTCTCTAGTAACAAAATTCAAATTAATCAGCGTAACTAATAGGCATATTACCTAACCAAAATATCTTTACAATTAAAAAGCAATTTGTTTCAATAGTCTAAGCTTATATTTTGCTAATCTCTCTTGTACACAGCTTGTTAAAATTTTCAAGTAAAATTCATTGAACCTCACGTAATATTAAGGTTAACAACAGTCTCTTGAACAAAAAGCTCATACACAACACGACAACAATAAGTAACTTTTCAATCTTTTTACCTATTAAACACGTTATGAGCAATAAAATACTGTAATTTATGATCAGTGAACGAATCAAATCCTACATTTCTATGTTTAGGGTAATCATAAAGCTGCAGTAAATTAAATGGTGGCGGTTTTTATTATTCTACTATTGTCGTTGGGCTTAATAATAATGCTTTGTAATTAACGGTGCATTGATAATCATGGTTTAATATACCACATCCAAATGTGCTGACGTGGATTAATGAGATTGACTGTGGCCTGATTATGACGGGGTGTATTAATTTCCATGGCATGCATGTTCCGCAATCTGTTACAAAATTAATTGAACCGGTAGTATTGTAAACGAATAGTTTGTTTCTGTAATTTCTGATATGATTCCATTCGCTTTTTAGCTATTAAAGAAATTATTTAATTAATTGTAGTATGATGTTATTAATAATCATCGGTAAATAATCACGATAATTGAAATTTATACAGGTTGAGTGCTAAACTTATTTACTTTCCTATTTTAATTCATAATGTCAGGGTTATTGGTGAACGTTCTTGCATACAATAACCGATTAAAGCATGAAACATCAATGAAATGGAGCTGGAACGATTTATAAGGCAGTCATCCATTATATATTTTTTATAGGTCATTAAATCAAAACGAATTTTAAATGTTCATTCTCTTGTGTTTGATTACATCTATAACGATCGCGCTCTCTGTTTCTACAAACCAACGAAAATAATTCAGGTGCAAATTTAAAAAAAGTTGATATAACCCATACGATTTTTTTTAAATTGAAGCATTTTATTAATTTTTCAATTTTCTATTAAAACTACTTTTTAATTTATTTACTTCACAGATTCACTGAAAACTAAGTAGAAGGTAGAAATTTACGATGGATTAATATTTAAACAAGGTTTTACTGTATCAGTTCGTTTGATCTCAGGAGAATTTTTGTTGTAGAAGTAGAATTGGTTTTGATGTTGCTATGCAGTGTATTTCTACATTGATATTCATTATGGATTAGTTCTAAATTGAAAAGAGTAACTGAAATAGCTATGTAAATAAGTAATTCAACTTTTTTGCTGCGATATGATGAAATTTACAAAGTTACAGGTGTTAATACACCATTGTTAATGATTATTATGCATGCATGAATGCGTAATTTATGTATAATGGCAGTCACTTTAATGCAATACCTAATAGTATAATTAAAAGCTTTTTGTGATTAAATAGAAGATATCTTCACTGTCATGTATATCTTAATAATATACTCTTATAAAAATTTCAAACTGAAGAAACAAAGAATAAAGCTAAAAATTAAATTCGAAAAAATCTGAAAGATTCACTTGAATTTAAAAGCATTGCCAGGGTTGGAAAAGTTACCTGTATCTAAGTATTGCGGCTCATAAGTACTTCTGTTCATTTCACATTCTCAATTGCGCCTATAGAAAAGTATTTACGAATGTTGGAATATAATTGAAATGATAGCTACAATCATATATCAACGATGTACAACGACTAAATTTCTGTATTGTCCGACGCTTTAGTAAGTCAAAAAGTAAGTACAATGTAAGTTTTAGCTACTAAAATTTTCTGAAATTCTATTCTACATTGAACTTTTCATACTGCTTAACGCCTTCGATAATAACTGCGAATCTGCAACCTTTCAACATCTGTTCCAGTTTTGGAAACAATCGAAATTTGTAAATATTGTTAACAGTCTGGTTTTTTAATTGAATTTTTAAGCAAAATTCTCAAATAGCTAGAATTTTTGTCGTGTCATGAAACTGATTATTTCATTGTCTGTTAGAGCTAATTAACTGCTAAACTCGAATAGTATGTTCAATTAATCACTCTAGAATGTTCTAAGATTATCTCTGTCAGTTTTTAATGAATGTATTCTAGAGCATCTTTCGAACATGCTGTATAAATTTCCATTTGTTCTGGATTTTAGTCACTCACTTCTTCCATAGTTTTTTCTTCTTCTTTTGAACACATTTGAACACATACATGAGTATGTATGTGTTCAAATGCGTTCAAAACAGAATTCATTGTAGTCTATACGGCTTCTTCCGTTTGCTTATACCTATGGAGTTGTCCATTAATCACGTAAGGTGCAAATAGGGGAGGGGGGCTTTGGATAACATCACTATTGATCACAATGGGGGAGGGGGGTTGTTGTTACATATCACGTGTATATTTTCGCGCAACCATGCCCGAGAATGCCCTGCTGTGAGCTGCCGTATGACAAGTAACGTGCAATTGACGTGGTCGATCTGTGAGATCGTATTCGGAAAATATTTGAGTTCTTTTTTAACAAAAAATACACATGATGTTAGATAGGTGGGGGGTGGAGTAGCTTAGAACCTCACCATGTATCACCAAGGGGAAGGGGGGTGTAAAAAAGGTGCTTAAAACCTCACGTGATTAATGGACGACCCCTATACGCACCACAGCATGCTTGAGAATATCGTGGAACATTCTAGATGTAGTAGTACATTTGAGTATATTGTCGATGTGATTGATTATGTAAATTGCCCATATTTATGTTATGTCGGAAAATCTCTTTTACAAAAAAGTTGCGAGATGTAAAGAAGTCAAGTTAAAATCAGTCA
Organism: Ignelater luminosus; assembly: GCA_011009095.1. Lineage (NCBI taxonomy): Eukaryota > Metazoa > Arthropoda > Insecta > Coleoptera > Elateridae > Ignelater > Ignelater luminosus. The sequence goes on from VTPC01090915.1 coordinate 11,320, forward strand.
TTCTCATGGCTATAGAAAATATTACTAACACATAATGTAAAATTATCCACATACTCTTACTTGAAAACCATGGCGAGACAGCAAAATTTTACTGTTATATAATCGGTAAAATTAAAATAAGGCAGAAAAGTAAAAATTTCCTAATTAAAGTACTTTCAAATCTTTACTAGGCAAAGCGGGTTTCAGGATGCTGAGTATTGCAGTTTAAGAAATATGGCAGTGTCCAAATCAGGACTTGCTAAATAAGATATTAAAACCTTTCGGTTGCTTTTGATTCCATAGAAAGATTATTTCGATTAGCAACCGTTTTTGTGATTGGCACATTTCTGCTCCAAAAGCCCGATATGAAAGCTATGGTCAGAAGTTGAAAAGTCTACGAATTTCTACAATTCCGTGTGGTGTTCCGTCGGTGGAGACGTGCAGTGGATTCTTTCTTGGATCGGCTGAGGCCTTCCTCTCGTTGTCAATCCGATATCACTTACGAAACCCTTCCAGCATTGTACTGTCCGGTGTACGTTTCCCCTGCGAGCGACGCGACTATTGGCGCCGGGTATATGCTTCCTTTCTTGTTTTCCTGGGTGCCCGCGATTCGAACATCTCTCAGGACGCGAGATTAGCCCGATCGCTGCCCCGAAATTCCTTTCCAGTTACTACCACGGTTTATTCATACCGGCGCTCATGTGGTGGTGTGGCTGTTTATAAGCCCCAACCAAACAAAACTATGCTTTTTGGTGAATTCAAGAGTCTCCTTTTTCGTCTTCTTTGCCAACATTGCTTGCGACAGCTAATGCTCATCTAACTATATGAATTGTCTTGAGCTACTACAGGAGGTTAAGTTGACGAAAACATCCGATGAGGTGTTATATATTCATACTTTGTTGAAAAGGTTATTGGAGAGCAAAAGTCCGAGGGTAAATCACTATAAGTAAATCTCGCTTAATGTCTGTGTATAGCTCGTTCGAGAAGATTAATGAAGAGCAAAACCCTACTATTAGCGATTACAGAGGGCTAATTTGAAGGCAACGATTATTAGATGGTGTGCATCTGCATAGTTCTTTCGAGAAGATTAATGGAAAACAAGTCCGATCGCGAACTATCTCGGGAACCAGTTGAAGTTCAAGCCTGATCAATATCTATATATGTATAGCTCCTTGAGAAGGTTAATGATACCGAAGGTGGCTCGTTTGAAGGTGAAACTCGAATGTCTGTGCATAGCTTTA
>VTPC01090915.1:12549-23863 GCA_011009095.1 Ignelater luminosus
ATTAATACCTAACCTCGAAAAGGTTAACAAGGTCAAGCCCTACTATAACTTCTTTATGGGAAAGCCCAATTATGTGTGTTTTTATAGCTTTTTAAGGAAGTCCAATTTAAGCTTTAATCAGTACCTACTTATAGTTAGTTCTAAGAGGTTAACGCAGGACAAAGCCCTACTGTAGACCATCTCGGTAGCTTTTTTGGGGGCAAAGCCCGATTATTATGTATCTATAGCTTTCTTTAAGAAGATTATTGCATAACAAAGCTTGGCCATGGTTCACTACAATCCTGATTAATGTTTATGTCTAGCTCCCTAGAGAAGGCAAGTGGAGGACAAAGCTCGATCCCACTTTGCTGTAAGCAGTTTAATTGGAGGGAAAGGGAGTGAGAGCGAAAAGGTGAAATTCCATTAATGACTGTGTACATATGTAAATAGCTCTCGCACGAAGAAGAAAAGCGAAGCCATAATATTGGTCACTTAAGGTGACCTACATTGTGTGCATAACTTCATTGAGAAGATTATTGGATTGGATTAGTTATCTGTTGCAATGCGTAGCTTTCTTCTTCACCATTTTCTAATCAAGTAATTCTCTATAGGTTGTGCACATAAATCACAGTTGTATGTAAAAAAAAGCGTTTAACATGCATTTCCACATTAAAGAAATTTTATATCTACTTTACTTAAGTCACTATAACGGTCAATAACCTGTTCTGAGGAAAGCGGGGCTTACAGTAAAATGAAGGTTAAAAAACTGTTTTGGTGATATCTTTGAAGATTGCCAGCTAGGTTAATCAATGGTAGTTATCCAACAAAATATGTTTTAAATTACTATTTCGATTGTTTATAGGAAATATTTTTTTTTGTATTTATGCTCATCATAACAAGAAACTGTGACTTTGATTCACCGTATATTTGACTCTATTTTACTCGGAAATTCTAAGGAAATTGAAATAACATTCTTAATATTGTTTAACTACTATGAAATTAAAAACTATTTTTGGGGAACACGACTACTTCGTTTTTCATGAAGTAGCCGCTATTGAGCAAATTTTTATTTGATATAAATAGAAGTTTTAGGCCTAACTGAATGTTGCCATGCTTAATTAATGTTTAAACGTTTTAATATTAGTTATCAATTTTTATTTATTGTTCTGTTCTAGAGGTGTTTCTTAGCTATATCGAATAGAAGAAAATTTTATTTTTTTGAAAATAGTAACCTTCTTTCAGCTCGATCAAATAAAAAATGGATACTTTTAGTTCATGCTGTATATTAAATATATTATTGATACTAGAATAAAATATTTATAAGTTTATACATACTAGGTATGGGTTTGAACATTTTTGTTGCGTTTTATCACTGACATATCTGTAAAATATTTACAGTAAGTGCACAACTTATTCACTCTGAAGCTAATTCTAAATGCATGCTGAAAGGATGTCATCAATTAATTCTCACTGATTAAATGCAAATTGATTATTATTTTAAACATTTATTTAATATAATTCTAGCTGTATTAAATAACTCGGTTCTTTGAAGCGTGCAATTTAAGCACTGAAAATATACTATGGTATAACTTTAGCTTAAAATAAATCAACCTTGATTTCAGCAACATTTCAGCAGTCAGCCAGTTTGTTATATTTATAATAGTACACAAATTTAAATAGGTAAATGAAAGTGCCAAAAATAAATATATCAAAATTCCAGTGAATTATTTAGAATATAATTATGTAAATATTCTTTTTCTTTCTGTCCACCTAATTTTTAACAGAGTAATTAAAGTAAAAACTACTCTTGGCGTTAAGTTTAATGTTCTGAAAAATTATATCTTTAAAAAATTAAAAAGATGTTATATAAAGTTATAAAATATTTATTTTGCTACTTTTATTTACTTGCGGGATCAAGATTTTTGATTCACTGCGTTAATTAAAAATAGCAGATTTTCCGGTTATTTTTCTGAATACATTAAATATTCATTTTTTTGTTACAGCAGTTTTTCCCGGTGGATATGGTTGATCTCGATAGTTATGAAGAATTAAACGGATTAAACACAAATAATGCATCTCTGCAGGTAAGTTTAAATCTAATTTATCATAGTCATTAACGTCCCACGATAATTCTACTAATTGGGATAACAAGGTCGGAATAATACTTACATATTATTCAAGCCTTATTGTTTCATAAAATCTTGTAGAATTGACTACCTGTTTTTAATAAATTCTAATTAAATCATAAATCTACTGTGAGGAATCCGTTTCAAAATCTTTCATAAATGTTTTGTGGATCTTTTCCAGGAAACACGTAAATCAATGTATTTTACAATTTAGCTCTCAGAAAGAGAAAGAGCAAAAAATTAATTTTGTCGACATTAAAACTGGATTGATGAGCCAAAGAACCACTCAAGCTGGAGAATAAAAAAAACGAATTACATATAGATGGTCTTTTTTGGAGATAATTAGAATCGAAAGTGACGTTGAGATGAATAGGTTTAGATTTATTTAAAGAAAATGAAAGTGAAAGAGTGGACCACAGGTGGTTTTTACCACGTTGACCTTGATTGCGCATCATTTCGTGAATATCAGACAATTACCAACTGCATTATATGCGCTGGCCAATTTTTTAGTAAGTTGAGCCGACAAAATTAATGAATATCTGAATGACGAGATGTTAGAAATGTTAGTAAAAAGCTTTTTCTCAAGGTCATACACTGAAAGCTTTATTAAGAGTGATTTTGCACGATGTAATCTGTTGAAGGGGAACGTAAATGTCATGTGAAATTATCATTATGTGTTCTATTGTGCTGTAATATTTATTATAATTTGGAAAATTATGAAAATGCTAATAGACCTTGATTTCTATCAATTTCAACCTTGACTGTTCACCAGACTTAATTAGGGGTTTCAGTCTGTAACCAAGGTACAATAGAATTCGACAATGGAATTTTCCAAAACAGCCTTTATGAAAGAATATAATAACCAAAACCATGTTCGTTATGTATACGTAATTATAAACTTTTATTGTCTTAAATTATAGTAATTTACTATGTTTGATAAAGCTCTTTAATTTTTGGAAATTTTATTTTCAAATAGAATCGTAATTATCTCCAGAAAAGATTTGCATTTTTATGATGAATTGCAGATCGTGATTTGCTAGGTAATTTTTAAAAAGCATTTTTGTTCTGTTTTATCCTCAAGAAAGAAAGTCTTGAGAAATAGTACTACAGTTTTATTATATTGAAAAATAACTTATTCCTTTGTTGTTTAAAACTGACATATTCTTAAGTTACCAATTTAGAATCTCAGTTCCTCTACTATAGTTATTTTCTGTGAAGCCACATTTGTTCTGTACATTAGTATTTGTCGTAACAAGAGACTACTTGATACAGTTAGTTCTTAATTATCTTAACTATCTTTAATGTCAAATCAGACTATGACCTTCACTTTAGTGGTCAGACATTTTTTACCAACAAGCCATCTGCGGCGGCCTACGATTGAGTTTTGCACTCAAACAGGCCTCTTGCAACCGTTTACGGTCAACCTTCGTCGTAAGAATTTTTGGTAATTAAAAAAAGTGGGCGGAATACGTCTGTTAATAACCGACTGGAAGATTAAATCATATAAATTGATCAGATGATATTGTCTGAGATAATATTTAGCGTCGAACTGGACAAAAAAGGCTCAGCAAGAATTCATGAAACATAAGGGTACTAATACAAATTAAATGCAAGAACTACAGGTTGTGCATAGGCATATAAATATTTAACATTTGCAGTTCTAATAATTTTATTGCTATTTATGGCACCACATAAGGCAAGAGCCTACAGAGAAATTTCTTCGTGTCTGGGTGCTTTATGATATTGGATCATGGAAGAAACTTGCCTAAAAGAAACCTTCTAGTTTCCAAAAATTGTCATTATGTACAACTGCGACCAAAAAAAGTTTGTAAAAATACTTTCGTGTCACCCCATTATAGGTATTGTCAGAGCATCTTTCAGTCACAATTTTGGTGGCGCCGCGCGCCGGGATGCGTTTATTAATTTTGTAAAATTCATACAAACATAAAACTTGTAGGTAACTCAATAAATTTAACTGTGAGAAGAGCCTGTGAACTTATAATGAAACCGTATGATTACAGTGTCTAGCAGTGTTTTGTAACAGTTTTTCAGAGAACCCTACTTAAGTAGTTAAGCCTGCATTTTCAAGTTTGAATGAACCATTTTACGGAATTTTTTTTGACAAAAAAATTTTTAAATGGTCCAGTATACTCTGTTTTAGAAAACATACAAAAAATTTATGAAGCCGGAATGTAATGAAACCACTTGAATTTTCCTAATCATAAAACCTATTTTTTGCTTGTTTTACGGTGGTGGTATTGCAGTTTAACTAACGTATTTTCATCAAAGCCAATTATTATAAGACACTGTCTGTCTAAGAAGACTGTTGCAGATAACGTATAATTTTGCATATTGACTATTGAACTGAATATGCGCTAATAAATCGGACACAAATACTATAAGTAGCAGAGAACCAAGAAGAGACCCCTGAGGAACACCATTAGCAACTGGATGTAAAACATTAACTGAAATCTACAATCAAGATGTTGCAATGCAGAATAATGAAGTTTATACAACAAAAGATACATTTCGATTTGTAGAAAGTGAATTAAACATTGAATGGAAATCTAAATTCTGATAATTTGCTTGGTTAGAACTTGACTGTATCCAAGCAACAAGGCCGAATTAAATTTAGTTCTCAATTAACTTTAATGTTTGCTTTTATAAACCGACCTAATATTTATTAAAATTAATTTTCCAACAGTTCCGATTGTATGCTGTAGAATTATTCGGTTTAGAAATATACAAATTTATGTTAAATATAGAAATAAACAACTTGCTATTTTAAACCCACTTCCTAAACGATTTTAACAGCTGAGAATGTTTTGGGTGCTATTTTTAAACCAAATTAAAATTAAAACTAGTTTTGTATAGTTCCCTAGATTTTTTTTCTAATTCATTCGATTTATCTCTATCAAATGCTTTGAAGAAAAAAATTGCAAAGTTTAATATTTACGCATAAAATTAAAAAGGACGAATATCAGTATTTGGTTTAATGTTCCCAGCCTTTAATTTTTTGCTTATCTTTAAAAAATTATCTGAAAAAGTAATGTTTACTTTTTGATTTTGTTGTTTATCAACATGTTATTACTCCAGATAATTTTCTCAAATATTGATTTTACGTTTTTGTTTTTTATTGTGATTATCGTTCTTCAAAGGTCAAAAAACTGAACTGATTATGAGTTGTGAGCTTTTTTACATTTTATCGATCCTTTAATTTACAACCTGAATATATCCGTGTCAGTCTTACTAACTTACTAGATTAGTAGAAAATATTAAAACCTTGTGTAATTCCTTTCATAATCACTTTTCTAAAAAATCTTAAGATGCAATTAATTAGTACTTTCTTTACTGGATTAATAAAGTATTATAGCGTTTACTTAAACGTTTCTGTTTAAAATTCTCTACATACAACTTCTAAAATAATAATGACTTAATGAGAAAGTAGAAATACTAGAAGATAAAGAAATGTTACATTTTATTAAAGTGAAAATATTAATTTTTGGTTCTTTATTGATTGTTTTCTAATCCACTTTTTATTGTTGGAAATTCTGAATCCGTGGCAGACGGAGTAGTAAAAATTCTGATAAAGCTAACACTAATACTCTTGGGTTATTTAGACTTGCAATAAGTAAAATAGAATTATTTAGAAGAATATGGCTCAAAAAATTGGGATTTTATTTAGCTAGTTATAATTAATAATTATTATGTAAATTAGTGCCAAATATACAGAACGTTTTGCAATAAAACATAGGAAAGTCTCTAAAAAGTCCCACATTTAGTTGTCCTTGAGTATTTTTTTTAATTTATGGAAAAACCGTTCGTATACATTAAAATATTCAATTATCAAAAATATAAAAATAAACTAGATATATCGATTATTTTTATCTTTCTAAAACATTCTTGTTTCTGGAAACTAATCAAAAACCTATTTAAAATTGATATCTGTCAACGGTGATGTTAGAACTTGAAGGCCAGCCTAGTCTATTTTTAGTATATCAAATGTAAACATTTTACTGCATTCAATTGTAGAAAAATCTACTTAAAACAAAGTCAGTTATCGCACATTCTCTAGATAAAATGTCAATTTAATTTTATCAAAATTATTACTAATCCGCTGAAACATTTTTAAGACCATAATTGATAAGTACTTATACTTGAAAATGATGTTAATTACATTTTTTGACAAACTCATGGTCGTTGCGTGTTTTTTATTCCAAATCTCATAATTTGTAAATTAGATATTTAGCATTTTTATGGTATTTTTGTTTGAAGTGATCGATAATTCTTTCTATACTACTTCATTATTAAAATGCCAACATTAGTGAAAAACTATGATAGATGTTGGCGAAGTAGGTAGGTCAATTTGTTATTTGTAAATTTTTCTTTGTTATTGAAGTAGACTGGAACATAATGGCGTTTTAAAGATATTAAAAGCCTATAACGAGTAAAAGTAGTAAAATTGAATTTATATTGCTTTTTGCATTTATTCCTTGCATGCTACATGTTATGTATTGGAAACATTATCTAATGTTCATTGCTTTACCGTTCCGTGACTCATTGTAAACTTTATCGAATGCAATGTAGTTTACATTAAGAAGAAAACATCAATCTTTTCTGATTACGTTTTTTAATTACCCAGCTACATATGTTTTCCTTAGAATGCGTCAATTATTGCTACTAACAACTAACAAAATGCATTATTCAAACAACATAACGTTATAATCGTTGTGCTAGTCATTATCAAAAAAATAAAATAAATCTTATTTCCCACGCTGTTCCTTATTCTATCTTCGTTTATAATTTTGAGAAATTCGATTTTTCTCAAAAGTTATACATCTTATGAAATGATAATCAGTCTTGAAAATAATGGAATTTTATATTTTCCTTCAGAAAAATATGTAGACTCCTACCCTAAATGGTCTAAATTTCCGGTTGTCATGAAGACATCGACTATGCAAAGTAAGTCGTAGTCTTAGCAAGATGGTGTCATGTTCATATAGAAATGACTTCAGCTGAAGTGTTTTTATTGATGGTATTCTTGAACACAAGACATTCGAAATACAGAAGAAAAAATAGAAAAAAGAACGATTTTGTGCTATTTAAAATTTGAATGTTGAAGTTTGATAGAGTATTTTTGATGAAATCTTTCAAGTTTGCTAAATGCTATTCTGAGTAGCTGCCCGAAGGATGGAAATGATCCAGTTGGACTAACTGCCTTATCCTTGATCACACATCATTTTTTCTTGAGTTGAGGTTGGGCAAATTTGAAGTATATAGAAAGGTTATCTAGAAGAACGGAGTGAAGGTTTCGTAAAATGTGGCTAAGCGTGTGCTGATGACTGCAGCCAAATTTTCAATTGACCATTGATTCATGTTTATATAATGCGTTTTACCTTATGCTCAATTGGGGGCTCTTGAAAAGATGATCTGTAGGTGAGAGATGAAAGCGTGCTTAAGAATCTTCAGCGGATGTCACAAAATTTTCTTTTGGAAACGTTGATGCTTAAAGGCAATATCTCATTTGGGTCGGGTTTGATAACGCCATTAACAAAGGCAAGTTTTTGAACTCAGACACTAGAACCCTGAGACCGAAAGCACCAGAAGATGTTTTGGTGCATTTTGTATTTAATTGCTTTTGGACAATTATTTGCAGCACAGGCAACTAATAACTATTTGTAGAGACTACATCAAAATCTAGTGTACAACAAAAGCAAGTTCATCAAAATATGAAGAAACATGAGTGTAAGTAAAAAAGAAAAAGGAACACAAAAATGTCAGTTATTTTCTGTAATCCAGTTAACAAAACCTTTAACATTGAAAAAAGCAGAAAGTGTTAAGTTTGACTGAAAACTATAAGAATCGAGGATATGCAGACTCTTTTTACGACTGTTTGGTATGAAGATTCTTCTTACATAACTTCGAAAATGAATTTTTTAGACTGTGGTTATTCTGGAAAGGGTAATATCTCACTAAACACTCTTTATGAAATCCAACCGGGCGGCTGGTTACATCTGGACATCAATAATAATGCTTCAGCCACTGATATCAGCTTTGACTATCTATCCCTTTGAATGTATTCTAATCAAAACCTGTGAGTCAAAGTTTTTCCGCAGTCGAAATGTTTGAACTACAATAGCTTTAAAGATTTACTACGAACTGTATAGTTATCAGAAAGGAAACAAATCATGAAAACCATTTACAATTACTAGATTCTGAGAAGCAAATCTCTAAAAGATACATAACTCATTCTTCTAGAGCATATGCCTTGAGTACCCTCTGCCTATATTGGAACCAGTATCTAAAATGCGCTGCCGATCATCGCCTTTGTACTTGTAAATCAAATTTGCTATTTTTTATCAAATTGGATGTAACATATGCACAAAATCTCGTCTTATCAGAATTACCTACAGTTAAGAAAACGCATATCTTTTGGGGTTTAAACCGTGTACTTAATAATTACTAGCAGTAGTCGCAGTGTTAAAGGTAGACATGGATAGTATTTTGGAATATATTCTAGATTATGTTAGTTCTTGAGAATGAAGAACTGAAGGCAATAAAATATTTGAAATATGAGTATCAAAATAAAATAAAATAGCAATACATTAAAAACCATTCCTAGTAAAAACCACGAAATGATAGTTCCTTGCGAAGTGTGTACTGTCAAACATAGAGTTAGTTCTACCGTTTTCTCTAATTGAAACTGGAACATACTACATTTAGAGCACTTACTGTGTAACTGACTAGAAGGAAAAACATTACGAGTGATCTAGCAAAAACTTGATAAGATTAATATTTACATTAAAACTTTGAAAATCAGATTGAAAAATTGAATAAAAATGATTAATTCTTCATATATTATCTGAATTGTATAGTAAGTACGTATTTTGATAGTGTTTTGTTTCGCTCTGTTGCGTTTTTGTTGATTTTAACTTCGTGTAAGTTTATTTGACATAATTAGCTCGTTAAAAGTAATTAGGCATACTGTAAACACGCATTACACCTCTTTTTAGCAAACTACGAAATAATTTACCCCCTAAACTACTTTTGATTCTTATCGCCCACCGCGGCCCTAATTTATTGTAAGTAAATTTCCTTTCGTAACTACAGAAAAGTTTTAACGTTTTTTTCTATCAGCTTGATTTGAAATAGAGAAATGGATTGAACCGTGCACCAACACGTACGCACAAAAAAACCCGTTAAAAAATTTACGTTTGTCCATTACGTTGATTAATAATTTATTAGGGATATCGGCTTGGCAGCCGGAGTGCGCTGTTGCTTTTTGAATATTTAATAAAACAAATCGCTAGTTAGTTGGTTTTTCTCGGTCTGTGGAACGAAGTAGAAATGAAAAACTAATAATTAGCGTTGCTGTAATGACTGATTCCGGGAAATAGCAGCAGAAACTTCACGTCATATACGTCCTGTCACTGACCTAGCGTTTTTATTTCTGGCTTGGCAACGGTTAGAGCAATTGCTCTGAACATGCAATAGCGTAATTTACTTTACGATTGTATTGTATTTTAATTTCTTTTGAAGTTCTCGAACGATTTCTTAACTAAGTAAGATCTCATTTTGTGTGATTTGTGTTGTAGATGAATACGAAGCTAATTTTCCTTTTCACTTCTTATCTAACTAGAATTTGGTTATTTATGTATTCTAATTACTATTCACAAACGTGTAATTACGAAATTAGGAATTCGAATGAATATAAACTTAATTCATTGTAAATAAGATTAAGAATAATATTTTCATTTTTTCTTGCTTTTTTTTCTTCCTTTTCAAGATGTTTATTACAAACTGGAACGCGAAGAGGTATTTTCAGCCAATTTTTTCACGAACAGTTTTACTTTACTTGTGCTACTGTACTACTAACCTTCAGTTTGAAAATCGCTCTTAAATAAGTAAAAACACATAACGATTTAAGTAATGAGAGTCCATTCATACACCATGCAGTATTCATACTTGAGCAACAGTTTTCTTGATTACTCCCTGAATAATTTAAAATCAATCAGTGTTGCGTTCGGAAGAGTTGTTAAAACAATCAAGATTGCTTTAAATAATTATATCGGAAAAACTAGCTGTTAGTTTACATTGCTAATAAACAGTAATTGATTTCCTTTTAAAGAATTTTCGACACTGGTGTGGCTTTTAATTTAAATAACACATTCTTTAGCAGTTGCATATGGAAGTGCACCGCATATTAATTAAATTATATTTTAAGTTCAGCAATTGTCCAGCTTGTCGTGACTTGAATGTTAACATCACGCACGTAGTATTTTACATTCTACAATCCAGTGCGCGTCTAGTGTTCAAAATCGATTACTATCTACTATGTATGTAGCGTAATTTGCCTTTGCTCTTTATTTAGTGACATTTTCGTTAAAGAAAATTGATTTAATATAATAATTATTTTATGGCTCCCATATTTACCAACTTCAAAGAAAGAAACAGAAAAAATAAATTAAACGCAAAATTAACTGTTTGGATTGCAATTTTAGATAGATTGACCAAACAAGACAAAACTAGAATACATCAAGGCATCAAAAAAAATAATAATAAAATTGCACAAGTAAGGTTACATAAACCTGATTGTCAATTCCTAAGGATTTTGACCTAAACATAAAGAATGCTCAATCGTCTATTTATGATAATTAAATTGCAATTAATGCAAGCTATCTGACGCAAGTACATTCTAATGTCTTCAAAACTTTTCGTAAGTTGTTACCTCTATTTTAGTATTTAAATAATGTAATCCTGCCGAATGACCAAGCAACTGATGAGCTTTCAAGCCAAACTAAAGCTACGAACAGCAAATTGCAAATCCCAAAGTAAAGTAGGAAAGTGTAAGAGAGAAGAACTAAGAAGGTTAATCAAGATAAACAAAGGCCAATTAAATCATAAAACATATTGACAGTGAAACTGGTATTTCTAGGATAGACCCCAAGGTTATTGTTCCTCTTTGGTCTCAATCTTAAAAATGCTTTGAAAGTCTTTTGCATTGAGGTCGAAATGCATATCGTATTACAACCGTGAATTTGTTTGTTAGTACCTAACCTCAAGAGACATTACAAGATTATCTTTCGATATTCTGCACAATGCTGCTAACGACCAAATGCCAGTCTGTTAAAGGGGGAGGGTTAGTTTTACATATGAAATATCTCACCTGTTCTTGTTTTGTAAACTTTGAACATCAAATACATCAACAA
>VTPC01090915.1:37825-140394 GCA_011009095.1 Ignelater luminosus
TTTAGAATTTAGTACACCCTGAAGCAAATTTAGATTTTAGCACCCTTGCCTTCTGTTACTACCGAGTTCAAGACCTTTTTGCATAAATTGCGCAGTTTCAGTCTTGGTTTAAACTCTGGGAAGTCGGACTGAAACTATGGCATTCGTGGAAATAACTTTCTTGACACACAGAAGGTTTGATCTCTGTTTCTCAGAGTGGTATCAACTTTGAGTAAACAGGAAATGCTAACCATAGAAATTTGCTAAATTATTTGGCAAGTAAGCGTAAAGAGATTCATTTTTGACTTACATCTCTCACTAACCCAAAATCACCTTCCAAACGATTGAGATTTTGATCATGAGAAACGAAACTTTATCTTAATCTATTGTTAACGACGGCCATAAATCCATACCTACGAAAATCTGTCACCTTGTCAGAGAAAGTTAGCTTCAACTCATCAAATCACTGTTACCCATCACGGGAAGGCATTTTCCCGATAGGCAACACGTCTGGAAGATTGAAAGATCCAGAAAATAACGTCAAAATCATCCTAGTTGCCTTTGGCAACTTCATCCCATCAAATCACTTCACTGACTCAACTAACCATACAGACAGTTTTCCTTGAATGTCAGCAAGCAGTTTGGTATACATTTAGAAAAGTTAATTCGCTTAAGCTACAGGAAAGCATTGCTTAAAAAACTACTCTGCATTGGCCGTTGCTTTGATTTATATGCACTTTTGATTCAAATTTGCGACATCTGGAAATTTGGTCTGCCTACAGTTCTGGGCTAAAGTTTTCAATTAATTGTATTTCATATAAATCATAGTATTGTATGATATACAATTTTATATAAAACGCGTACACTCTGATTCGCACCGTATATTAACGTGTGCAGCTTTGCAAAATCAATTTCAATTAAAATGGTTGGTACTTGTTTTTAATGTTTTAAGAATTTATTTAGGAATGTTTTAGTTTGACCTTCGGTCTTTTTTAAGAAACAAAACCATTTACAACTATTGTCATTCCTAACTAAGCCAATTCCAACCCTGTCTATTTAACAAACAAACGAGTGCATTTACAGTGGGCGTTACTTCTTTCAGACCGAGCGAATGTCAACTTTAAACGGGCAGGTCACTATCATCATGTGTCATTGTTTGAAAATAACCTAACCCAACCCTTGTCGTGTTGCCGTGCATAATAAAAAGATCCTTGTATAAATGAAGGAAAGGATTAAATTATTATTTTTCATTTGCAAATCGCTAAAATTGCACACACACACAAAATACTATTTTTCCGTTAAGTTTGCTACCACTTTCCCGAATATTATTATGTACTTTTTCCCCCCTTTGTATCACGATTATGATTAATGATTTGACTTAAATTTTACGTAAAATACAAATTGCTTTTCGAAAACTGAAAGGGGGGTGAGTTATTACAAAATGGATGTATTGTTAGATATCTTGGAGTGGTACAAAAGAAGGAAACTTTGTTAGATTTTAAAAACATTTATCATTCTTAATTGAAAGATTTCGTATTATTTATTAAAATATAAAAGGAATTTAAATTTTAATGTCTATTTGTTGTGTATTAATTTCGCTATTTCATAAGCACATACAATTTTAAAGCGCATTAAAATGCGAAACGAACAAAAACGAAACCGGAATATTTTTTATAATTTAATGAAAATCAATTTATTTTTACAGACGTCATTTAAAAGAGCTCTTTATACAGTTCAGTGTTCTCTAGAAATCTGTTATTGGCATCTGTAAATTAATCTGACACATTTAATGCAGGATTTTCGCATAAAACACATATAGCATCTATCACTAAAAGCCAGTTAATTACAATTACGTTTTTTTATTATTTATCACTGATTGTTACCACAGGGAAATTTGAGAAGTTTCGTAAGACCCCAGAGAGCCGTATATCACAAGATATAACGAAAGTTTCCATATTTCAAAAGGAAACGAGAAAACTGACCGTAATTTTGATACGGGAGTTGGCGAAAGGTTCTTTATTATTTATAGAGTTATCAGAACAAATTGAGGAAAGGCCAAAGATTGAATCGATTTATTATTTTTGATATCAAAATGTCAATTACGTCAATTTAATCTAACTCAAATAGTTCAATTTTTCTACTTTCTTTGCTAGAAAATATTGATAAAAAGGAAAAATAGTGAAACAAGATAGCGATAACCAGACGTGTCGATATTATTGAGACTGATCGACTAATTTTAACGATAATCACGAATTATTAATTGCAAATCTTCAACTTGTATGCACTGTGCATCAGTCAATAAAATTGTGCAGTGCCATTCTATACGAGAACGTGGTGCATTTGCATCTTGTTAAAAATCCAACCGTTTATTTTACAACTTGTTGATGTGAATCAAGATAGGCAAGAAAAGCATGTCTGTGGAATATAGCCGCGTTCCTTCTTTGGACGTGGCTATTATTTTTTATCTGCTTTAGAAATCCTGAGTTATAATAAAAATAAATTCTACGTTCCTCCTATTAAGCTTCCTTTTTCATTTTTAATTTGAAAGCAGTTCAATTTTGTGAAATAAAAATCGCAGAAAAGGTATTTTCTTTGTTATTATATACTTTTTGAGGAGTTGTTTATTTCGTTTGTTGAAGTATAAAAAGAAGAACTTTCCATTTTTATGAATAGATATCATATATGATTTGGAAAAGGTACAGTTTTACAATTATTCGTCTATTTATAGGTTTGTATGCTACAGTTAAAATAAGATTTTATTTCATATTTTAAAAATACGCTGTTGTTCAAGTGACAGTAATTAATAACTTCTTCAATTTCTCAAAATATTGTATAGTGTACTCCAATGCGTCTTCTGCATAAGAAAGGATTAGCAGTAGAAGCCTATTATATATCTTTTAGACTACAATATTCTCAGGTAGATGACACAAATTTGATAAGCAAGCGAGATGTTGCAACATTCTATACTATTGAAATTGTCGATTCATGGCTAGTATGTCTCCATCATATTATGAGTGAGACCTGGCGTTGTCTCTAAATTGATAACCTTTATTTTGACTCATTAATATGTGCTATTGTCGCTCCTCAAGAGGCTAATTGCAGTTCAGAATAAGACCAAACACCATACTGAGAATATACATGGTTAGGTCAGAGTGTAACGAAGTCCATATCTTATACATTTAATCAAGACATGGAACAAGAACAAAACGAAAAAGAAAATTAAGCAAAGATTAAAGCAATGCAGGCCAAGATTATTTCCACAGAGACCGTCATCCTTGTTAAGGTTCTTCTTCTTTGGTATAAATTTATTGCGTCTATAGTAAATATTAATGTTACGGCCACTGTCACTTTGTTAGCTTATAGTTTCAAATATTCAGTCTAATGTAAGAAGATATTTCAAATAATCTTTAAGTTTCCGAACCCATTAGAAATTAGTCAAACATTCTTTATAAGATTCGTTGCAAAACGCCATAAAGCCAGTTCTTGGAATATGGGGAATCGCTGTAGAAGACAGTAGTGTTCGAGAATAACAACTCTTTATTCTTCGATGGGATATCTCATTGTCAGGGATTTCTATAGAGTAGATATCTGACCAAACGAAGATAACATATTGGAAAAAGTTTTATATTAAGATCGAAAGTCTATCTCACAAACCAATATAAACCTACAGCCTTGACACTGAAGAATTGATCTTCTTTACATATGTATAAGACTATATCTACATCAAGAACAGCAACAAGACATTCAAGGAAACATCGTGATGCAGTCTCTGCTCAAAATTAGAACAGCATGAAGGCATTTCATACAGTACTTCTTAAGGTTCTTGAACAGATTGCGTTTTTGTTGCTTTAGTAAACCTAGATAATAAAAATAAACAGAATAAGTATGCTGCCGCCAAAAAAAGTTGAGAAGCAACATCCTGCAATGAAATTATCAGCTTTTCTACTTTTAATCAATCTTATCAAGGCAGATTCCTTAGTCTTTCAGATATTATACCACACACTGTATATTGTAACTTCATCTTTCATAATTTTAGAACAATCTATATATATAATAAGTGATACCTCTTATTTTAATATTTTTCTAACTTTCTAATTTTAATGCAATCCTCTGAACAGTATTTACAAATAAGTCCTTCTGATATACACTAATGGAAAAAATTAAAGGAACAAAAAAATTTCCCAAATTTTTTAGTGATTTTAGAAATGCTGTATCTCAGTAAAAATGCTCGTATCGAGATTTCAAAAAGAGCATTTTGAAGCTTCAAGATTCTAGTTTTTAGATCTTTTAGTCAAAAATCTTTAGGAGCTACGGTTATCACGCAATTCTAAGAAATAGCGCGCAAAAATAATTTTGCAATTTTTGTTTTGGGTCCACGGACTCGGAAAAAATGTTTTCAGCTAAACCATTGCATGGACCGGATAGCTTGTTTATTCAGCTTCAATTTCCTTTTTTTTTAAAACGTTGATACGACCATTTTTCACCGAGATATCAGACTTTTAATGGAAAAGGATTCTTTTGGTTTTAATCAACCAATGATCGTACAGAAAATTAAAGGGCAGTTTTGGAAACTGGAATAAATTTCCTACAAGATACTGCCGCGATCTTCAGGAAAAAGTTTTTTTTCATTCTTGACATGAATTTGAAAAAACAAGAAAAAAAGGGTAATCTATGGTTTTTTTTTTAGAAAATCAACGGCTAAATTACAAATATTCATGAAATGACTAATATTAAGCGTGACTTTTATAGCTCAATATACCCACAAAAACCCTGTGAAGTTGCAATTCGATCTAGCGATTTTATTTTGTTTGGCAATCAAAGAGTTCTTTTCAATGAAAATTACGCAAGTAACACAAACACTATAGACTTTCATAAAAACAGAGTTTAAATGTCAGATTATCATAATTACAAAACGCTCTCACCGAATAATATCACAAACGCATTTCTAAGTAACATTGTACTAGTTTATTTGTTAGCCTTGGTTGTTCTTATCAAGAATGTGCAACGTTATGAAAAATAACGTTATTAATCAAAATCGAAACGATATCCTATCCAAAATCGGTATATTCAAATATATCTTTGCATTTAAACTGAAATTCTGCAGTACTCGCCAACGAATGCTGTTTACTTGCCTGCATCAAAACAGAGCAAAAAATACACGCTGATAGCAGCGTACTGCGTAAACGAGTCAGTCGGTGGTTCAGATGAATAATGCGATCGGCGGTATCCGTACCGTACTTCCTGGATGACCGGCAGCGAACGTCAATTTCTATAAAGGCAAAGGCAACACTTTTTAAAGCGCTTTCTTTGATGCTGGCAGCGCGTAAGCCCTATACGGTTCTTGCACACAAACATTGTAATATGATATGAATTCTTTGATTTTTATTTGAAGGCGTAGATGCTCGAAAAGAATATTGGAAATTATGCAATTGTTACTTATATGTACTTCTCCGCATTCACAGTAAACAATTTTTCCCATCATAACTGAAAGCGTGTGATTTACATAAGTTATATCTATCATCTCTCTATCTAGTCTCCTTTAATATCATTCAGATGATAATGGATTTGCGTCATTACTGCTCGTGAAGGTAATCTCTGAATATCGTTTTTAAATTACGATCGAATTAACTAACATAAGATAGAAATAATTATACGAAGTTTACAAAGAAACCCAGATAGACATCTAAAGTTTTTTTAAGAGGTCGCTAGAGCGTAGGAACAGGTATGGTCGGTTTATGAAAGCTTTTGAGTTGCTCCAGAATTGTTGCAGCATTGACGAAACCGTGGGTACAATGCACACTTTTCTAGTAATATATTATATGCCGCACAGTTAGAGGAAATTGACATTGACGACATATAAGTGCGAGTTCACGAACAAACAGAAGATGACTATGTAGGTTGATCGGTTGACTATAACCTGATGGGTCAGGTCCATGTCTGAATGGAAGTTTTCACGATCTTGAGTTTCGAATAGACTCTTGTTTTAGTTTTGGCTTTGAGATTAGAAGTCGACGTCGACGAAAACAACTGGTTTAGGCCTTTCGATCACAGAATTGACTGCACTGAGCTATTATTATTTAATTTTAATTTAATCTAAATCCAGGGTACTACATTTAAACAGTTGAAATACCATTTAGAATGTTTTAAAGTTTCTAAACAAAAAAACTAATATCTCTGAAAGGCGTGAGCAAATTTGAAAAATTTCAAGATCATTGTACACAGAATTCAATGGCGAATAATAATCTGCAAACATATTTTGGGGTTGTCATTTAAAAAAAATATCGATAACGTCATTGGTCAAATAATTATGACGTCATTTGTTTGTGCATAATATTAAAAGATGCCCAACAATTTAAATCGCTACACCCCTTTTTAGTTTTTTCGAAATATTAATAGTTTTCGAGTTATTGAATTTGTTCCTTACTTAATCAGCACACTGTACGAGTATATGCATAAAGGTGTTAGGAGTTGACTTGAAATTTATGTGATCACTTCGTGCTGTGCGTTTACTTAAAACTTTTGCATAATTGTTTTGAACAATTTTACGATGTTTTCATACATCTTTCTTTTTCTACCATTTTAGTAATTTTAGCTAAATTGAAAAAAATCTAAAAGCATTTCTTTTTTAAGTGTAGTGTTTCCTAACGAAGCAATTTCCTAAAGGCGTGTGAAAATTGAAATGTTTTCCTTTTTCCATTAAAAAGATGATGTTTTAAAAAATGTTTTGTTTACAAAACAAAAATCAACTTTTAAAAGATTCCTCGTCACAACTTGCTGAAATATTATGAGAACAAGTTTGCGAAGGCAGCATCCGTTTTTCATCCTTAATTATAATACAACTTCGCAGTAGCGTGAACTTGACGCTTCCATATTTATTACTTCTTAATCTCGGCGATGTTTTGAGATTTACCATCCCGCGGAGTGTTTTTCCCGTTTTCATTTCTTATTACACAGTAAGTAATATCGGTCGAAAGGCAAATCCTTGCGTTTTCTTTCTGTAGAATTAGGAAAACTAAAAATAGTAACAGAGAATTTGTTTGCCAAGGTAGGATTTGAATGAAATGTACTTACCTTGAACTTGGGCCAAATAATTCCTGTGGAAGAAGAATTTTTAGGGGCGAACGAGAGCGTTTGTTTTCTGGTGTCCTGCCAAGTATTTTATGGCCCTATTCTATATATGTACTTTTCTATATCGTAATTCACCTAAGTTCGGAACCTGGCTCGAGTCGGGCGTGAAAGTTTTATCGATCTGTTTACCGGAAAAGGGTGCATATCCCTTAAAGGATTTAGGAGATAAAAGTGGAACTTCCTATGATCTCACATTTGAATTTCATGAAATTGAGATATACCTTGTAGTAGTTTTTGTTATTGAAATTCGATCTAAATGATTCAGAAAATAAAGTAAAAGTAAAAGTTTTGCAAAAAATACATAAATTTTAGTAAAAATCGATTTTTGTTACAATAATGCAAGGATTCCATTTCTTAAAAAAACAACTTATGTATTGTTGAACTTTGCTTCCAAGAGGGCTATTATTTGTGATAGTGTGAACATAAATTTCGAAACCTTCTTGGAAATAGAATTATAACCAATTTCTCTGACGGGGTCGCTATATTGAAGAGGCCAAAAGAATTCACTTTCATTGTCCGAACAGAATAAGATATTGGGTCAGGAGGAAGGTAGCAACCAAGTTTGTGCCCCCATCTGATCAAGTGAGAGTTTCGATTTGGAAAATAGAACAGGGACCTTTTGCTGCTCGAACATGGAAAACATGTTATTCTTCGGTAGGTAACGTCTAAAATTTATAGCGTTCTCGGAACATCGATTTTCTAAAAGATTTTCCACCGTTATTCCTTCGTCTCCTAGTTAATGGCTGATTCATTTTGTTAAATTAATTACAAGGGTAATCTAAGGAGATAAAACCTTTTAGTATAAGTTATTGATACGAGCAGAGGGCTTTTGATTTTATTGATTTTAAAACGAAAATGGGGAAATGTGTCGTGAAAAGGAATTTTTATTTTAGGAAATATTGATTTGTATAAATTTAATGTTACTGAAATGGCGTATTATAAATTATTTTAAAGGGGAAGGAAGCAGAAGTAAATGCATCAGCATAAATTCGTGTATTTATAAACGTTAATTAAGTTATCACGCTTTCCTAATTGACAGTGACAAATGTAATACCCTGTTTATTAATCTTCTTGTTTTGGAAGTGTGAGCAAACTGAAATTTAGTTCTGCTCGTTTTAACTAATTATTTTTTTTTCAACTGCATTTAATGAAAAATGTTGGCACGAGGTTATATTTTGCGGTATTGTATTTACAATGAGTTGTGCATTTTCTTGTAAGAAGAATCCTGTTTACTAATAAAAGACGTTAGACCTAGCATTGAAAATACTTTTTTTAAATCCTTTTATTACAACATTAATAATTTAATTAAATTATACACATTATCTGTTGGTGAGCTACTGAGATGCCAGCTATGACGCAAACAAATATACCGGGTATTGTACAAAAGTGACATAGTATTTGTATGTAGTTGTTGTTTTTCAGATGAAGTAGTTTGTTTCTTATCTTTTCCCTTTCTGTAACTAGTAGTAACTTACCACGTAAGTTTACAAGTCTCGATCAGGCTGAGTCGCACCGGTTCCAAAAATCTTATCATCATGCTTTTGATCTCATGATTTCTTAAATGCTTTAAATCATCACACAGACTAGGTTTTCTTGAATGGCAGTGTGCATCTAATCGACTTTCACTTCCACATTATTTTGTTCTCTGCAGTAATTACTTCTGGTTCGATTTGCTGAATACAAGGATACACAAAGCAAGGCAATCGCAAAGTCAGTAAGAAGGACTGTTCTCATTAAAGAGTATAGCTTTTTGGGGTTAAGATAAATCTGAGACGTTCTTTACTTACACATTCCCTTCCAATTTAGAACTATCACTTTCATCAAGAATTTTTGTAAGAAGTTGATAAGAATATTTAGTCGTGTAAGTTGGCTGAACTAATTATTATTGTATCTTGACACTTATAAAAAATTAATGTTTCTTATTAATTCCAAATGTGTTGTAGTATTATTACTTCTGTTTATAATTAAAAAGTTTATATCTTAGGTTATGCCGCCTAGACGTGAAAAGTGAACTGATTAATTTGAAAATTTCAAATAAAAAAAAAGTTGTTGTGTTTTTGTCTTAACCTCAATGTTTTCGTCGTGTTTGTTGTACTCCAGTTTTCGTCTATTGTAATCAATAATAATAACAATGTCTACAACTAACACTGTTAATGCTGTTCCAATATTAACAGCAACAAATTTCAATAATTGGAAATTTAGGATTTTATCAATTTTAAAGAGAGATCAGTGTGCCGATGTAATCGATGGTGTAGTTCCTACAGATCCGGATAAAAAGAAAGAATATGAGGTAAAAGACGCCAAAGCACAAGCAATTATAATTCAAGAAATTACAGATAAACATCTAGATATAATTAAAGATTGTGACACTGCAAAAACTCAATTAGATGCATTAAAAGCTGTTTTTGTGAGAAGTAGTTCTTTCACAAAATTAACATTATGACGTAAACTTTTCAATTTAAAATCAAAAGGAACTGATAGACTGGAAGATCACTTTGTGAAATTTGATACCATTATAAGAGATCTCCAAGATCTCGGCTCATCAGTTGATGAAACCGATCGTGTCTGTCACCTCTTATTATCGTTACCACCACAGTATGACACTGTGATAACTGCAATTGAAACACTAACTGATGTTAAAATGGACTACGTCAAAGCTAGATTGTTGGATGAAGAACTAAAATTAAAAGATAAAAATACTAATACTATTAAAGATCATTCTGAAGTAAGTTTTAAAGCTTCAAATAATAATTATACATATTTTCCGCGTGGTGATAGATCTCAGTATAATTACCAGAATAATTTTCGAGGACGTGGAAGAGGAAGAGTACGCAGCAGAGGCAATTTTTCACGTTATCCTGCTAAGCCTCAGGGTAACTTGGCAAATGAAAATAATATTTTGCTATATGCTGCTAATGCATGCAATCAATCAAAATAACCTCCGAATGCCTTGGTTCGAGATTCAGGGGCAAGTAACCATTTTTTGAAAGAAGAATTACTGCCATATATGAAAAATGTAATTAAACTAGAAAACAAGCTAAATATTAACTTGGCAGATGGAAAAGTTATTACTGCATCCCTAAAAGGAGACCTGATAGTAAATTGTCAGGGTAAAATATTAACAATAGAAGCTCTTATTGTTCCAAATATTAAGCACAATTTACTTTCTGCTTCAAAAATTGTTTCTAGAGGTTTGAAAGTTGTAATAAGAGAAAATGATGCTGTTATATGTGGTCAAGGTTTTAAATTAGTCTGCAAAAAATTCAGTGGAGTGTATATTCTTCAAGTTGACAATTTTAAGAACGGGAATTATTGTAATGTGACAATAGAAAGTGGCGAGCTGTGGCACAAGAGACTTGCGGCATCTTGGGAAGGATGGACTTGTACAATTGGGTCTGCCCTATCCTGAAAAAGTGTGTACATCCTGCATAGAAGGCAAAGCTTGCAGATTACTTTTTTATAAGCAAGAAAAGAGTTCACTTGATCCATTCCGATATAAGCGGTCCCGTGACTCCTTCAACTTTATATGGTGAAAGATATTTCCAGGTAATCTTGGACGACTATTCTCATTTTGTAATAGTTAAATTATTAAAGAATAAGTCAGAAGCAGCTGACAACTTAATTTCATACATTCGTACAATGCAGACACAATTTGGTATTACTCCTAAGAGGGCGAGAATGGACAATGGAAGGGAATTTGTGTGTAAATATTTCCAAGACTTTGCTGATAAGAATGATATACAGTTAGAATATACAATTAGCCACTCCCCTCAGATGAACGGCAAGGCTGAACGCCTAAACCGGACTTTGTTAGACAAATTACGTGCTAAAATCATTGATTCAGGAATACCAAAGTATCTATGGGGTGAAGCATTAAAGTGCACCGCCTATGAATTAAACAGCTCCCCCACTTCAACTTTAAATCGCGGGAAAACTCCTTCAGATTTATGGAATGGTAGAAATGATTTGAACAAATTACGAATTTTTGGTTGCCGTGCCTGGCATACGATCATTCCCAAGGAAAGTAAACTAAATCCCTGGGCAGTTCGTGCAGTAATGGTAGGGTACTGCGGAGGTGGATATCGGCTATGGCTTCCGGGAGAGAAGAAAGTTATTAGATCTCGAGACGTAAGGTTTGATGAAACTGTTATGGAATACTATGCAAAAGAAAAAGCCAATGAAAAACGGGAAAACGAGCCAGAAGTAAGGTTTTTAGTCCCTCCAATTTATGATCCTCCTGAAAGTACAAATGAAGAACCAGAAAGAACTGAGGAAGAAGATATAAATGAAGAAGAACAGGAAGTTAATGAAAAAAATGTTGAAAACAATAATGAAAAAATTGAAAATAATGAGAGTAGTAGTAGTGAAAGTGAAGAAGAAGGGAGACCAATAAGAGAAATAAAGCAGCCTGGTTACCTTAAAGATTACGAACTTTTTACAGCATATTGTTTTCTCACTGCCTCAGAAGAAGATGTGCCAAATTCATATGAAGAGGCCTGTAAATCAGAAGAATGGAGAGAAGCGATTCAAAACGAGTTGGATTCTCATAAGAAGTTAGGTACGTGGAATCCTTCAGATTTGCCCCCCCGGCAAAACAGCAATTGATACTCGCTGGGTATTTAAGATAAAAGAAGATTGTTCGAAGAAAGCCAGGCTAGTGGCAAGGGGGTTCCAGGTTTCGAATGAACCATATGAATTTTTGTATGCACCTGTATGCAGAATACCTACAGTTAGACTATTGATCTCAACGGCAGTCCAACATGATTGGAAACTGAAACAAGTAGACGTGCCAACGGCTTTTTTAAATGGCGATCTAGACACTGAAGTGTACATAAAAGTACCAAAGGATTTAGTATGTGAGTCAAAAGTTTTAAGACTGGATCGTTCATTGTATGGACTCCGAAATTCTCCGAAGTGCTGGAATGAAAAATTTTCAAAAGAAATGAACAACCTTGGATTCAAACGTTCAATGTATGATTATTGTCTCTATTTTAAAAAGAATGTTTATTTAGTTTTGTTTGTGGACGATGCTGTGATAATAGGGGATGATTGTGAAGTTATTGAACTGCTAAATAATTTACAAACAATATTTAAAATAAAGAATCTCGGGGAACCGAAATCGTTTATTGGTATGCAGATTGATCATACTTCAGATGGAATATTTTCGTCTCAGTCTAATATGATAAATCGATTGCTTAAGGAATTTAGAATGGAAAATTACAAAACCGTTTCAACTCCAATGCAAGCAAATTTTAGTACAAAAGATGCTCCGATAAAGACAGAAATTCCTTATAGAAAGCTAATATGTAGTCTGATGTACTTATCTGTGACAACAAGACCAGACATAGCATTTGCTACATCACTGCTAAGGCGCTACTTAGATACTCCTACTGAAGAGACATGGAAAGCTGGTAAACGCATTCTTCGCTATTTAAATACAACCAAGAATTTTGGACTTACGTTTACCAAGGGCAATCCCGTTCTAGAAGGCATGTGTGATGCAGATTGGGCCGGAGACAGAGCTACAAGGAAGACTGTTAGTGGTTTTGTCTGCTATCATGCTGGCAATCCAATCGCCTGGCATTCAAAAAAGCAAACCTGTGTCGCATTATCGTCTATGGAAGCAGAATATATTGCGGCAGGCTTAGCGGCTCAAGAATTGGTTAATTTACGTGGAGTGCTCTCAGAATTAAATAATGAAACAAGTGAAAGTGTAGTGCTAAAAATAGATAATGTTAGTGCAATTTCGCTAATGCATACATTTTCAAATAGCAAACGTGGTAAACATATTGAAATCAAACATCATTTTATAAAAGATTTGTGTAAGAATAAAATTCTAAATGGCAAATATGTAAATTCTAATGAAAACACAGCAGATATTTTTACAAAACCTTTATGTAAAGAAAAGTTTGAAAAATTTAGAAATAATTTATTATCTGCTAGTAAAGCTCAGTAAATCTTTTCTTGATTGATACATAATGTGTATACCTACTTATTTTTGTTTTTGTATTTTCTGATTATGTTATCCTTTTCTTAGTATAATTTGTATTTAATTTGATTGTAAAATTTTAACTTACATTATAAAATACTATTAGATATAGGATTTGGTTTGTTTATAATGAATATCTAATTGAGAGGGGGTGATAAGAATATTTAGTTGTGTAAGTTGGCTGAACTAATTATTATTGTATCTTGACACTTATAAAAAATTAATGTTTCTTATTAATTCCAAATGTGTTGTAGTAATATTACTTCTGTTTATAATTAAAAAGTTTATATATCAGAAGTTTCAGTTGCAGAACGTAGATTCTTGCAGAACTCACCTACTGAGCACAGATACCCATTTCGATCATAAATTTTGATTTTAGAATGAACTCAGCATCTTCTACAACTCCCCTTCGAAGATTGTGAACTCATCCAGTTGGACGTTATTCATTTTTATCCTCTTTGCACCCCATGCCGAAATTTCCCACGCGATCAGTGACTGACTCACCATGACGGTTCAAAGAGCACAAATTAGAACTCGCTACTTCATTGTAAAGAATCAAGCAAAATTAACCTTTTTGCCATACCATGCAAGTCAGCAAGCAAAAATGTATGGTTTTTATATGAAGTTTAGAAGTTCTTGACGGGATGAGTTAATCGCTTTTTGATTTTCGAAGGGATTATTTACGACAAAGAAATTCGAAAGAACAAGTAAATGGACAGCCAGTTTTTCCACCACCCTTCACATTTTGCAAAATTCTACGTAAACTCTTTGTGTTTTGTGGACACCCAAGTCTGCGCTTGAACTTCCAATAAGTCTGCAGGTTTTAGGTTTTTATAGATCTTTGAGTTTTCTCAGGATTCCGGTATTTTTAAGATCTTAGGCCCTTGCCATTTATAAATTTCTCGAGTGTGTTTGATCTAGATTATTGAACCTTTTGTAATATTATTACGATTATTTCTCTCAACTAATTATGTATAAATGAGTTTTAATCGACATAAGTTTGCTCGGAATTTTCTGCCTAAGGCAATTTCAAGTATATGCAAAATAGGCACTCATCCGATTAAAACCGAAAGCTGATTGTGCAAATGGTAAGATTACCAGACAGAATACTGGCAGAATTTAAATCAACTCCAAGCTTTTATGATTTTACTTACAATGGAATAAGTGTTATAAGAAGAAGGAAAATGCTTTAACATATTTAAAGCTCTTCGCACAGAAAAGTTGGAGATTATCTGTAATTTAGTACCATTAGGAGCAATACCTTCGGCATTAATTTTATGTACCAATATCAAAATTCCATTTTGACTAAAAATACACTTGGTATCACAGGTCCATCAAAGGCCCTTGAAGATCTTGCTAAGTACTAAAATATAGCCAAGATGAAGAATCTTGAAAACAGGTTTAAGAAAAAAAAATATTTTGCAGGATTAAGTAGTAGTTGAGCAAATCATCATTAGGTGGAAGTGAATAATGGTCCTTTTCCGGAACTAATGCCATTGGAGATCACCAAACCCTTGCTTGAGATTTTGCCAGTTTGGCCTTGAATTATGTGTCGTTCTTTATGAGAGACGCTATAGGATTTACAAAAATAGGCTAGATGTTCTCTTTACCAAGTATTTTACTACAGTTGATCAGAGGTTATCGTGGTAGTCTGAAGATCTATTTCTTTGCATTGGTAGCTTTCTAGAAACTTCATGCCCAAAATCAACACCTTCTTTTTGACTATTTCGTTTTAAATACATATTTTGATTCCATAATTCCAAAAGCTTTTCTATATATACATTTGAGATTTTGGAAGATTTCAATGCAGTTTGATGGGCTATTCACTGTTTATTATTTTTTTTGAGTCAGTTAGACAGAATCTTATTTGGAACTTTCATTTCTATAACAAGGTTTATTATCGGTTTTTGTTATTAATTATATTATTTCTTCTCACTTTGCATATTTTTTTAGTATGATAATGATTTCATACATATCTATAGTGCGCCAGTTTGTTACGTCTGATTCTTTTACTTATTGGTTATTAAATATTTCTTTTTGTTCTCATTTAACACCTTTTGAAATAATAAAGAATGCTGTTGCTCGATAGTGTAGGTTGATATGGAAGATAATTAGCAACCATAAACTTAATGTAGTGTGTGGGTTTGCGAAATATAAGTACCTACTACTAATTCATCACATATGTAAGAAGCTTCTAATTTGAGATATTCTCATTTAACCCTAAAAGTAAAGATGATGTCTAGTCTTGGAAATCCCAATAATTATTCTTTTTTTTTCCTATTTTATTGCAAAAGTAATAATAGACAATAAAAAACCTAAAATCTATTCGTGTTTAAACTGCTAGATTTTAAACGACTTTCCCTATGTAACAAAGCCGTTGGCACGTGTTACATATGTGAGAATTACCACCTACATCGTTTTAGAAATGCTTTGTGCTGCAGACGTTAAGACAAAGGGATTATGATGAAACAAGAAGCCTTCCTTTTGCTTTACTATGTTTAGCCATCCTATGAGACGATGAATTTACTTGGTATCCGACTAAGTAATTACAACCCCTTTGAAGTATGAAGTTAGCAAGCGAGGCAGTCATAATTTTGAGATGTACACCTGGAGCATTGTTTTAGATTTTATAAAAAAAAGAGAAAAAAAATCGAAAAATGTATTTTCGGTAATTCACAAAATTTTGAAAATTTCTCCATAAAATATTTTAATAAAGAGGTGATGTGTTGCTATAAATAAAGCCCAGTCCATCACTAACGAGCTAGCATTTTAATGACAGACAGCTGGGCTACATTTCAGTTTACGTCACGATTTTAATCTTGGCAGGATTTCAAATAAGAAACAGCAGCAGCACCAGACTGTGCTTTCAGTAACGTTCCTGAAACACCCAACAGCTACTTATTCGTAATAGTTTAGCTTTTCTCTTTGATTTCAAAGTCTGTTACATACATAAAACGGATTTTATGTTAAATTATTAGATCTCTTGCATTTAGCAACTATTAACGCTATTAAGCTTTTCAGATTTAATCTCGACTCTTTCACTTCTATCATCAAGTTGAATTGATACACAAAAAACACAGTTGGCATACATAATTTTTCCCATCTTATAATAAAAAGTAAACAAAAATCAAGGAAGACATTCAACACGTAAAATTTGTGTCTAGGGGTAATAAATATTTCACTAATGTGGTTTTTTATACTACCGTCGGTATAACCTACCTCAATCTGAATTTATTACGATATGTGGACATGAAATATCTTCTCACGAAATCTCAACAAATTTCGACTTTCTAGTTTAATCTACGTAATAGAACCGGAATAATCTCCACACATTAAATCATTTCTATTTTTGGAAGTGCACTGCCCTATAATTTTGATTAGTTTTTATCATTGTTTAAAATGTTTAACAATCATTATTAAATCCACGTACAACTATTTTCGCAATTATCTGACATTTCATACAGAAAAACTGGTAGTTTAAAAAAAGGCAACGTGAAAGGGATTTTAGAAATACCAGCATACTTTTATAACTGTGTTTCAGTGAAACGATTTTAAAAATATCTAAAAAAACGTGCGATATACGGGTGACATTGTAGTGTGTGTTTGTCATTTCTTTTTCCGCGAGTTTGATACATGTACGAACGTGGATTTTGAACGGTTGGCGTCTTTCCAAAACTGATAATTTAAAACCGCTCGGAATTTAGTACATAATAGATCTCCCACGATATTACTACGATAATGTATTTCCCTATCTAGAACTATATTTACTTCTCAAATTCTATTTGCGCTGCCTATAGTATGTAGTATGATACCATCCATTAGAAGTATTAAAGATAGTTGAGAGAGAATAGTAAATGCGTTGTTCGCTTCTTTCCTAGCCATTTTAGCTTTCTTTTCATGAATTTACCGTATACAAGCAATTGCATTTTCTACTACTTTTCTTTGATGTACAGATAAGTAAGATACGAGAAACATAATAACTTTTTAAAATTAATGCTTTTATATATTTTCTGACTTAAAAGAATCTTTTGTAGTAGTTTTATTTATCAGGGTAACTTTAATCCAAACCTTTTGTAGAAATTTGATTATCAGCTGCAATTGACACCTATCATGAGTGGCATAATTCATCTCAAATCTAGTCTTTCTATAACATTGCAAAAGTGTTTCAGATAGCTTCAGGGTTACTTGAAAAGCACTTTATATATATCATATAGCTTTAAACCACTCCAATGAACCGTTTGCTTGAAAAGCTCTACAGACCATCTCAATGTTAACATCGTTTGTAAGACACGTTGGACCAGAACCTCCTCATCGCCTATCTCTACTCCTCACTGTAACCACAATGAAAATAAGATTAATTTTTGCTTTCTATTTATAAACTCGTCGAAATCTGCTATTTGTAACAGATAAAATTCAGTTAAACCAATGTGAACTAGTCAGAATTAGAAGTTCACAACAATATTAGTAAATTTATGGTTTTGAAACGTAACTTCAGATTTTTGCGCTGTTACACCAAACAAAACGAGTAAATTATATAGCATACGACAAGAATATTTTTTGAGTAAAACAATTTGATTCCATTCAATCTTACAAATAAAATTATTGCTATTGGAATTTTATTTAGATACATTCGATTTTCTGAAACTGTAAATAAGGGTCCAAAATTGTTTTTTAGAGAATTCGGTGTCATTAGTGATTTTGGTATCAATAGAGTAAGTTCTTTTTTGCTAAGTTGTGTATTGTGGCATTCTGAGACTCATTGTTTTTTTTCCAAAATGATTTGAGAAGTGGCGAATGTTGTTATTTACGGTTTATCATTTTAATTTCAGTTGCAGTTGTGCCTGATCGTTATCCATTTTATTTGGCCAAATTTGAAATTTATTTAAACTTTTTCATTCCAAGTTAAGCTTTTTGTGTGGATAAACTCCATCTATCGATTACTTGTTCTACTTTTGTGTCTTGTTTAAGATCTATCTTTGGTTTTCTAGGCTACGAGGTATGTAAATAAACTAATGAGACTGGCAACGTAGCGTTCGATGTGGCAACACTGAGGACTACTGCGCCGCCAGTACGAGTTTGAACTCCGTCGAGTCATTTGGTTTTCTGTAGGAATTTCTTTCGTAAACTGTTTCTTTCTATTGTGTTCTGAAAATGAGTGATATCAATTTCGAGTAACGTTGTGCTGTCAGGTTTTGGTTCAGACTTAGTCACAGTGCGACAGAAACTTGCAAAGCTTCAGCAGGCCTATGTAGACAATGTTTTGTCAAGGGCCCAGGTTTTCAGGTGGTTTAAGGCATTTTCAGAAGGAAGAGAACAAGATTGAAGATGAACCTCGCAGCGGAAGACCTGCAACTGCAAAAACTGAGGAAGATGTTGTCAGAAAACGGTAAACCAACAGTTTTACCGAGAAGTTCTTGAAAAACTTCGAAAAAGGGTCATGCGTGTGAGACCTAGCATCAAGAACTACTGGGTCACGACAATGCGCCTTATTACGCTGCATTTTCAATTAATGAGTTCTTGACAAGTAAAGACATCTCTGTGGCTCCTCAGCTCCCTTATTCCCTCGACTTGAGTTCTTGTGACTTTTTTATCTTCCCAAGATTGAAAAATCACCTCAAAGGACGTCACTTTGGGGCATTAAAACTGCCATAACCGACCAACTGAAGGCAATTTCAGTATCCGAGTTCCAGAGCTGCTATGTAGAGTGGGAAAATCGTCTCCATCGCTGTGTGGCTTTCCAAGGCAATTACCTTGAAGGAGACAATGTGGAATTGTAATTTTAATTGAATAAAAGAATTATAAAAAATCAGCCTCGTCATTACTTTATTTACACGCCTCGTATATGATGATGAAACTTTACTATTACGGTTAAATCTCACAAAATAAACGTCAACATCAGTAGCAAAGTAGGAAGAAGGCAGTGCTTTGTTAATCCTTGTTTTAAAAGCATAAACAGTTATAGGAGTTACCAAAAAAAGTTTTTTGCGAGGACTTGGATAATATCTATATTAAATATTTATTATCATTCGACCTAGAAACCTGGAGAGTCTAAAAAGTATGAGCAGATCGAGCAGCTCGAAAAACACCAAAAGGTCTACACAGATCCAAAAAATTTAGACATTTGAGAACATAATTTTGCTTGTCTAAACATAACCATGAAACTATACTTGGATGGACATTGTCTTACAAATATGTAATGTAATTTCTAGGTTCTGCTGGAAGTACTAAATCGAATTAATAAAGTTGAAAATGTTTTCTTCAATTGTTTGATGATATTAGCTATTTTAGCTACAGAAAATATCTAAAATAAAAAAAAAATTATGGATATGGAGAAGAAAAAAAGGAATACCCAACTCTGAGTTAGATCTTTCCAATAAAATATAAAAATTATTTAAACTCTTTCGCTTTTAATAGTTATTAGACTATTATTCATAAGTTCTTTGATAAAATAATGTTTCCAACAACAACTATCAAACCGGTAAGAAATCAGTTCGCTCATTGAACATTTAAGGACAGGTTTCTGACGGTCTAAGGGCCGGTTTTTTCACCTCTGTATAAAGTTGTCTATAAATTTATGTAGTCGATAACTAACAAAACTGTCTTTTCATCTGCCAATAATGCTAATCCTTCTGATAAATGTAGTTAAGTGGTCAATAACTTTAAAGACTACTTGAACTAGCCAGTAAACAGTTATCGAGTAGATAACCTACAAATCTGTTTTGTTTTGGATGAAATGCCAGTATAAATAAATTACATTTAAACCATGATGATGCATGATATCTTTAATGAAGAACTTGATTTTATGATAGATCAAGGTATATACAACGTCATTAATATCGTAAATCGTGATCGAAAGGATTATATTGTGAGACCCAAGATAAATAACTGGGAAACCTGGGATGACAAAGAATTTATCCAAAGATTTAGGATATCTAAAGTGACTGTGCAAAATTTTTTAAATGAGATTGAGACGGATATTTCCCATCCTACAGATAGGTAAGTTAATAAAGCAATTAGGCAAATTATACAGATAGTAATAATCATGTAATATTTTAATTTTAGAAATAGTCCTATACCTCCATTACAGCAGCTATTATTGACATTAAAATTACTTGCATCAGGTAATTTCTACATTAATGTAGCTGATTTTGGTGGTATAAGCAAATCAACATGTGGAAAGATCATTAAACGTGTGGTATATGCAATAGCAAACCTTCGCGATCGGTATATTAAATTTCCACAAACTGCAGCTGAAAAGCAAACTGCAGTTCTAGAGTTTTCTAGAATAGCAAGATTTCCAAGAGTGATTGGGGCAATATATTGTACCCATGTAAAAATACAATCACCAGGTCAGTTTAAATGAATCATAAAGAGTGATTACTAACTGTCCAAAATGTTGTAGATGGAGATGTTGGTGAAAATTTCTGCAACCGAAAAGGGTACTTTTCTTTGAATGTTCAGGTTATAAGTGATGCAAACAATCGCATAATTGATATTGTTTCACGATGACCAGGAGCTGCTCACGATAGTTATATTTTTGCGTTTTGAAACTGGCCAAATAAACTTTATTTTACTAGGGGACAGTGGCTACCCACTGCGTCCTTACTTATTAACACCATTTGATAATCCACAAACAGATGCCCAAAGACTGTATAACGAATCTCAGATACGAACTCGAAATGTAGTTGAAAGAACATTTGGAATATGGAAACGACGTTTTCCAATTTTATCAATGGGTATTCGGACTCATTTAGCCTTAACCCAAGCCATTATAGTAGCAAGTGCAGTGTTACATAATTTGGCCTGCAATAACCAAGATGTATTACCAAATGATGAAAATGACATTGATGTGGAAAATGATCAAGACCAAGAACATCAAGGGGCAGGAATTATAGAACAGGCAGGTCATGCTATGAGACAAACAATAGTGAACTACTTTGCCGAATTATTATGATGTAGTATATGTAAAAAAGACTTGACTGAAGTATACTATGGCAATGGAAAGTCACGCCGAATTCATTTGTGAGAATAATATTATAGTTACAGTTCTAAGAGGTAGCCGACATTACTACTACTTTTTCTTACAGCATTTCAATTTAGTACATATGTAGGACCAAGATATGTATGCTTATTAATTATTTCAAATATATACCTCTACTATGTTATTATTATTATTATTATTAAATCTTCCAATTAAATTAATAGTTCTATTTTGTAAAAAGATCACATAATAAAGTTTGGTTATAGTTTATTATTTCTGATTATTCCTTTATATTTATTTCAATGATGAACTATCAAAAAGTAGCCCAATCCGCATAGTCTATAACTGAAAGATGGATTTCAGTGAGAAAAGATTATGTACAACTAAATTCTAAATTGTCGATGAGACAAATACACAAATAAATAAATCACCATCATAAATATTTCCTTTCATAAGTTTTATTTTTTTTCATTCCCTACAATAGAGGTTCATGACTATTAACATCTTTTAGTCTTTTCCTCCTGTAGATTAGAATACTGTGTCTACCCTTCTAACTTTTTTTGCAATAAATGAATCTTTAATTTGTTTTTCTCAATTTTCAATTCTAATAGTTCCAGCTTTAATTTTCTCTGTTTCATTCTAAATTGGTCTTCTTCAATCACCCGCTTTTCTTTAATTTCATTGTCTTTTTGAATTACATTTCTTTGTAATTCAACGAGTTGAGTTCTTGAATCTAATATTTGCTCTAGTTTAGAATTCAATAGATCCTTTGCTGCAGATTTTGCAGGAAATGGTGGAGTCCTTAAAGCTTTGTGTTTTTTTTCTCTTAACATCCTGGGATTCCAGCTTTCCCATCGTTATGGGAGTGTTTTCCTAAAAGTATATATTAATATCACAAATTGAAAACCTTATACTTAAAACATACTTTAGTTTCTTTGGTGATCTGTGTTATTTGTACTACATCCGAGGTATCAAGTTCAGCAGTATTTGTTAATACATCAAATGATGCTTGTTCTGAATTGAAAACACACTCTGCCAAAATAATATCAGTAGCTTCTGCTGGTGCTAATTCGTTTACATAAAAAAAATTACTGTTCAGGTTGGGCTCTACAACTGCACTACTACTTGTGTTCTCTGAAATATTAATGACAAATAATAAGATTTATTATTGTGTTTATGCAATAGTTACCATTTAATACCTGATCACTATCAAAATTAGCTGGTAAACCGTTTATGTTTAACTGAAGATATCCCATCAGTTTTACCTCAAAATCTGTTAATTCTTGTACATCTGCCTGTCCGCCGCCTGTTTTGAAAACTTCTACTTTGTTTTTGGATAATTTAGATTTTAATGTTTGTTTTATAGTGTCATATTTATTTCTCGAAACAGTAACACTTCTTTCATTCCCAGCAAGTGCTTTAAATTCTTGGGAAATCTTTTCCCAAATTTAATTTTTTTTCCTTCCATGTAATAGAGTCAGTTTTTTTTATTTTCAACCATCTTTATATGTCGAATGACTACATCAATAAGAAATCTTGTTTCCAATTCTGTGAAATTCTTCGAACGTTTTCTTTTTCTTTGAGTACATACTTGATTATCTCCGCCTCGATTTTCCAGATCCATCTAACGACACACACATTATTCATATATTTACTTTGCTGTATTCATAATTAATACGTACCTTTGCACTACAGAAACGTCAGAAAAGTGAGGCTAGATCGCATTTCTTCTATCAAATTATTTTGCTTATTCTTTGTCTCACTCTTACAACATTATTAATGTATTAGCTTTCTTACTCATACGGTGAAGTTAGTTTATCATCATTTTTGTTGCCAACCTATTTTACATATACTAATCTGTCGATTTGTTAATGATAATAATAAAACTGTTGAAACGACGCATTTATTTAACGGCCAATTTAATGTGCAGTTTAAATAAAAGTTCCCTTTACTAAATGACAACTTTACAGAGAGGTGAAAAAACCGGCCCTAAATCTAACAGTTTCGGCGTCATTAAGTTATTTTTTGTTAGATGTAGGATTTTCAGAAAAATCTCAAGATTTTCTGTGCTTATTAATTAAATATACCATTTTATCTGTTAGCTTTCATTTGAAAGATTTGCATAGGGAGTCATAATTTGAAACTTGGCAGAATAGTTATTACTGTCTTCGTTGGTGTAATGCTATAGTTTTATAGTAATCAAATGTTATACTTTTATAGTTAATTCAATTTAATTAGAATTTCCTTATGTATCATAGATTTCGTTATCAATTTCTTTGAAATGAACTTTCGTCAGAGTTTGATTTTAATTTTACGTATTTCTAGGAATGTATTAAATAGTGATAAAATTTAATACAGGCGCGTACGTGAATGATTCGTGGTCATTTGTCAGACTTATTAGTAATTGATATAATTAATATTATCGAAAGATAGTTACTACACTCTTGATATCGCTTCAGTGAAATATTTCTTTCCCTTACTGTCTTAACTTGCACCTAAGGCATCCACGAAGTTACTCCGGTGTGGATAAAACGGCAAGAGATAAGCGAGTTGCGTTTGCGAATTTGTCAATAGGAGAGCGTCCTACGTTTTTGCCATACAAAAGCTTCCGGGTGGTCATTTACGAAAAATGATGTAAAAAACATCAAATATTCATAGACCACCACGAGATTTGACTATTCGTCAGAAAGCAGCACCTAAATAAATTGTAACCTTATCAATTCTAATAGTTTCTTACTAGATGAATGAAACATCTAGTAATATAGAGACGGTCATGGTTAATGGTTATTTATTATTATAAAACTTTTTATAACTGTACAGCTTTCATAAAAATCAAAAATAGTTATTATTTAGAAATAATAATGTTATCAGAATTTTTATTTGGGTCATGCACATAACCTTACTTTGGTTATCACTTGCAATAAAGTGTAAGTTATTTTCGATACATGATTGAGGATTAACCTTTTATGGACTATTAATTTATTATTGCAGTTTAATGTATTGATAAGTACCTCGATTTTAAGGGGGTTAAAAAGTTCAGACTGATTAGATTGCATCTTAAATTTACATTCTTAACGTGCTACATTACATTACTATTTTATGATCAGGAGAAAACCACCATAATCCGAAATTTACATGATACGTGCAGGTGAGGATTTCAAGAAGCAAACAAACGCCCTGGATTTTCTTAAGACGTGTCCAGGATAAAGTTATGGTATCAAGTTGCTTTTTACTCACAGTATCTCTGTGCTTTGAAATATATGTACATTTATTTTTTTGTGTTTTCTTGAAAGAAAAATCATATCTTCTAAAATCCCATTCAAGGACACACCGAGAAGAAAATAAGGTTTTAGTTTTTTTTATGTTGCAGAAAAGGAAATCGATTTTTTATTTAGATTTAACATCGCAAAGTTACACGAATTTACGTTATGTATACGCATTTTTTGCGAGGAATCATAATTTACAATGGCTCTAAAAATAGCGCAATCTGTCATGTAAATATTATCAGAACTGGTTGAAGCCAGTTTGCTTTACTGCAAAGTGAATTTATCATTCGGAAGTCAAGTTTCACCTTGATATTTGCAAATAAAAATATTGTAATTTATTCGGAACATTTTCTTACTTTTAGAATAAGGAATCTTCGTGTACCCCTGACGTTTATTTAATAAGTAGTTGTTACTTTTTAAATATAAATACCGTCTTTAACAAATAAGATATGCCTTTTTATGCTTTTCTTGGTTTCAAGGTTTTATTCTATTGGTGACTGTCGTGACTTTAGACTAACAATTGATTGCAAGAGAATTCTTCGTTCTATTGAATGCACTTGACTCCGTCCTTGTTATGCGCTTAATAGTTGATTTAATAAACGAAATTAAAAAAGTTTCAATGTCTGGATAGCGAGATATTAATTTATCAAGCCTGCTCATTCTCGCTGTAATAAGAAATAAAAGAAAGGTCTTTACGATCATACCGTTCGACCATAGTTCATGGATAGTGCCGTTATTTTCATTCTGTCACTGTAACCCATAGTATTAATTACTGTAATTAGTGTAGAACCGATTTGTTATCTATTTCGCAATTCTTTGTTAGCAAGCGTTGTATAAAAAATGTCAGGGTACAGTTAACCCATTCGTCAACCCATTGTTAAAAAGCTTTTAATAATATCATTAATTTATTCTACGTGCTCCTTATTGCACAGTTTAATATTAATATGAATTTTGCATGCCAAATAAGCTAACTAACCAATATTAAAGTGCAACGTGTGCGTACAATTAAAATCTCGTTAACCGGCAAAATTGTACATTTCACTGATGATGTCAGCGACGATTTTAGGAAGAGGAAATATAAGGTATTTCTAAAGAATGAAGTGAAATTTGTTTTTTTTCTGTCTTTTCTATTGTTGTCGAGTTAAATATGAGAAATACAATGTGAGTGTTCCTTATCTTATTGTTAATTTACTTTGAACGCACATATCCTGTAAAGGATGTCCAATAATATTTCGTTACATACAATAATATTGGTTACATTATTAATTTTAAATGCAATTTACAAAAATAAATAATTATACGCAGAATATAACCTTTTCTTAAACATTTGTGCAAATTCTTACATACCCAAGTAGTCAAACTTCAACTAAGTAATACCATATGCATTGAAGCCACCAAGTCTTCCAGAAATACACAACTTACAACCTGGCGAGACACCTCGCAGCCATCCTGTAAGTCTGTACTGAAAGAATTCTTCACATGTTCGATATTCGAACTCACCCTAGAACCGGGAGATCGTTTGGTCAGTTTCGATGTGACCTGTGGTCGATTCTGTGACTATCATTCAACAACTTTGGGTCAAGATGAAAAGGTAATAGAATCTGGCGATCTTAGTAAAAACATGTTTGACTTCAACCTACTTTGTGTTACATGGTGAATTCTACCAACAAGTTACGGGCGCTGCAATGAGCTCTCTACTGTTACCAGTGTTTGCAAATATCTTCGTGGAATCTTTTAAGACAATTGCTTTAGAGACAGTTGAGTACAGGCCCAAAGTCTGGTTTGCATGACCCATCTCCCCGATAGCGTCCTTGGCCATTTGGTATATCGTAAAGTTGCACAGATATCTTCATGCTGACTGCCATCGTCATCCGGCGCAAAAGCAATCTGTGATTAAATCGTTCTTTCATCGAGCAATTTTCGTTTCATAACCCAACAACATACAAGGGGAGTTAGAATATCTCCGAAGCAGTCTTCTGAATAATGACTACAACAAAAAAGACACAAACAGAGCTACCATGCAACATCTTGATCCTTCTCCAAGAAAGCACCTTCAGAACACAACCACACCCATTTTCACTGCTAAATACATACATACATTTATAAGGTGAGTGGTCACATAGAGAAAGCGCGCGCATTAATGAACAGAAACAGTGTATAAAGTCAGGCAACATATTTACATCTGCTGTTGCCGAACATCAATACGAGACAGGCTATATTGTTTGAGATGCGTCTGCTCTTTATTATACCAGAAAGATCAGGGAAGCAATAAATTCACAAACATCCCAATAACATCAATCACAATGCAGGGTATCCCGACAATGTAACAGTTATGTTTCTAGAATCAGCAATTTTTGAGCAATAAGAAGAAATCAAAAGTGATGAGAAATAATGGAACATCTTCTATTTTATTTTCTCTGCATCCAGTGAAATAAGAATTTTCTAGATTTTGATTAGAATCTGATTAGTTTATTTTACACAAGTTTTGATTAAATGAACAAATATTTTACTTTTATAATAAATTATATCGAGTTTTCGCCAGGTTATGTACTAAGTGATTTTCAAAGTAACTTGTCAGAATTAATCAGATTCTTGACAGTTGATCTACATCCATATAATAGTTTGGCAAGATAATATATTTGCATGGTCCAGAAAACCTTCTGAATAAATATTTTCATTTTTTGGGCACATGCTAATAAATAACGTTATTTTGCGAATTTATCTTTCCCTAAAGGCTTGTACAAAAATGTACACTGAAGATGTTACTTTACCGCCATCCCTAGGAACAGCATCAGTTATCAATATTAAAATTTTGCACAAATCATGCAAATAGAAACGGAATTTACAAGTCTATACGGGTTTTCTTTCTTAGTTATTGAACATAACATAGTGGATATTATAATGTAGAATCTATCAAACAGAGCTATTATTGTTTCTAGATATTTAGCTTTTAGTGTATAATTGAGAAATTTCAAAGTCCGTGAGCTGGATATTTTAGATGAGGTTTTAAAGGCCGTTTTCATAAAACTAGACTCGGTTGAGTCGTGATAAATATTCTTTCTTTAAGATCTAACTCAAATATCTCAATTACGTTGTCTGTGGCGAAAGTCTTCTAGTAGATCCGAAGAAATACCATCTGCCAAAACAACTTTGGATGTTAGGCGGACTATTGATGTGCCTTCTTGATACGGGCGTTTTATTTCGAATCTTGTCACGATTATATTGCTCTGCCGATTACATTACTCGGGAAGAAAATCAAAACATTGTAAAACCTTTTTAACTAAGGCTAAAGATCACTTTGTCATCGCACCTCATAGTTTTTGGTATAGGCCCAGCCCTGTCGAAGGCAGTCCATAGTTGCGAATGTGTTATTGGTAGTTAGATCAATAAGTTTTTATCAAATTGGAAAAGAATTATTAAAAAACCAAAAGGAAGTGAAGGAGCTCAATTCAAGGTCATAATCGATTTTCATTTTGTGATTTTGCTGGACAGCTTTTGTGAACCAACTGGTAGTTTGGTACGATGATCAATTAGGTATACTGTCTTGGACACTTTGAATTATTCTATTGTGCTTATTTTAGATACTACATTTTAAAAACGCAATAATTTTATTGTAGGAAATCGTTTATAATGTCCATTATTAAGGTTGTAATAGTTGCATGAAATATTGATGCCTTCTGTAGCAGTCTTCCTGTAATGGACACAAAATTAGGGATGAAGATTTTCAAATCTTGGTGAATACGATACATATAAAATTATGTGATGCAGTGCTAATAATAAGAGCGTCAAGGTGTTTCTGTCGATACATCAAATTGAAAATCATGAACCATCATCGACAAAGTTGGATCAATTTGGCGCAGAAGTTTCACATTTTATAGAATTGCGTAGATTAATAGTAATCTCTACATTTAATTTAAATTAACATTTGTGATTATGTCTATGAAACATGAAATATCTGCGTTACACTGAGCTTATCCGCATCAAGAGAGCTAAACACTATCAATAACCCATGCCATGAAGTAGGCAAGTCTCATATTTTATATATGTAGATTGATATTTTCAAATCAGTTTTATACTTTCTGTAGTAGGAGTTGCTTCTTCGCTCATAATGTCATAGTAGTTATAATTTGACGTAGATCAGTTATTGAGAATTACCCAGAATATATCAGCAAGTTAGCAGAATGGATGGTTTACAGGACATTTTATTAATTTTATATGTAACTCTTAATCTTTATGAAAGATACAAGACGGATAAAAATAGAAAGATAAATTATTACAGGCAAGGTACAAATTCCTTTGTCAAATAAAAGTAAGTGAAAAAACTGCAAAGAATTTCATCTTTCAGTTGTGTTGTAGGTATGTTTTTTTTGTTTGGGAATTTTTTCTTTGATTTATTTTTATCCGATTACGTAAGTAGCTTTTCTTACATGACTCCCGCCATCTTTGTATTTTATACTGAGTTCGCAATATTATTTTACAAATTGAAGTTTTATTATTATATTTTTGTTTATACTTTTACTCGAGAGACACTTATTATTTGCTACGGTTCTTATAAACACTCTCTTTACATTTTAGAGCAAAAAAAATTAGCATCATAATTGCTTATTGGTAAAATTAAATTAGCTAAGTATCTGTAGTACATTTCTTTCTAAAACATAATGATTAATGAGCTCAGTTTAAAAAATAATTATTATTGTTAAACCTAATCAGGAAATTGAAGAAGTATCATAAAAATTAGCAATCATAAGCGTCGCTCAGGTGTGCGGCCAAAGGCAGACAAGGCAAATTACAACACGAATAAGAAACATTTTTGCAGTAATCCATGAGTAGCTCTGGCAACGTTTTATTACGGATGGGCTAAATAGAGGAATTACAACGTATTATTATATTAGTGTCTTTTATAACTTCATTATCATCCATTTTTGTCAAGTTATTTTAAATAAAATTTCTAGAAATAATGAAGAACAGAATGACGACAGTTTATACAGCAATTTACTCCCAAAAATTGTTATTAAACTACTTTAAGAAAGTTTTTAATAAAAACTTTTACAAAAAGTAAAAAGTAGACTGCAATTTACTGAAAAAGCCTTATTAGACAAACTGAGGTTTTCTCTTTCTTTTGGTTGTCGTGTATTATCCGCTTTAAGCAAATTGAATGCAGTTTTATTTTTATGGTTTGTAATGGTGTTTAAAAGAAACTTTATTTATTTTTAAAAGGATGCTGCCCCGTTGCCAGCATACCATACCCATACCATACTACTAGAATCAATATTACACTGAAAGGTTATTAATTTATTGTTCAAAATCCTCTTCTCTCTTTTAGGATTACATATCAGAATTTGCTGATATTGGGATTTTCAAAGGTTTAAACATACTGTTGCTTTGTTACTTAAAATAACCACAATATAACACGAGATTCATTCCGGAGCATACTTATATCTACTTTAGGAGCCGTTTTATTATAAAGAGGGTTTAGCCTATGAAAGTAATATGCATGGAGGTACCTCAATCGATAAGTTATATATTTTTTTTTACTTTATGTATCCATTATAATGAACAAGATCAGAAAAAAAAGATTTTTTATTGCTTTTAACCCACATGTTGGTAGGATAATAAAAGTTATCTTTATCTTGGAGTTAGGTTATTTTTAAAATTCAGTCATTTTTGTATTGATTTTATTCATATGTTTATGTACCTAAAAGGATTATGCACAGTACATCATACGTGAAATTCGTGAGGTGTGAGGTGTTAAATCTGATACGGTTTTGTTAGTGTTTTAATACGCATAAGGTACCTTTGTATGAGGAGGGCATTGACCTGTAGCGTGCGTTCTAGTTTGATAATATTGACAACCAGTCATACACAGAATATAAGTGTTATTAGGTAAATGTATAAATATTCTGATAATTGAAATCGATACGACCTTGATAAAAATTATATAGAATTTCTAAACTAATTTGATAGATAAGTACTTATTGTTGTATACAATAATAGAGAATCTTGATAAATAAAATATGGTAATGCCTTTTCTTTCACCAGTTATTTCATGTTTAATTTCTGTGGCGTTTTTCAATTAAAGTAATTTAAAGTAATAATAATAATAATAATGTTATTTCCTCCAAACAAAATAGAAGAGACTATATCATCATATTATTGCATACTATAGACAAGCAATTAATAGAATAATTGGATTGCGCAAGCATTCAGATACTACATACCTACCATCTACCACTTTCATGAAGTTGTTCGAACGAGTACACAAAAGGAAAAGGACAATTCGGGGAAAATACAAAACCGAAACAACTATTACATACATACAGTCATCGTTCGACGACGGTAGTGTAATCATCATCATTCGGAATATTTACATTTATAATTTGGGTACAGAATAATTTTCAAATTAAAATCATTAGGTAAAACAATGGAAATAAAGTACGCTGTTATCTCCATACAGCAGGAAACCATAATTACGGAAACACAGCTTACTTTAAACTGTGTATATACACTCTTAGCAAGGTGTGCCTTGTTTATGCCTGTCATTGAATGTGAAAAAATTGCTACCCACAAAGAAAGTCGTAAATGAAGATCCGGTCGTTTAAAAAGTACAGTTTTCAACAAGAAATATGAAACTCGGTAATAAAAACCAGCTAGAATATAATACAAAAAATTAAACTGAAGCATAAAATTCATTTTTTATATTTTATCATTTCTTTAATTTTTTGTAATTTTAAAATGATTCTTATTTAAGAATCATTCGACCGTAATTAGATACGTAACCAGAATATCTTCGCATCTTAGAGGAAATCCAACTGGCTTTACTGTTTCCAAGCATCATTAATAGATATTAAGTTACAATTAATTAGAACCCATAACGCATTTTCTTAGGATAGCTTATTCTTGGAAAAAAGATTAATAAAAAAGGAACGAAAGAAAAAGTATGTGACATCGCAACCGTGCGAGCAATATGTTACAACTAGATAAATTGCTCGATGGGAATTGATTGGTGGCCACATATCGGTGGTAGTTTTCTAAATTTTTGCGTAGGTTAAACTTAACGAAAGTTTGATTCTCAAATCCCTGATGAACGTTGAATTCAGAAGCAATTTTAACGCTTTGTGAAATTGAAGCTTTACGATCCGCTTAGCAACGGACTTTGAATTGATACACCACATCCTGAGAATAACTATACTTTATTATGTATAGAATTACAGTAATCAACGATTTTTTGCCTTATTATTACTGTTCGTTATCAAATTAATAGGATTACGTGATAGGAAAAATCTATTATTACATATTACGGCCTTACTTTTCTATGTTAAAGCGATATACGTTATATCTAATTTAAGTCTTGTATACTTTTTGTGCTCATATTTGCTTTCGATTAAAATTTAAATTGGTTGCTTTAAATAAATTCAACAAAACTTCTGTTTAAACTAGTCACTAATCCTTTCTTTAATCTTGACACTTTGTACCAACCTATTTCAGTATAATAAGAAATGCTCTTAATTTAGATACACCGGAATAGGTTAATAGGTGGTCTTTATAAGTTGAAGAGTTGAAAATTGTAAGCACTCACATCAAATTTGTGTCAGGCAGTTTAAGACCTCTTGAAGCTAATAATTCTATCAATTAATTGCACAAACAATCTATGGCAAATCAACAAGTATCTTCAAAGAGTTCATGTTTCACAATTACGGACCAGTCTATCTCGTCGAGGATATTCTCCAAATTCAGTATCAGGGTAAAGATCTACCTTGTTGTTTATGTGATTTCCTTGATG
Organism: Ignelater luminosus; assembly: GCA_011009095.1. Lineage (NCBI taxonomy): Eukaryota > Metazoa > Arthropoda > Insecta > Coleoptera > Elateridae > Ignelater > Ignelater luminosus. Next base: position 69,949 of record VTPC01090915.1, read on the forward strand.
CCTACAGTTCCAGAAACAATATAAACATGAAGCAAATCTGTAAAAATGCATTTCTTTGTAAGAATCATCATTTCCAATAAATTCGACCTGCAAAGCCTGACTTATTTCATTTGCACTTACAAAAATCTACCTGTACTGATATAACTGATCAGAATTCAACTTGTGCCCAATACGATTTTTTTCTCAAAGTACCATTATCTAGTAATAATTTTATTTTCATTTGGTTTTGTTTTTTTTTTGAGAAGTTTACTGCTTCCATAAGAATACGTTATTTTAGTAATCTCTAGCGATTTTCTTTTTTTATTTAGTTGCTTACTTTTAAAAATGCCAGGTTTTACTCACCCTTCCGAGAATATGTAGCTCTCATACAGCACACGGACATCCAATTGATGTTCATCAGACGTCCAAACCAAGTTAAAGTAAGAAAATTTGAGAAACTTGAGAAGGTCACAATCGTTCTCCCTTAGATTTCAATGAAATTGTTTCGGGTGATTCTGGACCGAAGATGAGTAAACATCTACTTGGGAATTATGGTTCCAAAAAATGTTTTGGGTTTATATTTTTAGTATTTTTGCTATTTCTTCCTTTGCCTCCCTGTACAATGGAAAAACATCAAAAGTCATGCAATCTTTTTATTTTTTGTGCTGAATTTTAAAAAAATATTCATTTTGATCTGCTCAAATGTGGAAAATGAGACTTTTGTGTTTTTTCTTTGACAAAAAACCAAGGTTAACGATTTTCTCAAAGTAAAAAAGAACGGCAAATTTGAACTTCTTACTTTGAGAAATCTGGAGAATCCGTAGGTTCCGTAAATAACAAATGAAAAGTTGCTCATACTCGCTGAAAACAGCAAAAATACTAATAATGAAAACCTAAAAAAAGTGGCGGCTTTTGATACAGCGGCGTCAAGTAATTGCTTTTCTTTCGGCATTTGTTGCGTATTAACTATCTTGGCGTCTCTGGGTCCATTTTAAAGGCCCCCAAATATCTACTTTTCGATCTAAAATTGCCAGAAAAGATTTTATTGAAGTCGAAGAGAGAATTTTGGAAAATCTTTCTTACATCTAAAGTCACCTAAACTGTGAAAAGCGATAGAAACAAACATCATTTATACTTATAGTACAACTGCAACACTTGCAACTTCGTAGGACCCCCAATGCCTAATGGTTGTATGAGAAAGCAAATTTAAAACATCTGAGAATGCAAAGCATAACCACAACGAACACCATTGTCCGTTTTGTTACTAAATTCGAGCAACAGTTTAAAAAAATTTTTCTATATTCCCGAGGTGATATCAAAAAACTAAAAGTATACGTATCTCTTATTTTTTTGATATAGAATACGATTATACGGAAAAATTTTTTTCAAATGTTTTAAATTTCGGCGACCATTTTTACCATTTACCCGAAGAGATATCAAAAAACAAAGACAGGTTGTCTTTAGTTTTTGATATAGAATCCAAATCTGAAGTCAAAATCTCAGAATTTAAAAAAAATGCGGACAGACAGACAGACAGACTGCAAATTCAGTAACGACTCCTATCGGAGTTCGTTGAACATTCATGTGAACTAAAACATTATATCAAATTGTACCGAGACGAATTGTAAAAGTCGAATTTTGCAAGTCGAGCTGATCTACAGCCCAATCTTTCTGATTCTTGTTCAATTTTTATTGAATCTTCTTTGTTTTTCTCTAAAACCGATCTTTTGTTCTAAGAATTCGTAGCTGGAATCTTAACGGTTTTAATTCTGCTATTTTAGAACAGAGTCTAGGTTTATGAAATTTCAGAGAATGCGCAGCAATCACCACCCTCCTGATTGCGAACCTATTTAACATAAGGTAGATGGTTGAAAAGAACCCTCATAGTCATTTAAGTTTCGAGAAGTCCTTTTAATATGGGAGATATAGAAGAGTTTTGTAGCAAAAACAGTTAGCAGTATTTAAAGTTTTGCGATTATAAAAAAAGTACTGGACAAATACGAATTGCTTCAATTTGTAGGCACAAAACTTTTTTGCAAGCCCGGCGTAACAGATAAACCTTTATGCCATTGAGATTCTTATCGTCTGTCTTCATATTATAAAAGATAGGTTGCGAAGAACCAGTCAAAACATGAGTTTTGGACAAAAAAAGCACACAATGGATAGTTTGTGTACCTACTTCACTGAGGTGACTTTAATTTCTATGTCTAAGTAGGCCCTGTACCTATAATACAAACGAGGGATCCAAAGTCAATTGATGTGAGATAAAGTAACGACGCCAAACAAAAGAGGATGGCAAATTGAGCTCAATACCAAATCTTTTCTCCGCTAGAGGCGCTAATATTCCCGTCAAACTCGATAAGTTTAAACGTCAGTTCATAAATTTGAGGTTATTGAAATTTAACTTTTAGAAAAAAGTAATTAATGCCTAGTTGTTGCATATTAGTTTTTATTATTTGCAAAGTTTGTACGAGCAATTGTATTTCCTATTTCATCACTTTCACAATTACTTTTAATAGCTTGCTGTAAAACAGTAATTGTGCAACCGTTTCTGAATAAATCAGGTTAAATCTGTCACGTAATTTGTATAATCAGATCAGAAATTAAGTTTCCGAAGATGAGTTTAATACACAAAAAGACGTTATTAATTACGTTTTTCTAAAACTTAGATTTTAATAACCTCAAACTTATAAACTGACGCTTAAACTTGTCAAATTTGATACAGAACAACAACGCCTCTGGCGGAAAGAAAATCGTTATTGAGCTTAATTTGCGCTCGTTTCTTGTTTGGTGTCGATACTTTATTTCACATCGCCTGGCTTTGGAGGGATCTTGCCATAGGCGCCACACAATAAAACATTTGAAACTAAAGTTAAACGCACCACACACCACTTTGTTTACCATACGCCGTAAGAAACTCTTCATAGGCGCCAAATAATCTAACGCCGGCCCTGCCTAACCCTGCTTACTACTGCTAGGGCGTGCGTCTAATGAGACACTTTCAAGCAGTAGCAATATGTTGTTAAATGTCCTTGAGTATTTATATAATTAAGATATGAGTAAGTGTTTTATATCTTCAGTTGTCTAGGTTTAACAGGTAATATGAAAAAAAGAAAAAAGCATTTCTTTTATAAAATACTAAGCATCATGTTTATACATTGGAAAATCAATTTCAGTAGTTATATTTATAACGTTTCTTACTCTGAAACAGCTTAATTAAAAAATAATAGTTCCATGCAATTTATAGCGCTTGTTATGTGCAATGGAATGGTGGGGTAGGTCACGACTGCAACATTATTCTAAAGTACATTTCAATAATTCTGTTTACTTTTCTGTTATTTATAACTGTTTAAGAATGCGTAACATTAAGCAGAAACGCTTGAAATACAGACGAATATATAATGGGCTTTTATTAATCGAAAAGTGTTTGCACGTGATGATGAGTAATACAAAAGAAGAAAATTTAAATACATGGTGGGCGTCTTTATTTGAATTACATCCGATTATTATCAACGAAAAGAGAAAATCACATAAAACGTTTTTAATTTCGCCACAAATTTAATTATACGTACAAAATATATCTCTTTTAAAAAATCTTTTCTCCATTAAAAGATCGTTTTTAAGATTTTTGTCTCTGTTTATAATTAACTTTTCAGACAATATCAGTATTTTGATAGACAGGCAACAGATGGATGCGTTGCTTTTTTGGCACAAAATCTAAAGCTACTTAAATAAGAAGAAAAGAAATGTTTTAAAAGAAGAACACATACATATTTCAAATTTTTTCATGCACTTGTGCGGTTAAAAAGTGCTGAGAAAATTATTAATTAGCAATGGGCGTTAAAAACAGAATTTAAATACTTTTATCAACTTTTTTTAAAAGATAAATTGGAGATAATTACAGAGGATAAATTACTGTCATCATCATTCATTTTCTTATCATTTATTATTAAATTACATAATGTTACATTTTTAAATTTATTTAACAGCAGTTTTTATGCAAAATTATTCATTTCCTAGCGTCCATCCTTTTGATTTATTTAAAATTGTAAAGTAAAAGATTATAAAATAGATTTCTTAGAGTAACGTAAATCCATATTTCTAATAATTATTTGCGTCAGCGGTGTCTTAAAATTAATTGATTGCATCTGAAATGGAAGTCGGAATCATTAAATTATTGCAATTGGCAGGTTTCCTGCTGTTAAACATAAATATCATAATCAGTCTTATGAGATAAATTTCTAATAATAGTAATAACAATAAAACAAAAGATATAAAAACTAAAAGAGACGGCGACGTCGACATTCTTTCCTGTCTGTTAAATTTCTGAGCATTCTTTAAATCTTGCCTATTGTCCATAATTATTGGGTCACATCCTTTAAAAAGTATTTCTTGGAAATTTTATTAAACGAGACATATTTACTGTTTTAAGCAATAAAAAGGTAATAAATGAAACGTCATGTGTCCTAATGACCTAACAACCCCTTGTGTTAGTAAGAAAAAAAAGGAATTGGTGCCAAGCTGGGGCAATCCACGCGCCCTTCAAACGTCCGGACGTTTTACCTACCACTCGAAGACTTGTTTCTTTGTTTGCCAAAATCGTCAGCCCATAACAGCTGTTCAAAGTGTATGTATTATAAAATACGATGCAAAATTTCAAAAGTGAACCTTAAAGAATTATTACAAACAGCCCCATGTCGCATAATGCAGTTTCGCGAATGGGTCTGCAGTAAAATGCATGTACAAGGCACATTTACACACCCTAATAATATTGCAGTCTTTTTGTAAAAAAGAAAACAAAGAAAGTAATAAAAGAATTGTTGAAATATCTCTGCTTTTAAATCTTGACGGTCTGTCTGCAAAACGATTTACTTATAAGCTTGTAGTTTGCGTGAATGATGAATCTTAATGAGATCATAAGAGCAGAAATGTAGAAATATAGACCGTAAAACTGCCTCCTTTTTTTTCGCTGAACACTCATTTTTATAAATAACAGTAATTTTCTCTATTCTCATATTAAGATTTGTGTTCACAAAAGGAAAAAAAAGACAAACAAAATAAATAGAAGTAATTTAACTTCTGATTGAAGAGAACATGGAGAAATGTCTATGTCGCAAAAACATTTTTATAAATAACAATTTTCTTATAAAAAAAACCAAATAAATTTACTTACTAAAACAAATTTCAGATTTTATTATGTATTTATTTTTTTATTTATGTATCTCTGTTTTGTGTATTAAAAACCTTGTATGAGGGAATCTTTTATTCTGATGTTGTGACACTAAAAGCAGTTGAAGGTGACTAAATTAATCAAAACCCAAACTTCACCAAAGAGAAAATTCACATAATGAAAAATCGTGAATACAACAAGACTTGTCCATAGGATTCATTTCACATTTACTACTGGGTGGTCATGTATGTACAGTTTTTTATCAAATTAAATGAGAATCTGGATTTAAATTGTATAATAATTTCTGTACTTTACAGGCTTTTATTATTTATTTTGTATTGTAAATTTAAGAATACATGTATCTAAACAACTGATCTTTTTATTTATTGTAACAGAAACATACAATGCGCAACAATTATTATGCGATTTAAGTCCTACCGATTCTCATTTAATTTGACAAATCTGTACACAACTATTGAAATCCGAAATTGAAGAACTTAACTAATAAAACTGAAAAACATTGAGAATTTCGATATACCCTTGTTGCGAAAAAAGAATGGTGTAGAGGGTTTTGGAACATACAATAGCAAAACTGCAAAAAAAATGACTACGAAAAGAGTTTTCATTTACAACTCCAGGTAGGTCTGGTAAGATACCAACTTTTGAAATTTTTAGTTTGCAATTGCAAGGCTGCTGGACGCAAGTTCATAATAACCATTTATGAAACTCATCTAAGATGTAAGTAAGCCATTCCGCGTCTATTGTAGATCACTGCAGTTTATAAAATGCCTTAGGTAGGCAATTTTGAATTTATTTTGTATTACAGGCCACATAACAAAAAAAACAGTGAACAATGTTTTGTGTTCCGTTGGACATCTGCAAGTGACGTTATAACTTCATCTACTATTCTAGTTTAGTGTATATGAATACAAACAAGATAAAACTCGTTTGCATTCATTACAGTTGATAGTGATAATATGTTACTACTGCACCAATAATTCTTATACCGATTGTCATTTGCACAATTGTTATTGGGGAACCATGTGAATAATTTAAATGGCATAATCTTAAAGTAAGGCAGAGGAGAAAGAGAGTGAAAGGAATTAAGGTATCAACATTGATTTTCTGTTCCCAAAAAGAGAAGAGAAAGTGTGGTCATTATAGGAGTAAACTCTTTTTAAAATTCGTGGATGATAACGCGACGGCGTTTGCGACGGCGAACACAAAACGCAGAATTGGTATAAAGACGTTCTAGTGTCAGTGGTTTCTTGATGTTATATTTTATTACGTCACAGATGGTTGAAATGAACGTTGATATGACAGATCGCTTAAGCATTTTTCTTCACCATTGATGGAAACCACCTCGAATGAGGGCAGGATCATCCTATATGGTAAGGGGGGAGGAGTTGTCAATCCAGGATATCTTTTAATCTAGTCATATCTGTGCGGCCGGAAGATGTTTGAATATATTCTTGGGTCTTGTTTTAAAGAGTGGGAAAGTTCGAGACATTTTCATTACAGTGACTAAAGAAAATGACCTCGCCCTTTTGGGGTATTAGATCTAATTTTTCATATTCGGAACTAAGTCTTCCAATGTGCTAATTCGAACCCCCAGGATTTGGCAAGATTGCTGAATGATACTCATAAAGCAATGTCGTCGCCAAATTGGGAGAGGCAAGCAGATGGTGAAACGTTAAATCAGTTTAGATTATATTATTTAAAGTAGTATGTAGTCATCGGTTTCGTGCAGTCCCTGATACTGCTCTTCTGTGTGTTTGCTTCATTCCCCTTCTCTTTTATGCGTCCCATATACCTTTTTTTGTGGAAATATTTCTAATTAGGGTTTACAGAATAGTCACTATTAATTTTTACAAATGTGGCGAAATGCAAAGTACCATACGCTAAATATTATTTCGAAGATCTTAAGGCAAGTGTAACTTCAAAAGTTACAAGTTTTAAACCTTTTTTCTCAATAAATAACCTGTGTATGGTGTATGAAGAGACCTAATATGGTTCATAACATAATATGTTGTATAAGAAAAGAAAGCCGACTGACATGAGTAGAAGTAGTTGGTAGGCGTTGATGATTGTCCGAACTTGAAGGTGGCTGTGATTCAAAGTAAGTTAAGAGTTGTTTGACTTTGGAGGTTTACATTGGAATTGGTTGTATCCTTTTTTTCAGAATTGTATTGTATGTCATCTTTTTGACATATTGGTTTGCAATAATTTGAATTTGATTCGTAATATGGTAACAATTTTATTTTATTCCATTGGCTTCCATTCCATATCTAAAATATTTTTTTTGACTTTTCTTGATTTCTAGATTGCTTCATCCAGTAACGGTTGGTAGCTTTTTATTAGAGGAAGGTAATACAAAAACGACGTTGATTATAAGTAATTGGTTTGAAAAATACTATTCTGTGTCCACAACCACTTTCTGAAATTTACTATGTGAATCAATTTTGTTTGAACAGCTTCGTTCTCCATTACAAAAATACTTCACCAGTCACGAAAGACCATTTGTTTTAAATCTCCTTCCATTGTACACGAAACAAATTCTTAGCCCTGTTTCTAAAAAAGAAATTGGATATTTCAAGAATTCTATAAAATCCTTTTCAAATTGTCTTTTATTTTATTTATGCTTTTCTTTAATTTTGTTTTTCATTCTGTTTCAATTTAGTTCAAAGTAGAACTCCAATAGAATAATTCAAAAGTGTTCTACACTCATAATTATAGAATAGTTATACAATACAATAATTTAATAAAAGTGCTTCAATTGTTGATTTTTAGAAAATAAGATTCTGGCGAATTTATGAATTATTAATTCATCAATAATAATTAATAAACAGATCAATACCAAGAAACAAAATAAAACATGAGCATTGGCAGCAAGAGATCATTTAAATTATTTTCTCTGTTCTTTTATTTACTGCGAAATACTTGATATGAATTTACAAGTAAGTACGTAGGACAAGAACTCGGCTCGAATTATAATAATTATTAAAGGCATTGTCCAGAGCGGTCATTAATAATAAACAATGGAAGAGCCCAATATAGATTTTAAAACATTATTATTAATAATTACGACCAGAACGGCGCCTGTTTGGTCATACCAACAGAATGAAGGATAATTGGTACACTACACCACACAGCTGATCTTTCGACCTCACTCTGTGTGTGTTTCCATTTCCCCTTAAGAGACCTTCAATCGATACTTCCTCAATATATTCCTTTCTACCTGTTTCCAATCTACGTTCGGTATTAACTCAAACCGTACGTAATAAGAATGCGGCGGGTTGTAATTTAGTTTGGATTTTGATACACACACCACATGCGTAAAATATTCTGAAGAGCTTGAAATCAACAAAGGAAGGAACCCTTCTTTAGGGATTTTAATAAATTCACTGGCCCGTATTCAAAGAAACTCATGTGCGAGTTCTTAAAGAAAAGCTTAAAAGATTTTGGGGTTTTTTTAATAAAGGAATAAATGGAATTTCTGGGTTTCCACCTTTATAAACAAATTCTTATAAACTTTATGAGCGTTTTCTGACATAGGTCAATTGCAAATATAAAAATACATGAATACAATTATTATTGAAGGTGACTTTAGTTGACAAATTAACTGAAATTAATTCACATTGTACATATGTCTTATTCATAAGAAAAAAGTCGACTTATTACATCCACATATTGACGTAGGTTCTTTCGCGAAGGAAACCAGAAGCCGCCTAAAAAAAAAGTGCATGAACAAAATGATTGCATCAATAGGCACGTGTGTTTTTCATTAAACCAATTCATAAATCACTCTAATGCAAATGGGAATATTGTTGTTAGTTACTAAACTGTTTGATTATTTTTATTGTGAACTAAATTTCAAATTGCATTGCACGTGCTCCCATTTACATCAACAAAATGTTGATTAGTTTGTACTAGAAAATTACTTTTCGATTTTGCTTCTTCACACATTATTTTCCTCAAATTAAAATTTCTTTTATTTACCTATAAATTTTTAATAACACGGTAATTGAGAAGTAAATTGGCAAACATCCGGTCTGTACACTATCACCAGTTACTTCAAAGATTACGATCGTGTTTAATTTGGTATATTTTAAGTATATTCCATGAGGAAAACAATATTTATTCTACCCTTCTAAATTTTATTATTAATGAAAAATTTTATAATATAATCGTGACAATAACGTGTTATGCGACAAAAACACCATTTCTTAACTCTTTACGACCGTATTTGAGCTGACGATCGCAAAAACAGCCCTAAAACTATTGTATCGGAACAAAGGATTTGCTCGAATGTGGTTCTTCTGTAAACGACACTTTAGGTCTATACCAAGTCCCTTCATGCTACTGAATGGTTGACATCCGTGATCAATAACGTGACTCTAATAGCAGTTTGTGATAGAAATGTTTTGTGAATACCTCTAACATATTTTTTAAATCCTTTTTTGATTAAAAAAATACCGATGCTATTAATAGGCACAAAAAAGAGCTGCTATAAAGAATTTTTAATTAAAAATCTGATGGAAGAGAAGTTTTTTTCTTACATTCGTGACACATTGAAGGATTTTCAGTTTTTTTTTTATGAAAAAAGACGTTATACTTACGGGGAAGATTCAAATCAAAATCTTTCTTGTGTTTCATATTGCATAAAACTGGATTAACATGTACACGTTTCAGTTTGTTTTACAATCTTTCTTTTGGGCTGGTCTTTATCTAGACTTAATTTTCTTGTTTAACCAATACTTTCATTTTCTTCTTTTTTGTCAGTTTGTTACTTCGTCTGCCAAAAGTCAATATTCGGTTTTGGTCATCAATTTGTGTGCTATTCATTTGTTTTTGATTTCCACTTTTGGTCTTTTGTTGTCAAATCTATACGCACTGACTTTTCTTTGTTAAACTCTAAACAATTTTCTTCTGATGATTCTCTTCTGTAACATAACCGTTTATGCTATTCGAATACGCTTATGTAACACTATGGAGAAGATTATGTTACGATGCGTTGCAGAACAGATTTTGTTAACCGAATGCGTAATTTAAATGTTTGCTATTTATTTTGACAAAGATACAATCTGTTAGAAGGCTTTTCTACAGTGGGGTAATCAAAATGCAGATTTCTTGAAAGCTTACAAAATAATATCTTCTTTTGTGATTCAATCAATCTTTTTTTTGCATGTCCTGATTTCAGATTGTAATCAAAGATTAGTTAGTAGAATTATTTTGGTAGTTACTAAAAGGGTTGGTAATATGCAAATGTATTATAAAATTGAATACTTTTCTAGGAATAGTTAAAACACAAATTCCAGTAGTACATTGGGTAAACATCTAATAGCGTGATAATTAATCATTCAATTTTTTTTCTAAGAATAATCACGCTAACGTGTTTAATTTTGTTACTTAATACACTCATTTTGTACTTATTATCTGCAGACAATCTCAACAGTATACTAACCATTAAAATAATCATTACTCAAACGATATAATATAATTTAGGAACAAAAAGAAACCTTGAATATAGATAAAGATGTCCAGTCTCTTTGTTCCTTATCATACAACTAACAAAAGAAGAAATAGTGATTTATTATCTTATTCTCTCGGGCAAATTTAAAAATAACGTAAACTAAACCAGTTTGACTACTAACAATGGTATTGTTACAGGGTTTTGTCTGTGACAGGTTCTAATATCTTCTAAATTGGCTTTTATCAAATCTTGGGGTGTCTAGAAAGATTTCCCTTGGTAAATGCTACCGGTTTTTACTTAAATCTCCCTGTTGTATTTCTGAACGTGTCGAGACAAGAGTTTTGAAATTTGCCTTTTTAGATGTTACGGTTCTACAAACCTTTGTTCGTTTTTCGTGTGATGCAACAATATTAATCCATATGCTTTGTTAAAAGGGATTAAGTCGTTTAAATCCTCTTTCGTGATATACTAATTGTGTTAGTTGTATATTTGTTATTATCACTTTCTACATAAATCGTAGTTGTGACTTTTTTTAGTATTATTTATCATATCAGTCATTCAACTTTTGCTTTTTAGATTTTATTTTTCTCTCCTGTAATTGTTCAAACGAGGTTAATTAAATTTTATGTTTTTTTTATCTTCTTTTATCATTGATTTATTTTGTTTATTATTATTTCTCAATTGTTAAAAATTTTGCTTGCTTTTGATTCGTTGCTATAAATTCTATTCAAAGCTATTATAGCAACTGCTTTGTTTCTCTGTGCAAAATTATTGGAGAATCCTTGATTAATTTTTTGTGCTTTTTCAATTCTATTTTTAAGCCATTAAGCTAACTGATTGCCTAAATTTTTTAACTTTTGCTTTTTTAATCTCATTTTTTGGCATATTTCATTGTGCTTGTTTATTGTACGTAATTTCACCTACTGTTTTGTCTATTTTGATTAACCTAAAAACCTTATTACTATTCCCATTGGATGCCGTGTTTTATCAATGGAAATACTTTGAAGATATTGTAACTGCAATTTTTGCTGCAGTTCGCTTGTGGGGTATTCAGCAATTCAAAACCATTGTTTCTACATTTGCGTTTGAATATCTGCGCTTTTTTGCAAATTAGCTAGATTAATGCAAGTTTTGGCTTGGTCTTATCATAGCCTCCATGTTTTGGTACTTGTCGGTCTTGGTCTTGAACTTGATGTCAAGGTTTGATCTTGGCCCGGATTTTAAAAACTAGGGAAAAGATTATTCTATGTAGTAGTAAAGTCCAAAGGGGAAGTTTGTATTTCACCAGAAAAGAATGAACATGACATGAACCTCGCGACATGAATAAGATGAATAAGATGGATGCCGAAATTTCTCTCGGCAGTTCAGAATCTGGTGTTATTCGTGTTTACCCCAAGAAAGCAAAGATGACACAATCCCAAAAGATGATGATCACAATTTTCTGGAATTCTCGTTATTTTTCTAATTGATCTTAAGGAACTCAACATCATCATTGGGGAATACTATGATACTCTAATCAATCAATTGAAGACTTATTAAAATAGAACGAGGTGGCAAGCTATTGTTGAACTTCAAATGTTATCACTGTTAAGAGCCATAGGATAAGGTTGTTAAATGTTAGTGCTGATGTTTATAATAATAAATAAAAGGATAAATAATTAACGTTGTTTATTAGCAGTTTATAAACAGTTGAACACGTTGTAACAACTGTCGAGGAACCGTAAAGAAACTGAACCGATGACATGATGTGTTGAACTGAGCTGAAGAACTGAGACTGAGGGACTGTAGAAATAGTGACAAGCTTTTTATATTAGTAGTGTACACAAAGGGCGGGGTTCTATAGTTTACGTAGAAAAAAGTTAATAATGATGTTCCAAAATTTCCAACAGAGATTTTGTTGTCGGTTCTTTAAGAGGAATTAGACAAAAGCCAAATTCTTTATCTTTACAGTATTTGTTCCAAAGACATAATTTAGGTAGTTTGAAAAGAATTACTTCATTGTCAAAAGGGATATTCTTTTCTAAACGTTTAAAATATTTCCAAGAAATATTACGCTACGTTTAAAGGGGATGAACTGACAAGAGGCAAGACCTTTTTTCCGCGTAGGTCTAATTCGTGACGTCGCATATGTAAAAATGAACATTTTAATAATAATAGTAAACAACGCTTCAGTAAATGCACACATCTGTTCTTGCAAGAAATCTTGCTTTGCAGAATAGAAACAATAACCTTATACAATTATTATTATCTCTTCTCGAAATTGAAATCAGATTTAAAGGAGAAAATCCAAAACAGATGAGAAAGTCCACGTTGGTTTTAGTGTGCAAAAACTGTGAAATAAATTAGTTTTCTTGAAAATTTTTGTTTTTCTTAAAAACTCCCAGCTACTGATTTAGCTTCCTTTATTACAATGAGAAAAAACTTCATATTTCATATTTTCATCGAATTATTTTGTAAATGTAGGTTTTGATTGAATGGAATCTCTACAAAATGCGTCAATCACGTAAACATCTTGAGATGGCCAATTCTTCCCCTTTAATCTCATAATTTAGAGTCAATGTTATATTGGTATGCATAGGTTAGAGTACAACATGCCTGCGTATTCAGTTTATTTGAATTTTTCACTATCCCAACTGCTGAACGTTAAAGCGTTCCCATTTGGTTTGCTTTTTCGACAGTACGAATCGACGAAATTACGAATACGCTTGCACACAAGACACCTTTAGTATTAGTTGGTGAGGGACTATGAACGATAGCACTTGTTTTGTCTTAATCGACTTGTATGCCCTCATGGGTCAAACCATGTCCTAAACATTTTTCACATTTAAATCTGAGATTATATAGCTGCAGTCTTTGTAAAACTTTTTGTAGGTAACTGATATATTCATTAAACGATTCTGAAATAACAATCGTATCATCCAAAAATGCCATAATTAGTATATCGCCCAGTCCACTTCCAAACTGATCAGTCTTTGAAAAGTAACCGGAGCATTACGGAGCCTGAAACTCATTACTTCACATCAGTAAGTTCCTAAAAGACACACAAAAACTGATTTTATCTGATGATATCCTGCGCGTACATCTAGTGTTGACATAAACACTAATTTTTTAGTATTATGCAGTAAGATACCTAGTCACTACATTTAGGCGTCGATAGTCAAAACACAAACGCATTCCACCATTTTTCTTGAAAAACAACACTACTGGTGTGACTCCACAGTCCTCAATTAAGTTGTTTTCTAGTAGCTGATACACTTCTTTCTTCAGAACGTCTTTCTTGACTGGAGGCATCTGATACGGTGGACTAGACCGAGGCTGATGATCATCAGTATTAATCTGGTGCTTAACGAAGGCCCTTGCCGGAAGATATTTATATTGTCATGTAGTAATACGTTTAGACATTCTTGTTGGTTGGGTATAATAGAGGTCTCTCATCTTCACGTAACACATCTAGTGACTAGTACCCATGCATTGTTCTCAAAAAAGAATTTGTATGTACTTACAGCTTGGAGGATCTGCAAAGTTTCACTCGCCATTCGGAACGTCTAGGACCATGTCCACTTATGAAAGCTATTCCCAATAAATTTTAATTATTTTCAGCACCAGGCAAAGCAATCATACATTTAGAAGCGCGACGTTTTTCTACGAAGATAACCACGATTGTTATCAGAATTTCTTGCAAAGGACTACTTCCTTCAACAAGTTTGAAATAATCATTATTTTTCGAAAAAACCTGACCTTTTGACATCAACAAATCATAAAAAAATTTTACTCATTTACCAGCTTTGTCTATTACTATACCAGTTTTATGTGAACTCAAAATCTTTAAAAAGAGTTCAGATATGTTTCTATACCATCAAACTCAAGTGATGATACTCTAGCAGGTTTGCACTATGGGCAGTTTGATTTAAAAAGAACTTTGGTACCACAACTGTAACACGACGTTGTAACTGTTTCTTTTGGAGTTCGCATTCTCTGCAGTTTCTTTTCGGTTGATTTGAACTTTTTCGAGAATGGCTCTTTCAATAAGTCATTAAAATTCTTTAAATTATCATGAGGTTACCTTCTCTCAAATTCTAATGTCCAAAAGGCTATCCACCACATTAAGTTGTTTCTCTTTGGATAGTATATCTTTACATACAAACACGTCTGTTTACTGGGACCAAATGTTCGTAACAATTTTTTTACTGTAGATTTTACACTTTTAAAGGCATTGATAGGCTACGTACTGCATTGTCGTCGGAAATGTTAGTACACTTTTTATTAACAGTTATGGCATCAATAAAAGCAACAACATCCAACTGTAATTTTCTATCAAATTGGGAATGGCATTTAACAAAATTACCATTTACCATGTGAATGTAGAAGTAGCAGAACCACCATCTCTTACAGTATTCAAAAGAGCTTGATAATGTACCGCAGGCAACGTTACTGAAGGTTGGTCGTTTGCCATCTTCGACCGCAAACTGTAAAATGCAAAGTCACCTACAGTTAAGATAAATTCCACAAAATACAAAATTCTTATCACAACGGCTACTGGGTTCTTGCTGAACTATCTCCATTCGAATTCTTTTTCGACAGGTCTGTCGACGGTTTTGCGATTTCAGCGAAATTCAGGAGGAATTCACTATGCCACAAACATGCATGTAAAAAAAGGCTCTTCTTTTTATCGGCTTTGGATGAAGTTTTATGACTACATAAAATCATACAAAAAATTAATCTGGATACCCAAGGCTTGAATAGTATCTTACAATAGTATCGTACTCAAACTCTTAAGTGAAACATACCTAAACGTTTTTAATCTTGTTCAATAATTTGAGGAGTTGGTTTTTTATGAATGATAGACCAGCCTTTTATTCATGTTAAAATTAGATCTTTCCGAAAAGATAATCAAAAACTAAAAAGCACAAAGTATTAATATCAATTCTTTCTTTTCTTTGAAAAATGGAATGTCAAGGTCGAAATAAACGATTCTCTCGTTTATTAAAATCGTTATATATTGAAAATTGTAACAATGTTCGCAACTTGCAAATAATTGGAGAACGTAAAAAATGATGCAATCTGTACTTAAAGTTTCATTTTGTATCTTGTCTTCTGTCGTAATATTACAACATCACTACACACGTTTATATTCGAACATTTTTTTATCATTACAATTTAACAACTTTTATATATTGCATATATTTCTGGTTTTTTTTTTATCAGCCAATTTGTGCGTTATCTAGTAAGTAGTATTACTAAAAAGGAATTATCATGAAATCTAGCGAACGCAGAATTTCCTGGAAGAAATGTAGGTAGATGACTATAAATGAGTAGATAATATCGCATATATCAGGTGATATTCAATCATACTGCGTAGTAACATTTTTATTTGGTTGATTAAGCTAAAAATGTAGAAAAAACTAGCATACTTACATATGCATATACTACATTATTCAGTTTAAGAATTTCTTCGAAAAAGTGACACTTCTTGTATTCTCGATTAAATTATGTTAATTAATATAACTAAGTAGCAAATTAGTCTAATCTACCTAATAAAAATGTAAAAACGTATTGCCAATTACCATTTAATAACTACACCGCAGTCCACAGCAAATTCGGGGAAATTCGGGGATTAAATGGAATTTTCCTACAGCCTATTGAATTTTAAAAGAGCTGGCGAAGTGATTCATACAAATTTACCTGTGATATTCCAAAATAATCTTTAGTGGATTTATTGGAAAAGGAACTTTTTAAGGCTAACACTGGAAATTTTCAAGACTTTTATGATGGTTAATTAAGAATTATTATTTCAAATAATTTAAATTTTTACAGAAACAAATTGAAAAATTGTTTTAAAGAATTGTCAGCGTATGTAAACATCTCAAAATTCAAGGTCTTGAAAAACCCCTTCTACAAAATGCAATTTTAAACTTGATCTGAAGGTGTCCATCACTCATCACTGTTATTATTACTTCATCTTTAATTTATACGCAGTAAATACATTCGAATATAATCATAATCACTGAAACTTTTAATGAAAGGTTTCAACAAAAACTTGTATTAAATTATATTCACTCGTTGAATAGAGAATTAAAATTTAAAGCGGATGGTGAAGTAATGATGAAATATAATTAAATTTACACATATGATAAATTACCACTTTCTCTTTTTGTCAGATCATTATATTTCAATTTGTTTTTTTTTCTAAACTTTTAGTAGATCACAAAACGTAATGAATTGAAATATCATATTTTTTGTGACAAGAAAAACTCATAAAGTTAAAAAGCGATTAATTAAAAATGTAGAACAAAGTGATTAATTAAATTTGTATTCATTTTTTCGGAAATTTGCATCTTTGACTTATTTTAACAAATATGGTCAAATGATCTTTTATAGTAAAGTGAAAGTTAGTCTGATCCACTGAAAAAATTAGGTTTTAGAATGTATAATGAAAAGGGACTAATTGAATTGTTAACATTTATGTGTTGAAGATTAGTTAAGGAAGTTGATGGTAATCATTACTTTTTTGGGTAGTGGAATAATCAAAACGAAAAATGGTTATGTAATGTTAAGTCACCTTTAAAAGCGTTCAAGTGTGTTATTTCATTATTGGTCTATCCTAAATTTATTTTTGGTGTTCGTGGCGAGTAAAAAGGAATATTATACCCAAGAAACAGTAACGAATCTGTGGGAAAGTAACAAAAGGAAAGTTTTAATTTTCCCACTGTGACCTATTCTCTTCTATGTTTAACGATAATGGTATACGAGATAAACGTATACAATCTTTCCCCTTAGAAATTAATTTTATTTCGGGTTTTTATCTTTTCCAATATCATTTGCAGAGATCTAATTGTCTTTATTTTGATTCTTGTCATTCTTTGTTTGTAGATCCTAATATTAAGTAGTACGAAGATGAGAAAGTTCATTTAGCTGTAAAGCTATATAAAATGCATGGTTTTACCATCTTACGTCTAAATATGTATTTTTTGTTATTTTTAAAATTTTTATTAAAATACGAAGTTTCTAAAACATCTTAACGTGCCCCATTGATTATTAGTTTAGGTTGAGACATCCTCTGTAGAATGGGATTCTTAAAGTAAATAGACTAGGGATGTTAAAAACCAAAAATGAAAAGGTAAAAGAAGATAGCTAGTGACTTTTTGTCTCATAACAATATTACTCATGTGAACACTCGAAATGTCTTTCAACTACGGTATAGAAAAATTATTTTTTACTTTTCGAAACTTTCTTAGAACATAAAGTTCAAAATTCTAATTTCTTCACAATTTCTCCAAGATAGTAGATTTTGTTGTTTTTGCCTGTAAACTTTTCTAGGACACAATTTTCAGTCTCAGGTCTATCTCAATGAAGTCTTCAAGGAACAATAAGTCAGATGTACTCTCATTTTGACTTTCTGTTTTTCAAAAGTTTTATTCCGTCTGCTGCTTTGACTTAGTTAGATATGAATCCTCTTGTTACTGTTGTTTTTTTTTAAATATTTTTCTTCCTTCGAATGTTGTTTCTTTGTTGCTGCTGTGACTCCGACGGAATTGTTCTCGGTAAATGTATCGTGAGATAAAAAACAATTGCATATTAAAATTAATTCTGAATACCCATGAAATTGTGATTGATGATGACAAACTATTTGACTTCCCTAAGTATCTTTTTCTTCGATCCCAATGGACGAGCAGCTAGATCTTGATGATATAAATTTCCTAGATTCTCTACTTTTTATGAAAAAAATGCTTGATTTCTATAGTTACTTTCAGTAGAATAAACCCAATTTTAAATCTGTCTTTTAGTGCAAATTGACTCATTGTGTTCAATTATTTGTCTAGCGTATACTTGGTAGAAGCATCTCATCGATATAAACATACCGGTTTAATATTAAAAAAGTTCCATTAACTGTAAAATTAAAAGTATTTGTCGAGATAATAACATGCATATATATAACTTGATCATCCAGCCAGTCTGAAGAGTAAACTCCAAGAGTTCCTGGCCATGACTGTTCTTTTGAGCATGAAGTTCTTATAATGAACCCGAGGGAAAACGATGACTGGTGTAAAAATGCTTCCAGTTGTGGATACTTTTACAGTAATTTTTAAAAAATTGCCAAGGAAAGTGTATTGATATTACGATATGTCGATTGAACGCAATGACTCTTGCAAGACTCCCAATTTTTCCCAGTTGTTATGAAATCATAAAACACTTTTGGATTACCAATCAAGAATTTAGCAGAATTACATATCTATCGAAAACATCTTGAGACAAATCATTCAACTTAATTTGGTGCAACTGATTTAAATAACATTAGAAAAATCTTGAAGGTTTATAACGAAAACGTCTCAACTTTCTGAAAGTCCCTATTTCATTTTGTTTCTTGTTTTTTGCTCTTCGCTGGATGCTCTTACAGATAGGATTTGGTCTTTCTCTAGTAATTTGTTTTTGCTTTGCTACATGAAAGTTCATATTTTTGATGATTTAGTTTCTCATTTATATTCTCTTGATATGTTTACCAAACTTGCACTGAATAATTTTGGGAAAAATATTTTCTTCGTTCACGTATGAACTTTATTTTGGTTCTTCGTAGAATTCGTTCCTGTCCATATTTCTGCATTCGCAAAACCTTAAGCTAATGGTGCTTTTATGTTTGCCGCAATAATGTGCTTAGTAATTTTACTCGCAATTTAGCAAAAGCCTTTCCCTTTTTGATGTTTTTTCAAATATCCCTTTCTTAACTTTAAAATTGATCATCAGCCTGCGTGCATGTCGAAATTGAAGAGAAGAATTCACTCTGAAGTGGTTGCTAGCATCTTAACCTATTTAACTTTCTTCTATTACTAACGTCCCAAATATTTTTATGTTCTTGATGTTTACTGCTTTTTGAAGGTCTGTCTTATCCTTTTTGTTGTCTTATAGCCAAAGTTTCATTTTTATTTGAAGAGGGATTGTCTTTTTACGACACACTTCTCATTCCTTTATAATATTTTTATTGCTGGTTTTTGCAAATAGTTTTTCTACGTCCATCTTTTATTGTAAATTGGATTAAACGAGTTTCGAGTATTTGTCTGGAATACTACAAATTTTATCTTCGTCCGTCTTTTGGAATTTTTTATAAGCTCAACTTAATGGTCTGGTATTTAAATTTTTTACGATTTTTTGTAATCTTTAGTATAGAAACGGTCCCTTTAATCTAAAATAACACTTGGATCAATAAAAGATGTCTCTTCAGTTTTCTAAAAAATAAAATCTTTCTAAACAAATATTAATTAGAAATCAGAATTCTTTCTGTTCATTTATGATATAATTATACAATAAAAGTCTTAAATAGACCTTAATACGAAACAGAAAACCCCTTTTCAGGCTTATAGTCTTAATTACTGACTGGATTTAACTTGTAGTCTTATCAACAAAAGTTGAGCGCGGTATTCTTTCAACATTTCAGACAGAACATTTTGGAAAGTTTTAAGTTGAAAGTTTTTAAAATCTTGACAGCAGAGCGGTATAAATTAAAATGAAATTCTAAAAATTATTTTTTATTGTACGTAAAGTGTATTTTTTAATACATTTACACACATTTCTGTAAAAATTGAGGATAGGTTTACTTCATGCTCTACTGGAATGAATAGAAAATGACAAAATGTCTATTGAGAGGGTTAGTATAGAAGTCTTGATAATCTAATTTAAGTGCTTTTAATGCTATTATAATGCGAAAGTAGTTACGTCAAATCGCACAAGGACTAAACCAACGTTGTAGTAAATATTTAACCTGCATTAGTTCAAAGGTACCTTGCCAAAACCGATATTGCACTTCGAAGCAGCAATATGAATATTAAGCAAAATGAAGAATGAATGCTGTCTTTTGGTAGAAAGTGAATCTGAAAAAAAGTCATGTTAAAAACGTTTACAAAATGCAACGAGCGAAAAAGAAATGCAAAATCGACCACAATACAAACCAGTATATATTTTCCAGTTAGAAGATTACAAAAACACACACAAAACGAAGAATAAGCAACTCAGGAATTAAGAGCGAAAGTGTGAGGAACAAGAATAAATCAAAAAATATGAAAACACATACTACAGGTTGACAAGCAAAGAGCGACAAATAAAACCAAGAAGTAATTGCAATAGAGACAATAGAAATGAAGACGTACAAATGATACAGACATGTGGAAATAACGTAAAGCCAGAAAAGATGAAGAATAATTTGAGAAAGTTTAACTCCAAAGAAACAATTCTGGAAACAAAAACAACTTTATACAGTCGAAAAAAAAGGGAGTAAAGAAAATGAGAAAAGCTGAAGATCATACATACTATGTGTGTCATTAGGAGTCTTCAACATGAAAAATGTTAAGGGCATCAAATTCCGAGCGGACTAAACAAAAATGATGTGTTGCGTAGATTTATTCTAGTTAGAAGCATCCTCTGTGAATAATTTGTCTATGATAGTAAATACTAATAGTTTGTTTTTTCAGCCTTACATCAGTTATTTGTGCAGATTTGTCAAGTCTCTTTAACAAATGCTATACCATACTGATGAAGATTTCTTTTAGCGACTCAAGTTTTGTTGTAAGAGATCTTACTTGGTGCTTGGTAAAAGTGCAAAATCGGTACCTACCAGGATTCACCGCCAATATTGTCCATTGGCTAAACTAATCTTCGTTCTTCTTGTAAAAGATTTATGGAAAATCTAATTTTAAGAGTGCTTTAATTACCAACAATGTTTCTGGATTTTCTATATAAAAAAATCTTACTTCCATTTTATTGGGGCCTGAAACATGTCCGGGAAAAAGAAGAACGTCTGGCAACCCTACAGTTCTTCACCCCCCACCTATGGTAGCTATCGGTTGGAGTTCACCATCAACCAGAGCACTTTTGGTTTTAAATTTCGCGTTGCAACGTGACCTTCAGTTAAACTATGCCCTACTTTAAACTTGTGCTTGTCCAATGCGAGATTCAACTCGACATCACGTGTAAAACAGTAAGAATTAACTTCCTCAAAAACTGAAACTTCCAGTTTCAGGCCCCAATAAAATGGAAGTAAGATTTTTTTATAGGACATTCGGGGAAGTCCGTAATAGTTTTTAAGTACATCCGGGATTTCGAACTTTAGGGAAAAGTTACTTAGAGCTCGAGAGCAATTTGGTGTTCTAGATTTATCTTAGCTTTTAAAAGTTTTCTTAGTTACTGTAAAAAATTCTGCCAACCCTAGTTAAATGGATAATTGCTTACTTCGAAGATCAGCTTATTGGTACTTCTGATGTTTAAAAAAATCGGTCGATTGCTATCTGCTGTTTCAGAGTTTTGTAAACTCAAATTTGTCTGCAACAAATAAGAGTATAAAATAATTGACGGTTAATTTTAGGCTGATCATGAAGAATATATTTTCGCACTTGTTTTTATTTTTCTATAAGATTGGAGCTTAGATTTGAATTCTCTTAACGGAATGCCGACTTAAGTTTGGTACCATCAGCGAGTGATTTTCAGTGATTTTAGTTTGTACCGATACAATTAATTATTCTCTTGTTTTTGTAAGTTACCAACAATTTTAAGCAGCTTTTTCTAATTTAACTTGGTATCACTCCCGACTTACGTGATCTTTTTAGTGCATCCATTTAAGAAATAGTAGTTTACTAAGTGAGAAGACGGTCAATTTTACCGTTAACTCTCAACATTTTCGTGAAGAACAAGTATGCTAATTTATGTACTTCGTAGATTTGAGGGGTTGTGGTCTTTGAGGATTAGGATAGAACTAATAATAGTAGCAGGTATAGTAATAAATTCAACCGCAACCTTTTTTCCACTTTTTGTTCTTATTAATTTTGTAGGACCTATTACATGGGCATTTTAGCGGAGCAATCTGGCAATTACCAACTTGATCTCATTTCTTTAATTTGCAAGTTGTAAATAAATAGTAACATTTCGATTACTTTCTGTGTAAGTATCAATTTACTTTACTGCTTTATATTTGCAATCCAATTTATTTTACTTTCATTCATTGATCGTTGATAAAATTCCTTTTTACAAGTGTTGTGTTATTTTCGTCATGTTTTTTGTTTTTAAACATGCCGTTTTGAATTGAATCAATAATCACATTTTTGCACTGATTTGATTAGATTTTACGTAATACCCGACGTAAAATAAAGAAATGCAAGTTAATGTTGATAAAGACCGTGCAAAGTTTATACTCGATACGTGGTTTCCTTGAATTGGTTTTTCTCAGTTTCAATAATAATGGTCAAGGAAGCTAATGCGTGTACGTGTCTAAACGTACGTAAACGATAATTAAGGAGATTGAAGAATATGAGAGAGCAATAAAAAAAATTGGGTAAGGAAGGCCAGTTTTCGATTTTTCAGTACAGGTAGCTTAAATCAGCTGATTTATCAGCTGGTCGGAATAGCTCGGTAGCATTCGCTCTTTGTTCTCAGCTGCTGGTAGCACAGACGGACCGGCGACAGTTCAAAGCCGGCAACGGTAGAAGTAGGTTGTAGGTTATTTTTGTAATTTGCTGAGTTTTGTGTGATAATTTTTTTATTTCCTACAATTTCATGCATGCACTATTTTAGATAATTCATTTATAGAAGAGTTTTTGGTTTTTTCATTAAAAGTAATTGATTGGACGTTTTTTATCAATAGTATTGGTGTTTGAGAAAATTTTTGGGGTAAGTCATAATTTTATTCTATCATTTATTAGTTAAATATAATAATAATAATCATTAACAAAGTAGAAATGATTTATTGAATACACGTTAGATCAGCATAAATTATTATTTTTGATCACTGTGTGTTAATTAATTTTTTTGGCAGTCAAAACCTTAAACAGTATAAGAAGTTAATTAATTGTTCGTTACCTTTTGGGAGAAACGAAATAATGAAAACAATTTTCTTATGCTGTACAAATAATTAAAAATGATAATGATGGTTAAAATATTTTTGCACCTATATAAAAAGACTATTTTAATCAACCCCTCGACCTTGTATGATTATCGTTTTTTCTGGTCTAACGGATAAAAATGTTAAAAAGGTACTTTCAATTTTTCGTTCGATTAAGGTAGGTTATGGATCGACACTTTTGCTAATGATATTGGTTGGTTGGTTGGGGAAGGTCATCGTCGAAATATTTTGTTTGTTCGTTCAAACACACGTACACAATTTGATGTTTATAACTTTGATATGTTACACATTCTTCGATGCAATTTTGCTATTTTCTCCTACCGATAGTTTTCTTTAACAGTTTTTTGCTTCCAAATTTCTTGAATGGCGTTTTTGTTCCTTATTAAAATGCTAATGGGTTTATAAACGAATAGTTTCTTCTTCTATTAATCGGATGGGAAATATTGAATTAAACTCGAGATTACTTTGTAATTCAAATATGAGAAAAACCAAATGAATATTTATTGCAAATTCTAATTTAAATGTATTTAAAATAAAATTCTGAATTGTTCTGTACACTTTCATATCAGTTCGCTTTGATATGTAGATGTCTTGAATTAACCAATCTGCGAAATCAAAACGGTTAACTTTTTGTGTTCTGTTTGTATTGTTTTTGTCTTCTATAACAAACTTCCAGTTGAAATTTTCTATGCAAACTTTTTTTTTTATGTTAAAATTACATAATATGCCGTTGAAACATTTGCATGATATTACCACTTTTTAATGCGCCATATGGCACATTAATTCTTGATTACAATTTTATTCCATTCGGGGGCGCAGTAACCAAGTGTAAAACCGGGATATTTCGACATTTTTAATATTCATTACGTTTTACTGTAGGAATACGTTTGTTTAAATGCTGAATAAACAATTTTTAATTGGATGCTACAGTTTTTTTTAAAGTAATTTCCCTTGTGATGTGGTAGTAGACAATATTTATAATAATACACTGTACAAGCTTAGAATTAGTGACTATCATAACTAGTTCGTTAGGAAATTTTATAACAATTGTAATACGTCAGCTAAAACTACTCTAGAATAATCTAGAAATGAAAAGGGATCCACTTATGACCTGACTATATTTAAAGAAAGAGAGAGAAAAAGAAAGAAAAATTGCAAGTATAAACTTGCAAAGTTAAATAATTAGATCATCCTTAATCGCACATTTGCACCTTCCGAATATTCATCCAATTATCACCAGTATTAGCCGTGATTACTTAACATATTATTTAAATGAGTAGCACTTTGGGTTAATACGGAAAATTAATGCCCAAATATTTTATTGGTTAATTGCATACATCAGACATAAATCACGACAGGAAGAATGAATGATTTAATCTTCAATAATTTTTTAGATATAGCAATTATAGTGTTAACATTTTTTTTGTCTGCTGCAATATCTCTACAACTAATATCATTTTATTTTTTATCCTGCAATCTTAATGCGCTACAAATTAATTTTAATCTTTATCAGTGGGAGCTATATCTATATGTTAATACAGTACGGCCTTTTTAAAGCGAACTAATAAATGCAGCGGCTTATTCAGTTTAAAGAATTATTGGAAAGAATCGCCTGCATTTATCTCAAAATGTGTTTACTTCCTAGATTTCGATGTGTTTTGCAATTAATCACACCATAGACGAATATTAGATTAAAAACAAGAAGTTCTTGTTTAATACCTGCTATATGCCAAGCCCAAATGTAATCAGTAACTACCCATGTGTGGAAAATATCTTGGCGTCTACAGGAATTCGGATTATAAAAATTGAAACTCTTCAAATTTTAATTAAAGCATAGTCAGATTACGGAGGTTGCGCTGTATCACTATATCAATCTTCAAAAATAAATATTAAAACTCCATGGTGATCCACGTCGCCAAAATCCTTAAAACTGCTATATTTGTAACTTACTAACCATTCACAGATTAAAATGCGCAAATATATTTAAAATTCTTCCATCCATTCAATTTTATCTTTTCCATCAGAATTAAAAGATACAATTAGTACAATCCCCCACTGTGTGCTGTATTATAAAATTGATAAAATTCTAGTTTTAACCATAGATAAGAACCAGTCTCATAAAATAGTACTTTTTATCTAGCAAAAAAGAGTACCTAATTAAAATTAATCGAACGTACAAAACCTTATCTTTGTATAAGGAAAGATTACTGCAAACTAGGTTGCCAGATAAGATTTTAATTAATTTATCGATTCCTACAGAGTATCTTTATTCATCAAACTTATAAAACTATTCAAAAAGATGTTTGTGAGGAAATTAACAGGAAGAAAGCCCGAATCGCAAAGGACAAGCGAGAAATTGAATTTTCTAATTAGTTTCGAGACCATTAAAATTAAAACCACCACCGCCTTTAAAAATAAAGGAAAAAACAGAAGTTACATTGATACAGTTCCGTACTCATTTTAAATTAAATTAGAATGCAGAACTCGAAATAATCTAGCGATTCTCATGTGTGCCGTGTAACGTTAAAATACAAAGTTAATTTCCTGTGAAGACATAAAACACCTACTCTGTTAGTTCCCTAGACGTTAACAAGGAAAATAATCAGCACTTACGAGGTGACGTTAGGGGGCATTAATTTTGACGCAAATTGTGTGCATCCCAACAAGGATATTTCTTTTACATTGTGTATATATAAATGTATAATACTAATGACACCAAAGCCTGCACGAAGTCATTTAAGCGCCTGTTGTTACTCTGAAAAACTCGTTTAATCCAAATTACGGTAATAAAATTAAAGTTATGAAACATGCCATAAGCACAAAGCGGGAGAATTAATAGATGATGACTCGGGAGAGAATAAAAAGGCTTGAAAATCTGACTGATCAGAGAAAATTTAACAGGCTGATAGATACGGTTGAGGATAATGAACTTCATCGAGGAGGTCCTGCGGGTGGAAATAACTTTGTGTGTGTGTGTGTGTGTGTGTGTGTGTATATATGTGCGTATATGGTATAATGCGAGGTTAGTTTGGGATTTAGTCTATGAAGTACACTTAATTAAAGAATATAATGGCTTGTACCTATACGATTTCACGTTTTTATAAAAAAAAATTGGAAACCATAAGCGGAACGAAATGCCTATTATGACGTTCACTAACAATAAGACAAGTAATTTTCGATGAGATTTTCAAAGAATTCGAGATAATTAAGAAAAATATTAAATATTCCTTTTATCATCACGTATTCTACTGTTAAATACCATTCTGGTAACAAAACAAAACCAAAGGGAAAAAATTCAGAAATTCGATAACCTTTTGACCACACATCCATCAATCTATAATTGACAACGAAGTGAAGATAAATCTAAAATACATAACGTATTATTGAACTGCAAGAAATATGAGAAAGTTCCAGATTTCCAATACCCCTACGTTCTTTTTTAACATTAACTAACACTCTAAACTTCCACATAGGATTTTCAAAAAGATATTTTACATGAATTATTATTGTAGATGTGCTATTGTTTCATTTCACGCCTCGGATAATATCTTTTGCGAGATATTCTGTGCCCCATGCGTTAAATGTATTCAAAAATGTGCGTTAGCGAAGCTCTCATTGTTTAGATGGAAATTCAACGAGGCGACGAAGAATAGAAAAAAAAAATTCAAGAGACCCTAGTTTTCAATTGATTAAAATGTTTCACTTTTGTTTACAGTATTTCTAGATATTTTTATTTTCTCCCTTTTTTCCGGCATTTTGTTTTATTGATGAATCCTCTTCCACTTTTTTTTTATTTAGTTCCACTGAAATATTGTTTTAGAAAAGAAAAATAAAACTCTCAATTCGAAGAAATATTTTATTTAAAAAGAACAATTGAATTGTAAATGATGTTATGACTAGATTCAATAGCAATTTTTTTGGAAAGATAATGAATTCCTCGACGAAATTGATTATAAATTGAACCGGAAGGTTTACTAAAAAATGATCTTTAATATTTCTATGGATTGTTCCATATACTCATGATCGCCAAACAGTTCGTACCAAATGGGAAAAATTCTTATTCTTGTTTGACTATCTATACAAGTTAAGTACATAATTGTCAAATCGTCGAGTTTTAACTTCCTTTTTCTTCAAAATGTGATGGACAAATTACACCTTTTTTTTTTTGAAAGTATCAACTATTTTCAATTTTGTCCGTTTTTTCTGCCAACCACAAAATTGCTTGGTATAGTTCGAAATAGCTTGTACTATTTGGTTTTCAGACATTCACGAACTAGTTGCGCAAAATGTTTTTCAAAAATCAAAAATAAAATTTTTTCCCATTTGGTGCGAACTTTTTTGTGGTCACATACAACCTAAACAGTTACTACAATTTGTTCGCAGATCAAATTTTCATTGAGTATTTAATCTGTGAACGCTACCTAAACATTAAATTCCACCCATATTATATGGAAGACTTTGTGTTGTAAACGTTCAGGTCGGTAGGTCGCAGTAAAGAGTACAGACTAGATCACTTTCAATCGTGGATTAACCTAAATGCATGTTTAAATAATGATGATGACCTGACCCAAGTAGACGCTTCCGATTAACGTTTTATCTGTGTTACTGCGTTACTTGCTTTCAGGAGCAGGCAGCGATTACCACGACTTTTTTTTCTAATCACTTACGATATCTAATGTGTCACTGTAAATTATTCAGTAGCTCTTTCAGTGACAATTTCTACTTGCTCCTGACGCAAGCAATTTTTTTGTTGGTGTCTGTTCATATTTATTCGTTGAGAGAAAAATGAGTTCTTGTGGTTCTTGTGCAGCGAAAACCAAAACTTTTTTTATAAGCTATTTCGTAAGGTGGCGCGAGTAATAATATTAATTACACCCAATATTTGTTTAGGTGGCGTGAATTATATATAATATTGCAGTAGAATACTGGACTATGTAGGTCAGATCTGAGCCTACAGTTTCAAAAAAATCTTTTACTCCGTAAAAAACGAAAACGAGAAGAGTTAGTTGAGAAAAATGCAGACTTTTTCACATTACTTCAGGGAAGACTCATGAACGATGATGGCGGTGCTAACCATAACAATTATAGCGGCGTTAGTACGGAGAACAAAGCGAGTCCCATTTATTTATTGAAATTGATTTTCTGAACGTATTAACTACACCACAAAATTAGAAACCCGCACGAACTACACGAAAACTAAAAGCTCGTTTTCGGTCTACTTTTCCTTATATCTTCCAAAAGCGTCGACGAATTTTCATGATTTTTAGATATGTTAGTTTCCCCTCCAGATGTTATAGTCAACAACGGAAAAAAAAACGACAGTGGCTTTTGGGAATTTGTGTAAAGGGTACCTGGAAACATTTTGTCCTTGAAAATAATTTCTGATAAAAAAAACTTAAGTGTAATTTTGGACTGAATCGAAAAGTGGTTTGTTTCGTTTTACTACCCCCGGGCAAGCTCAGAAAGATTTCTTTCTTATCTAACTCTTCGGAACGAAAGATTGTATCTAGATTTTTGCAGAAACGTTTTTTACCATACCATATCAATGTAAAGAAAAAAAGTGTCAAAAAATGATCAGCAATTATTCAGCATCTATTGGTTAACATTGAATCTAGCGTCTCGCTGCTCGCTTATTTATTGATGGTTAAAAGATAGTGGTATATCGGAAGATTCGTCTTGACCCACCGAATCTAAAAATAACAGCAAGTGCTATACAGAGTGTTGCGTAAGAAATTTTGATATTTGGAATTGTGGAAGATGAAGACAGTATCTCAGAGCTCGGCGTACTGATAGCATTTGGGTCGTGATAGGAAATTGGAAAAATGTTACTTGTTACCTATAGACTTGATCTCTAGGATTACAATATTCTATTCACTCGAATCACTTAATAAATAAAAAAGTATATTTGTTATATTTTTATTTAAACATGTTTTAGAAGGATAGAGTACTTTAACGGATTGAATCCAAATTAATATCTTTTCCATCAATTCCTTTTAACCCAATTCGGCCTTTTTCTAAAAATAAGCTCTTCGACAGCTCTTGAGTAATGATTCGATTTGCTCGACTTGGACGCTGCGCATCTCATATGTCATTGACGCCTCTTTCATGCTTTTGCATTTATTTTATTTCGATCATAAATTATATTCGAATCTCTGATGCGTTCTTCATGGTAGAATTGCAATTGCAATTGAAAATAACTTCTCTAAACTTGTAGAACTAGGGAATGCAAGAGCATTTCGAGTAGTAATCTCAAGTTGATAAATCTGAGTATTCTTTATTTTCTAATTTCCAATATATCATTGAATAAATTAATCTCATCTCACACGTGGTTTAGAAAGAATATGTGCGATGTTTTAATACCAGTAAAGTGACGGGATGATGAAGGTAGAAATCACGCTCTCCTTCCATGAGCGGATGTCACGGTAAATTTATCAAAATCTAAAATAATTACTCCTCGCTCGCACACTCACACACACTGCGGTAACATGACAACCTGAGTTTCAGTTGTTTTGTAATATTCATATAATTTCCTACAAAAGTTCAACATTCTCCCTAAATGTATATTTCAAACTGTTACATAAAGATTTTACATCTGAAATAAATCAAATTGTTCTAAATAATAACTACCTAATTTTGCATATATTACTAGAAACAGAAAAGGTGAGCAACTTTTTAACTGCATTACAAAAAAATGCGTTCGTTTGCTTGCATAATTGAAAATCATATCTAATGCAAATTAACGCTAAAGAATTAAAATAAAAAGAAATAAAAACCTGCTAATCTCGATACACGTGATACCCGCTATATTATGCTCTCACTAACCTACGTTAACAGAAACCAATGTTTGCTCATTTCCGGTATGCATAAGCAAATTTAAAGTAACGTGGTCAGTCACTAGTTCTGTTTCTTTTTATAAATAACTAAATTTCTTGGTGTACTTGGAGAATATTAATTGCGCGAGTTGGCAAGTAAATCCTCGTAAAAATTTATTTTAAGCAAAGTTAACCGCACTTCTATAATAATTGCCCGCTATTAGCAGAAAAGTTTTTTGGAAAATCTTTAATCGACTTAACTTTAACTTGGAAAAGACTAGCGTAATTGACTTTGCAAATAAGTTCGGAAGTTGGGGTTTTCTCCCTTTTCTTTTTCCGCTTGGATTATTAATCCAAAAAATTCATTTTATGTGAAAAGCATACGTTTCCTTATTCTTTGGAGATATTGAAGATATATCGAGCTTAAAATTCTTTTTGTTATACAATCCAAAACAAAAAAAGAGCGTAGTATATAAATTATTCATAAATTCCTCGCTTGTTCACTAATGCAAACCTTTGCAGAATATTAAATTATACCTGTCAGCAATAAGACACTGAAAGGAGGAAAAAAGTAAGAAAACTGAAAAAACTAGCACTAACCTACAACTTCTTTTTTATACCTATCTTTAGAAAAATTCCCAGCTCATTATTACAAATTGGCGACCTTTAACCAAACGTAATAATTATTGACAGAATGAGTTTTTTGTACTCAAAAAGTAATTATCGCTAATTTTTCATGTGATATTTCAAGTAGAAATCAGAGACTTTCTCTTGATTTTATTACAGCGTAGTGTGACACTTTTCTATTATCCTTTAGAAGAATATAAGGTTATTGTTGGAAAGCGAAGAAACCCTCCCAATATTTTCTAAATTAATTCAGAGCTCCTCTTGCTGTATCAGGTAAATCCCACAAGAAAATATCGAGTAATCTCCTTAAGAGATTTGTAAAATTTATTATAGAAATTCCGGGACCTATTAGGTTATTACAGAATATTGTCGTACCTACACTTCCAAGATTATAAACCGAAATTCCATTTTATATTTTAAGAAATTTTACATCCTGCTTATAACTAATGATATAATGAGAACAATGTTTTATTTGCATTTTTATAGGATTTTCCTTCAAAAAATTGTTTTTTGAGATGTATTTGAAGTCACGATTTTTGTTAGGTATTTTAGCAGAAAATGACGTAGTTTCTATTTATAAAACTATTTTGCATAAAATTCTAATCAAAAGTGATAAAAAAAAGAATGCACGCGAATTCAGTTGTTGGTAATTATGATCTGATAGATTTATTGGAATAACCAGAGCAAACTTGAAAAAAGTAATGGCTTTAGTATCGAGTATTAATTATCACCATTGGCAATAGGCAATAAATTTTAATTTAAAGCAGCGACTCTCAAACTACCGAATGATTTATGTTTAGTGAAGGTAATAGGCTTTATTTCATTAGAGTTTGTTTTTGTCTAAAGGAAAGTGAATATCCAATTGAAATTGTCCTTATCAGTATCATTCTCGCCGCTTGCAAGACTTGATTGTGGTAGCAACACCCACGTCATTGTTATAGTGTCGTGGAAGTAAACCTTGAATGATGATATAACGACTATTGTATGTAGAAATAATCTCTTCTCGCATACTATTGATTAGATTCTGCTTTTACTTGAAAAGATTGATACTTTGACTAAAATTGCTTGTTTTCTTGATAACTTGACACAAGATCAAAAATAATTGCAACTACTTGAGTCGTATCCAGAAGTATTCCAACACTCTGTTCCGTAGAGACATTTAACTTGAAATTCATGGTAGTTAATGGGACTCAACTAATTTACTTGTTTCCCGAAGGCTGGCGAGACCTTGGCCGAGATCGGATTTGCGACTTTCAGGTTGATAGTGTCACTCAGATACTAAAACTATCAGCAATAGTTGAGATTAAAAATATTGTATCTGTTTGATTTGTTGCAAGCTGTAAGACAGCACATATCAGATATCGAACTCATAAATACTTTGAAGAATGGCAGTATATTTTCAGCAAAATTGTTGCTTTTTTAAGAATCTTCTCTTGGTACAGTGGAGGATGACAACCAAGGACGTCCAATGAAATTTTATTATCCATTTCTGAATTTATAGGCTTTTGGACAACGTTTACGATCTTTTGGTCTTCCTTGAATTTGATCAATTTTGATTTCTAATCATGGTTCTTTTTTCTGGAAGCTGCTTTTCATGATAAATCTATCACTTTTTTGTATTTTTAAGATGATTCTAACGAAATAGACGCTCTGTTTTTTGCAAAACTTCGATTTTCGATCATTTTCGAATTTGGCCAAATTGCATTTCTATTAGTGTTTACTTGTAAGTTCTATCATTGCATCAATTGAGATCCATTTAAGTTTCGCCTTTGTTTGGGACATGACTGTTATTGTTTAATTCTGATACATATGGGGTGTTAAGTTCCGTTATGTTTTAAATATCTCAGGAGCAAAATATAAAATTGAAATAAAATCTTTCTGTGTTGCTATTATTAAAATCCTTCTGGTGATCTTAAATTTTATTCAACTGTTTATCTATGTCAGAGAATGATATAGGGATGAGAGAGGGGGCGTGCGAATATTTTTTGACCATAATATGTTTATTAAGACTTTTGATTTTATTTCTGGACAAATCATCTATTCCGAAGATATTTCTTATTGCCCTGTATACAGGGTGATTCCGAAATAAAGGGTATCCTTTTAATAGGTGATAAGTGAGGCTAAAAGAAGACAAAAAATGAAAAAACGAAGTGGCTCCGTGAAAGTTGAAAATTTTGACAATTTTCCTAAATATTAAAAACTGAAGCCGTCTCTGGTTAGAAAAAGAAAAGTGTTTCTTGTATTGTCGCCTTAAAAAGTGAAAGTTAAGGAGATTTACGGTGTTTTTAAACCCTTGTAGTGCAAGAACGAAAATTTACCAGACATGCCTATTTTCTTGGAACTAATAGTGCAGCTGTAGTAGCACAATGAACAATAAATGCCATCATAAGCTACCCCCTGGGCATTTTACAACTTTCCCTTCTTAAATCTGAAGTATGTTTAACATGCAGGGTTGTTGAAATTCGTTAAAACAGTAAAAAAATAATAACAAAATTTATGTTACGAATAATTAGACTCCAGTCTCACAAGCAACATTTTAATCCCTTATTATTATTTAGTCACATGAATAGGAAACATTTTAAATGGCAATGGATTACACATACTACTTGAATGAAACATGCGTATGGAAGGTACTACTATCACCTCTGTATTTAATTCAATTTAATAAATTCAACCAATTTTTATTTATGTAGCATAATGCTTATTGAAGTTTTTGGTTTTTCGGAAGTTTACAGAAAAAAATCACTAACAGTAAAATTTTAATATTTTTCCGTTTGCAGATTAAAAAGTAAAAGTTCCTACTGGTTATTTATGGCATTGTAGAAACCAGATAAACTATTATACCCCTCGCATAAATAGCAAGAACTACCTGCCAATGACAAGGACAGTCAGTCAACCCCTATCGATTTTTGCTTAAGTAAAAGTATGAGAGCAGGACCGACTTGGCTTAGCGATTAAACTTCAATCGCATTTTTCTCGGAAACTATGCAATTTTTTTATCGCAAATGAATGTACTATCACACTGCTATCCACCTTTAAGAGCATACCCTTTATTTCGGAATCACCCTGTATATCTACAACATTAATTACATTTAAGGCTTTCATGCTTCTTAGTATATCGCAATCAGAATTTGACTATTAGTTCTTGAAGAAACTGTTTTCAGTGCCATGACTAAAAGGAGTTCACATATTCTAGCATTTACAAATGTTAATGTCGATTAGTTACGTTGAGGTTAAGAAAATCTTAACATCATATTCAGAGAATTTTTCATTTCCTGTTACAATTGCTTCTTGAAAATTTAAACCCGTCTAGATTGTAGAAGTAGTAGCAGGAAAATGAACTCACCTTTCGACTTGAGAATTTACCTATTGGCAATATTCCCAACTCGAACAAATAGTTTTACTGCATAAAATAAAAGTTGAGATAAAAAACATGTAATTGCAGGCATTACTTGTTGAAAGTAAAAGAAATAAAAATAATTGATAGCCTTTTTTTTCTATGAATGTAAAAGTTTTTTACGGTTCAGTCAATCGATCCTTGATCCATTAATTACACCGAATGACTAGACCCATAAATATAATTCTAGTAGCACCTAATAAAACAACTCTACCATAGAAATGTTATCTCACAAAAAGTATCTTGTTCCTTACAGATCTCAGAATCAGATATCAGCGGACTGACGGTGTTTGCAAGATTAGCCGACTACCACGTTTACACGACGTTAAACGCGAAGAACCAGTTCCACGCGCCCACAGAGTGGGGCCTGTGCTTAAGACCATCCGGAGTGGACACGGAAGACGAAAGCCCGGGGCTCCGGTGCCTCGCCTGCGACTCCGAGCGTGCCCGGACCTGTTGGCTCACCGCCATGAGGCTCGCCAAGGTTAGTAGTATATTATATATCTGTCTTTGATCTCTCCTTTATTTGTCCGACAGCTAGTTATTTGTTGCCACTAATTGCTTGTAACACCTACTATCGTGATCTGACGATATTGGTACCAGCTCTTTTAATACGTAAATTATTGATTCACGTTCGTAGGTTTTTTTGAATTATGTTCTAATCGATAAAAAACATAAAAATTCGTAGTTATAATAACCAATAAAATAAGTATGGGGAAATGTAATTTGAAAGAACGTTCTTTTTCTGTTCACAAGGCCAGAATATTATGGATTGTTTTATCATCAAATGAAAAGGATAGAAGAAATAATTTAACAGTAGGTACACTTCAATTATTTGGTCACTAGGTCGACGTGTGTAGGTGTTTAATAATAACTGCAACTTTTTTATTATCTACCTGCTTGCTGCTACACACCCAGCAACAACGATGCATCTTTTTAATGCAGTGAACCTCAAACAGTTTCTATCACTTTAAGTAATAATTATTGATACGATAAATAAAAACGAGGTCTATAGAAAAAATGAAAAATTTGCTTGTGGAATATTGTATCGTGTGTGCAAAACATGGATGGCCAACTAAAGTATTATTTAGTTTTATTACTTTGACACTTGACATAACTTATGACGTAAGCAAAGCTTGTCATCATTTTTTTGGTACTACTGCACTTCTTGGTTTAAAGTATTCTGAGAATGTTTTCTGCAGATTATTATAAGATTTAATAAAAAGAAATTGTCATACTGTTGAGTACCACTACGGTGGTACTAGCTTGTTATTTAGAAGGTGGTGCTGAAAACTTTTTGACGTTCACTGTACGTGTAAAACGGAGTAGTCATGCTTACGGAGCAACATTACCCTAAATTACCATTTTGTTTCGTGAAAAAAAAGTAAAGTAGTTTTTCATTTAACGGTCGAAAGAGTTGTTGTATTGTTTTAGAAGATTCTTAAATGTATGAAAGAGAATACGTGTGCAGAAAAACAGAACGGAAAATTTCCGTAATATACAAATTAGAATTCTTTGTTTAAATCAGAAGCGGAAAATAAAAGAAAATTATGCATTTATATTAAAAACGGTTAATAACTTGAAAGTATGTTGTTCGCAAATTCGCGTCTGCCGGAATTTTATCTGTGATTGAGGCTTTACCATATTTTCGATTTCATTTCAAATATAAATCAATTTGAGTGGCTTGATATGAGTTGAACTAAGCATAATTTTATTGTATTACATCTATTTCGAAAGATAAAGGGATTATCATGAGGATTTACAATTCCAACCTGTGAATTGCGCCATTCTGAATAAAAGTGCTATTGTCAATCAAGGACGTTCCAAAAGTCAGGGCAAGCTCTTGTTGATTAAAAAGCAAAATTCATAAATTAAAGTTACTCTAAGTTAATACCCTTACAAGCCATGCTTGCAGTTAATACCATGTGGTCGTGGTTTCTTACATTTTTAAAATATTTATCTTCTGACAATGAGTGTGATATGGCTTTGGATTTGCTGGAGATTTTTTATGCATAAGTGGTTATTCTCCACGTTTCAAAGTTTTGTTTTTTTTTCCAAGAAAAAACTGAAAGACAAGTTTGGAAAAAGACGAAATTCTAAACTCGATAAATCAGGTTTCATCATCGTTGAAATCCTTATTGATCAAACTCCCAATTTGGTGGGTTAAGTTCCTTTTTTGGGTTTTTAGTTTCAGAAGCCTGCGCTTTACCATTTTGGAAATGCCAGAAAAAACAAACCAATTGAAATGACATTTTGAAAGTTTATTTTTGATTCGCGTATAGGAAGTTACATACAAAGTTTGAGAACTCCTGGGTTATTTAAAAAAACTCGTAACCAGCCCTTCAATTAGATTCTACAAATTTATCGCCTTAATGCTTTAAATGTTTAAATACTACGAAGATCGAAAAGGAAACTTTATTATGCAGATAAAATGTAAGCAACGAAACCTTAATTACTTTCCTATTATCTATTTGTTTTTAATTCGAGTAAGTGAACGAAAGCCCTTTTCAAAATTCCATCTAAAATAGTAGCCACTCTTCACTTTTTAAAAACTACCTGTTTCATTAATGTCTGGTTGATTAAATAATTCCTTATTAATGATTATAATTAAATTTAGAAAATGATTTATTACTCGTTTGAACGAAAATGTCGAGCTGGTGATTCATTAAACGGTTAAAATGACGAAATCGTTAGATTTCCTGCACTAAAAGGTCTTCTTCATATCGCATACGACAGGTTTCGCAATCCCTCTTCAATCAATAGTCCATCAAATTAAATTTTCAGTGAATCAAAAGCCTTGCGAGATTGATGTAGCAAGATTAGGAAATAACCGGAGTAGGCGACCGATCTATGATTTAATTATGTATTTAAAATAACTCCACGAAAATTACGTAACACTATAATGGATTATAACAACAATAGAGGATATAGGAAGCTTCCAAATAGACACCGAACTATTTTAATGACGTTTCGCTTATTAAGTATGTGCCTGTGTACCTCAACTTTATCATAGTCATTTCATTCATTAATATTGAGTAGTAACGCGCTCCATAAATTGTTGTAGATCTTCAAGATTACTAATCGAGCGCAGTTTATGTACATTTATCATGGTTAAATCGTTTAATATATCGTCTAGGGGTGGTTACGTGTAATTTACAGCCGCTTGCATCAGCCTAGCAACAATAACGGTAACGGACGTCGGAGCCAAATCGCGAGTTGCAACTTGCATT
Source organism: Ignelater luminosus (assembly GCA_011009095.1). NCBI lineage: Eukaryota > Metazoa > Arthropoda > Insecta > Coleoptera > Elateridae > Ignelater > Ignelater luminosus. Next base: position 107,514 of record VTPC01090915.1, read on the forward strand.
GCCCGGCAACTGGCGCTACCGCTACTGCTGCAATTTGTATGACTCATACAGGTGCTAGGTCAGGCCCGACAGGTTCATAACTACATCACGAATGCAGGAAAAGGCGTCACTGTCGAATTTTTTTTTCTCTTCCTTTCCGCCCCTTTTAACCAAGTTTCATCAATAACACGACAATCTTTAGCATCGAAAAAAACTTTCATTTTATTTTAAAGTCGCGTGTAATGGATGTTTCGTTTTAAAAATTGGAAGTGTCTCTTGTTGAATATTGATTGACGTGTAGTGTAAAACTAATTTAAAATCTAAAAATTCAATTTTCAATTTTTGTTAGCTTCTGTCGGCAAGAATAAAAGTGAAAAATGTTTAAACTAAACTCGTAATTAAACATAATTCAGTGAGCAACGGGGACATATTTACATATTTTAATTTTCCTTTTTTGTGTATTTCATAATTCATAATAATTAAACATTAGTTTTTAATTGCAAACGAACGTTTAGGTATACATAAACGACTTGAACGGACGGTAACAAAGTACCTTGTCATTTTTAATACAAAGAAGGTCTTTTTATCAAATTTATTTGAATTTTGAAGAATCCTTGAAATTTTAGTGGGTCAATTCAATAATTATTTCGTTTTTTAAATAACCAGTGGTATACGATATTAATTGGGCAAATCAGCAATTTTTGTGTGCCCTTTCTCTATCGAGGTTCTACATAAGAAAAAGCAGGTATTGGAAGCGAAAACTTCTCAGATTATTTTTGGGATTGGTCTTTCATATATTTTGACTTAGTTTGGGTTTTTATAAATCATCTACATACAACATCTCAACTTTTTGCAACTCACGGGCTACCTCAAAATCTCCTTGTATCTAACAGTATTTTCCAAAACACCAAAGATTGTTGGTTCGATAACCCTTCTTCAACTACTTTTAATAAAAAGAATACCTTCGCAATGCAATTTCCCGTTTCTGAAATTAATGTGGATGTTCTGATATCTCGAAGAAACATCTCCAAACCGAATCTGTGAATATCATCAACCATCTCTAGACTTGAAACGGTCAGATTTGACTTCGGAATTCCCTACCTTCTTTACAGTAGCTTTTTGTCCTCATTGAAAATCTCTGTATGACTGTGAGTAAAACATTGAGTTAACCCAAATTTGACCTGCTGCAAGTCTGGATGTCGTTTGACAGTTTACTGATTAATTCAGAAATCAGTCGTTTGATCTTTGATCAATGAGACCGAGGTAGAAGGACGTCCAAAAACGGATTTAAACAATTTGAAGCTTCTGATTTGTATAAACTATATATTGTGGATGAGACCAAGACGTTTAGATCAAACCAAAATACGTATTGGTTTGATTTTGCCCTTTTATTAGAAAAACATTGTAACTGTTTTTGTTTTCGAAAAGTTTAAGTTTTCTGGTATATATATAGACAATATAGTATCAATTTACTAAATCAATTTTAATACGAAGCGAACTTGTTTCTCAAAAGTATCAAATGACATTGCGTATTCCGCAATTCGGTGGTTTATCAAGCCGGGTGTTCAAAGCGTTAAGTATTTAGAACTTTGATAAATATAGAATATCTTGACAAAAAAAATTTACAAAAATAAAAACTTGGCTGTTTCTGAGAAAGAAGTTTTACAAAATCCGCCAAATGGTTTAATTAATGAACTGTTACTGCAAAAGATTTTTATGTCAACATTATCTAGTATTACTAGCTTTAATTTGTATCATGTGACTCAGTTCACTAGATATAGACATCATGCAGACACGGGATTTGTTGGATGACGTGATCCACGACTAGAAATTAGTTACATGACAAGGGTCGTGAGTCATATAACGATGTTGCGCAAGTGTAGATCTACCTTTATGCTCGTATGTAAATTATTCTATACATATATTTTGTAAAGATAAAGTCGAAGGTTAAAATCAATTAAGGCAAATTAATCTAACTAAACGAAAATCAAACTGCAACATTATATATCAATTACTGTTTTATTAAGTTTATTCTCTCATTAATTTCTGTATTTTTGTGTATTCTTTCTTCTAAGGATGCTCAATTAAATTCTTTTCCTGCGGTAACTCTGGAAATTAATCTCGATTAACAAGAAAAATTTCCGTCCGCATTTATCGAACTTCTTGAAATAACATTGGCGGTTCTCGATTTTCTGCGGTTTTTAAGGAATCTTCTCGTTTTACAGAAAGAGACAAACCACATGCTATATTAGCATATCTCTTGCGAACTGGTTCAGCAATTTCATTATTAATAGCCATTGCACCGAGGTCAAAAAACCGTTGTTTTAACGACATTATGTATTTATCCTTGTAAAAACACATTTTAATTTTTTTCAAATTTTATAACCCGCTAATGTCGTTTTCTTTTCCAGTACGGCAAACAGATAAGGGAAAACTACCGGGCATTTAAAAATAAACAAGCAGAAACCATCAACACCAAGGAGTACAACAGCTACACCGTACCTAATGTAAGTATAGTCGATGTTAAATCGTTAACTGCATTTGTTTATTATTGTTAGACTTTTTTTTCTTAAGACGACAGTTGTGTGTGATTGACTCGTGAAAAAAAATGAATACAGAGATAATCTTCAAACATTGTTTACGAGATAACTGTCCGTCATACATAGGATTGGTGGTATAGTGAAACGCTTATGGGCTCGTCATGCCACTTCCATATATGGTTACGACAAATAATAAACCGAGATTTATTTCCTTGCGTAGATTTTTTTTACTTCTGTGCCGCTTTCTAATGCTCACTTTGAACTGTCTATTACAAGTCATTAACTGAATGTCATTAAATAAGTTGTAAAAATCACCTAAAGAAAAATGTTAGCGTTTAAAGGCGTTTATAATTTCATTTCTTTTTTAAATAATCAAAAGTGATTTATAGGCGACTGAAATATTGCTGGTAGTATATTTTTAGTTTATTGGAAAATGTTTTTTCATGTAAAAAAAAAAGGTTCGCGTTCAGTTTGAGTTATCTCGGATAAAAGCCTGCACGTGCATAAGCAGTGACACGTAATTTAACTATAACGAGACTTTGTCTCTTTGTTTTTTTTTTTGTAATTTTATTTTTTGTCCATCAACTTATTTACTAAATGAACATGTCTTTTTAACTGAACTTCTGTTTTTCTTTTTTTGTCTAATGTTGCTGATAGCTTTTACGTTGGTCGATGGAGAAACAAGAGTTTGTAACACAATTACTAAAAGTGAAGAGAATCAAAATTTATCCCGAATGGAGTACCAACTCGTTCGGTGGATGTTTTTCTATGATCACCATAATAGTTTTCTTGGCCTTTCTCCAGGTAAAAAAAAAGCAAAAAAAAAGATTCTAAGAAATGGCCCTTCTTTAAGATCAACCCGAAATAATTTTTTCTTGTTGATCCTGTTTTAGGAACACATCGTTTGTTGTTTACCTAATATTTAGACGTTTTCAAACCTAGAAGTTCTATCATGTGATTTGCAAAAACTTTGTCGATTGCAATAACAAAATTGCTCAATTCAGCAAAAGACTCATACAGTAGATTTCGAAACCAAGATCCTTTTGTCAAGTCTCCAAATTAGTGTGTCCACATTTCGATGCTCACTATTGGGATCTCGGAAATTGTAAGAGATACGAAGTCGGTTAAATTAGAAAAGATTTGGCTATTTTGGAGATCAGTTTACTTATGCTTTTGTTTTTTCAAAAAAGTTCACGGTTTACTAGATATTTGCTAAAAACGAAATTATCTTATTTTTCTTTTTAATAAAAAGCATCTCCCACTTAGCGTGCCATGGCTTTAAACATATGAAAATCATTGATTTCTGTCAGATAAATTTGTTATGTAACAATTGCTAAAACAAAACAAAAGACGCTTTTAAGATACTTTACTGAGCATTCACAGTTAGCATCAAATAAGCAGCTAATGCCCCATAAAAGCGTATTTATTTTGTTTTAGCAATTTTTGCATAACAAATGAATTTCTTTGATACAACTCCACGACTTTGTGTGTTAGATGTCATGGCACACTATGATGAAAAATGATTTTCACTTCATAATTTGGCAAAACAAAAGAATAGCTATGTTAAACCATGTATCACTGAAAAGCATTTAAGGCGTGGAGTTCAGTAATATGGAAATCAAGTAGGTGTTCTATTAGAAAAAATTTGGATTTACGTTTCACCGCCGAAGTAAAACAAAAGACAATTGCGAAAATAATTTTTTTGTGTTTCGGAGTAAATTCTCTAAAACACCCTCTTTGCTGTTCTTTTCTATCTTTGCTCGTTCCCGAGATATTTCACTTTAAAAAAAATAAGATAATTTTGTTTTTAGCAAATTAAGTAAGCCGTGAATTTTTTTGAAAAAACAAAAGCATAAGTAAACCGCTCTCCAAAATAGCCAAATCTTTTCTAATTTAACCGACTTCGTATCTCTTACAATTTCCGAAATCCCAACAGCGATCATCGAAATGTGGACACACAGTAGTCTTGGTCATGGTTTTGTTAAGTAATTCAAGTTTTAGTCTTGGTCTAGCTTTTGTCAAAATGCGGGTCATTGTTGTAGTAAATACTTTACAGATTCAAATTTTTTTTATTTTAGAATTATTGCATGCTGAAGATTGAAAAGATGATACCAAGTATGTTTTTGTTTCTGAAGAACACTCATTGTTATTGACTCATCAATTATTTCGACGTCAGTAACTTGCTTAAATATTAAAACAAAAAGTGAAGCTTTTGTTATTTTTATTACTGATGCGTTCAAAACAATCATTAACTATCGTGATTCATAAAAACGGGATGTTACAGAATGCGTTTTACATTTAAAAATTATACTGGTAGCTGGTTCTGCTCCAGTTGCAGTAAGGTTAAAAAGTTGAATCACTCCTGCTGTTTTTGAATTAACTTTTTCCATTGTTTTCCTAAAAGAAATAACCACAAAAACTGTACTTTTATTTACATTCTTTCTTTTTAATTAAAACTAATTTCTCAAAGACAATAATGAATTTTAAAATCCAAAAATTTTAGTTAGTTTTTGGTATGAAATCTTTCGTTTGCATAATAAATAATGTGGTTTTTGTTTTACGGCGAGGCGGGTAAATAAAAAAAGGAAACATTAATTTTTACAGTTTTTCAAGGTTTCATTTATTTGTAAACGACTGTTATACAAGAAGTTAGATTTAAAAAGTTTCAACTCTGAAATTTTCCCAATGGAATATTTTCGTGTACATTCAAATCCGTAATGCTCTCATTATTATAATAATAACTTGGAAAAATTTTCTATTACAATCAGAGAAGAGTTTAAAAGTCAACATTTCATTTGGTAATCGAGGAGAAAAGTCAAGGTTGAGCTTGTAAAATGTGACAAATTTTGCGTGAAAGTTGCGTTTAAATAATAAATTTCCACGTTTCACATTTTCTCGGATACCTGTTCGTTTTGCTCGTTATAATTATCTATCCACTAGTTTTAAAATAGAACACACAAACCGTTTTAATTATTAACAAGATCCGTCGAGTTTCATAGCTCCAAGCGTATCTTCTCTATGTGCATGAAAAACCGTCGCGTTTTAAAATCGCCACTTTTGAAACGAGCTGACTGCACTTGGCAAAAACTAAATTGCATGTCAGTTCTCCCTGCAGAAACCGTTTCTGTTCTAGAACTCCTTGTATCATTAATATGGATTTGGCAGTCCGTCTGACGTTTTCCTTCATGGTAATAGCTTGTTGCTAAGTGCGTTTTGCAGCAGTGACGTCCTTGTTTGTAAAGGGGGGGTGTACATTATATACATCATGCACACAACACAAACACATAAAACGGATAACGCAATCATAGGAGGGGACCACCACCATCAGCTTTTAAAAAGTCTTGCTCAATGGATCCTTTGTTAAGACTTTCCTTTCCCTCGTTACAGCTGAGCGGCAGCAGTACGTATGACTGTATGGTTTCCATTGCCGGTTGATAATGTTGTAATTGCATATGTGTGTGTTTACACAGTATATGTATGGATGGGCAGATGTTCGATCATTAATAAGCGTGTGCTGCATTATAAGTTGCAAGTTTATTGTTGTATCATTATTTATAATTTTCCGGCAGCGTATGTCGGTTTTGTTATTCTGCAATTAGCGATGCATTATCTTTTAGTCCACCGGTTTTACCTATAAAACACTGTTTATTGGATTAAGTGTGCAGCTTGCACTTTTTAATTCTATTAAAACTTTCGCTTTTTTCCATAGAAGTCGTCATTCCGATAATTCCTATAATTAACTCTTAATACAATTAGGTTTGCTACTGTTCGAGACATGGCAACAAATTTAATTTATTATTTGTTACGGTTCATTATATTGTTTTTTCTAATTAAGCTTATTCAACGATCCCTAATTCATATTTACATTAGTATTTTAATAAAACATAATTTAAAAACAGTAGAAAATGTAGGGCAACAGTTGCAATAGGAGAGTCCACCTGTTTGTGGCTTTTAATAATTAAAAAGAGGAGAAAATGAGAAGTTGACTCAAATTTCATTATCATAATGAGTGTCATTATTTCGCAATCGTTAATTCAGTTAGTGCATGTTGTAATAAAATTCTAATTATTCATGCACATAAGAACATATACAATACAGCTGGATACAAGGAGACAGAACAATACCACACTCATATGATCAATCACTGCGGCTGGTGTTTTTCAAAAATACACAAAACCAGAAGAGACTGAAAATCTAATTAAGTACAAAAATTTATATTTTAACGTAACATCCTTCAAAATAATTTTTAAATAATTTATGCCTTTATTTCTCTTATTACGAAATGATCATTTTTTAATTAGAAACTTCAGCAAATAATAATTATGTAACATTCAAATTTACACCAACATACTTATTTCACAATATCCTTGTCGCTTCATAAAATAAGTCTTATATGTGTGTACTAAGAATGTAAAGTTTTAAAATCTTTTCAGGAGGAGAGCTTTCTGTTATCTAACAACAAAACACACAATAAGCAATATTGAATTGATATGCAGTAGTAACACCGACGCCTCCGGGCATAGAATAATTATATATTCAGAAAATGTTTGCAATAGTACACAGTTTACCAATCGCATGGTGCATTGAACTCGGAAATAATTTACAAGAGAGATTATGTAAGAGAAAAACCTTACGCGTGATTTTGCAAGCCGGTTGCGACTTAATCGTCGCTTCAATTAACACTTATTAAAACCCCCCGGTACTTTTTAATATAGCATTCAAATTTAATTGTTCATTGACTCCTTTGAAAATAAATAGGTCAATTGGGACCTCTTTTTAAAGAGAAGCTTTAAATTTTAATCTTCGAAACGAACGACTTGACGAGAAAAAAAGAGGAAACCTGCGAGATGTTGGATGTGAATTTTTTGCCTTCCAAGGTCTTTAATTATATTCACAGTTTGCTGCTCAAAAAAAACCTTATTTAATATTTTAACGTGGCCACTGGCCAAAATCGCTAACCATACATAGCTACGTTCGGTTAGCAACAGTATAATCGTTGACATTGGTCCTGATATTAAATGTATAAAAGGGGTGTGCATTCCACCCTTTCGATGCCGTCGTTTCCCTTTGTAATATAAACTATGCACATTGTAGAGTTTGAATATTCTCAAGAAGAGCACATTTACATGCATTATCAATAACTTTCCGGGTCATAAGCATCACTTGTAGGATTAGTTACAGTGGAGCGCGAGTGTAAAATCTGTAGATGAAGATCAAAATTACTTTTCAGCCTCCAATTGAAATAGGAAATTGATTTGAGTATTTTCAGTGCCTGCTTATCTCTTTCCCTAATTGAGTTGAAATATAATTAGGATTTTGAAGCCCCTTTCGATTTCATGGCTAACTGCGTCGGAAACCCATCGAGTATTTGAATATTAGGTTAACGGGGATTCTCGCTCGCTATCTTTACTTTGCGCACCACCGCATCTTGGTTTAATAATAATATTCCAGTGTTCGAAATTTTGTTCAAGGTTTTCATGCATAGAAACAAATTTCTTTCTACTTAGTTATTTAATAAATGCTAAAATGTTAAAACAAACTTACCTTCTACGAACGATTATTGTTTTGAATTTTAAAACGACCACAGCTTTATCATTACCACAAACGGATACGATATCTAACAATGCATTTTTCGAAACGATTATTTTTATTATGATTATTATATGCAACTTCTATACCATTATTTGCGGATATCCTTTCTGATATAACTCAACGTTGCCGTTTATCTTATCTGTAAACGATAAACACGTAGGATCGCTAACCTTTTCTGGTATTAACTCAATATTTAATAGGATAACATTAAGAAAATATACAAATCTGTGTTTACTTTTATTAAGATATTGCATTTTTATAAAATAGGAGTATAAAAAAATGCTTTTTATTGCGCAACAACATTGGGTTAGTTTTTAAAATATTTGTTTTGAATGTCAAGAGTAAAAAAAGTCATAATAGTATTTGCACAGTTGCATCATTTCAAAGGTGTTATTACGAAGTAACAACTTATTAAAATTAAATCTCTGTATTAATTAACCTTGTGTACAACAAACGAGCAAAATGGCCCAAACCTGCCTCGTTTTCAAGCCTGGACGCTTTTGTAAAACGTGACTTACAAATATTACAGGCCGGGTTTGTTATTACCTAAACGGCAATTTTGAGATATTTATGTGGATATTATTATTCAAACATTTCTGCCAAAAGCAAAAATCGTCGTCGCCGAACACTATCAGATATACATATTTTGAACATAAACCCAACGCACGGTCTTTGTCTGAATGAAAGCAGCTAATGTAAGTCACCTGCATATTTAGAGCTTCATCACCTGCTTCTGAATTTGAATTTTGGTGCATAAAAACGTAAAATGCATTTGAATTATTTATGAGTTAATTAATGTTTACATCCTAACTCAGTTTACATTATGTGCAGGAAGGTACTTATTTTCGATTACGATACATGTTAGTGAACATTTTTCGAAAATAGAAGCTAGACAGGAAAAGGGTTAGCAATGCAAAAACAGACAAAACAATTCTAAACACGCTTTGTTTGTTAACTTACCATTTGCTCAACCACCACATGTAAATTTTTCACTTTGCAATTCCAGTAAGGAATTAGTATTACCTACCTGAGTACTGTACAAGTAAAATAGTAAATAAATAAGTAGAACCTTTTAAAGGAATACATTTTGTAGGCAGTAGGACTATTTATTCTAGTCTTCATTAAGAAATCTTTGTGGGACAGCTTAGAAATTAAGAAAGTAGAGAAATTCAAAGTTTAATTAGGAATTGCACATTATCAAAAAATCGGTAACGCTGTCGGAAGAACATCGCTATGATTGATTAATGATTCTCAAGGAAGTAGTGCTTCACAAGGATCTAGTATAGGACCTACATTGTTTACTAATTGTATAATCAAAGTTCCTGCTTTTAGATTTTTGTTTTGCATACTTTTTGTGTCAGTATTTATTGATTTCTCAAACTCAATGAAATAGTACCCTTATGTCACTATGAAAAATAGTTGTAAAAATTTAAAGTCTAAACAAGGCATAAATTCTCGTTTTTTAGTTTTGTGAGCTTTAGAAATAGCATATATCGATGTAGCCTAAAGCAAATCTTGTTCTTTCCGGAATTACTCGTCGAATTCTTCAGTTTGTGTTATTATCAATGTCGACCTGATTTGATTACCGTCTATTCCTATACTAAAAAATTTCTTTGTCTGAAAACTTTAGAACCCATCCTCGTATTTACATCTACCTAGTAATTCATTAAGGAAATTTATTAGAAGTTTGTCTTGTGTTTCCTTTACAATCTTCAATTGTTTTGTTCTACACCGCGGTAGTGTACTTATTCACTCAATTTCTCCTCTGTGAACTAAATATCCGATAATTGAACTTTGGCGTGCCTTATACATTTAGAAATGCTAATTAATACTAAAACACCTCTAATACATCATTTAATTAGTCCAACACACGCCCTAAATTAATTATTCTCGTTAGATCAAACGAATTTGCTTAATTAACGACGTTAACTAAAAAGTTTCTTTCGAAATTACAATGTTTTAGTTTCGCGAGATAACAAATCGCGTTCGTTTAAATTAGTGTGCTTCTCAAACAAATTACTAAGTTATTCCTGATGAAGAGATAGATACGATATGCCGAATACTAAGAATTCCCACACACATACACAAGCGCGTGTATTTCAAATTAGATTCGCTTTTTTTTTTTTTGCTACTTCTAACTCATAAAATGATGCGCAAGACGTACGATAATTAGAACAAGAAGAAAAAAGAACGACGGTAACATGGCCTCTAACCCTAAAAAATTGACGCTATTCACAGAACGTAGTTAGATAGAGATGATGTCATGGTTAAAATAAATTTTTGCAAGAGAAGAATAAAATAATTATTTTTATGAGGGAAGCATATCGAAATTGGATTTCTGGGTATTAATTAAAATAGTTTTTTTTATCTTATTTAACAAAAAAATTTTGAAAAATTTAGTGACGACAAAAAAAGTTGATTATGTGATACGCACATTAATCAACAGTCTGTAAAGTAATTTATAGAAAGTATAGTGTCTTCAGTGTAATGCGGATGCATGCCATTGTATATCTAATGTACTTTTTGCAGTTTCTAGCTTTTTTTATATATATAAACGTATACGGAATTCCTGATTGATTAATCTTTCTTTTTTCACAGAATCTCAAACCGATTTGCAAGTCCCCCGTATACTACTATAAAAGGTCCCTGTATAATTTGCTTAGTTAACGGACTGCATAAAACTTCTCTTTGTTAAACGAAAAGGTCATTTTTAATAGATTTTTTTTTTAGAATTCATACTTGCCAAGCAGATAATAAAAACAAATACCGCGCCATCATTAATTTTAATTAATGCATTTGACTTTTTAAAAACTGCACTTTACCAACTGCATTTAATGTTTTTCTTTGTCGTGTGTCTGACAGACAGATTATTTTAATTTTACTTCTTTTACTCACGTCATAAAAGTTTCTTCTTAGTTGGCAGAATCTTAAATTTTTGGTGTAAATAAATGTGGCTCACTTCCTTTAATGTTTTTTTCCACGTCCTCAAAGCTCGCACAGTATTTGAACAAAGCAAAAAAGATGGGAAGTAAATAAGGAAAAATGTTTAGAAGTAGTAATCTGGGGTTTCTCTTTCCTCTCCTTATACATCTTTTTAATTGCAAGATGCTTTCGCCGAGGGTAAGAAATCGGGGCTTGACGACCACTTGTAAAATATTCGGTCCAGAATAATACGAGTGCTTTTTATAATACACTGTTGTAGCATCTAGAAAGAGGAGAGAAGGTTCATCAAGCAAAGAATAAACACTCGTTTCCGGGCTGCTACAATTATTCCAAAGCCCGTGTTTGAATAACATTTTATCCAACTCGCGTGGGATGTTTTTTTCGACAGGAAAGGATTTTATGAAAGCACTAGTTTCGCTACCCCTGTCTCCCGCTTTTCTCCCATATTCTAGCATATGGAAAGCGTGAGTATCATCTAGGGACGCGAAATATTCGTAAATCACAATTGAAATGCACGCATTTATGTTAACTTGATTTTCCACATTCCCTTTTAACGCAAAGCGGTGACATTTCAAATTAAATCAGCCACGTCTAGGGGTCCCCAATAGGGAGGTTTATTGGACATGCAGTAAAACGGTACTTTATTCCAGGATATTAGCTAATTACGAACACGCCCGACAGATCCGGAAACAACGAAAGCTTTTCATTAGTTATTCTTAAAAAATGCGAATACGTAACCTATTTCTACTCCGTTTAGCTTTCTTGCTTTAATCTTCTTATTGTTGTGTATAACGTTTAGTACTGACGTAAAATATGTGTCGTCATAATGAAAATTCAAACAACATACAGACAAAATTTGTCTTTCTAGATAACATCCAAATGTACTCGTTTTCTCTAAGGATACTCCAATTCTTCCAATCTGCCAACATGAATTAATGAGTATTTTTCGCCGAAGGGCGACAGAACTAGATCGATTGGATGTGGAGAATCAAACCAAATTTTCAATACTTCGGTATTATTCTTATCTATCTGAATCTGGCTTGCTTTCCAAACTCACGCTGCTAAACACCTACAAGACTTTCATCTGGTCCATAATCGACTATCAATCATTTTCTTCTTTATGCGAGGATGTTCCGCTTGGACAACTTCTACCTTTTGGAGGAAATGCATGATTTGAGTGGGATTCTTCCAGCAGATACTCGTTTTTCGAGACTTCTCCGGATTCGATTTACAGTTCCCAAAAGAAGGGAAAGAAAATAATATCGCTGGCCTTGCAATTTAGCAAATTCTAAACCAAATACCAAGTGACGTCTCTTAAGTCCAGGTCCAGGACTCATATCTAAGGTAGTTGTTACAGGCCGCTGAGATTTTTCTGTCGTTTCTCTTTTTTACTTGACTCCATTTTTAGCTTCCGGAACCAGAAGTCATTGTTTACTTGCGCTTTTACAGATTTTTTATATTATCTTTTATTTCCAGTTTGTATTTTAACTTGCTTTTTGCGCTAATTATAACGCACTTCAATCAACATCGTTTTCTCCATTGTCGTACTTGAAGCTAATTATTTGAAGTCAATATGACTATTTTGACAAGAAAAAAAAACAAAAGATAAATCTCGAGTTTTTTCCAACGTAGTTGGTTTTGCATAAACAACTCTTCTCGTAATAGAGGAGTACAAAGAAAGCGTTCAGAATTAAGTAAGAAAGTCTGTTAAAAATATGTAAACAGTTTATGGAATATTCTGCATAACCTTACCAATATTTTATATTATCTTTTATGCAAATAACCAAATGAGACACCCTGTATGCATTTAAGAAGAATTGAATTACTTTTAAGTCTGCTTGTCAGAAAATATGATAGATCTTTTTTACATACTTGTTATATCTGTTATGTTAAAAAGAAAAGAAAAAAAAAAAGGAAAACGAGCAAAATCTAGGTGTACGTGAGAGATACTGTAAATGCGGAAATCACTGTAGAGTTTCCTGCTCCTCAGTAGAGAACCTGTTAATTACATCGGATTAATCCAGTGATGTAATGATCCGACAGCTGTCTGGCAGGACTAGGATAACATGGGGTTTGCCGGGATTTCAACAGAGATTTTCGTCGACTGCATGTTATTATTTAATTAAACAAGACTGAAGTTGACAGTATTAACAACGGGCATTCACCCGATTCTAATTTTCCATCCGTTCACATCAATCCATGGAATCGATTTGATCAAATTTCGGCGTTTTCGTCTCTCTTACTCTTACCGATCATGTAAATAACTGATTTAAATAATTTCCCCCTTGCGCTTTCTGCCATTTTTCGCATAAATACTTTAAAGAATTTCCATTTAAAGTACTAATTTGAGACATTTTTAACATTAATAAAATTGTAATTTGGAAACAAAAGCAATTTTCAGGAAAAGATTTTTTTTCAAATGAAGAATATTAAATCAAATTATAAACGAGATTTATTGAGGTATGCAATAAAGTTTCATATTTAGAAAAATACCAGACAGACAATATTGGTTTATTATGTTTTATTCCACGCTAGTTAATTGTATTAGTTTACAACAAAATAGGAAGAAGAATTTATATGAGAAGTACAATTCTTTGGTTAATTTATTTTCCGGAAACAAAACGAGAACTACATATTATCAATATTTTCAGTTATAATAATATTATACCATAAATATCACTCGGTCTTCTCTCAGGTGTATGACGTTGCCAATAAATTAAGATATTATTTTAGGTACGTACGCTTGTCCATTCTGTTCTTTAATTCCCTACACGCCTAGCGTGACGGACAACAGGTATAATACTACGGGTAAATGTACATAAGATAATGATGGTTATATAACAAAAGATCTAACCCACATTTCTGCTTAGCTATGTGTGTGTGTTCAAGGTCAACTAGTAAATACGCAGTGTAATTTCGCGTATCTCTCCAATTTATTCCTGATCGTAGCATGAAAAGTGAAATTATAAATTATTGTGATTTATATTCGATCTATTTTAATATCCCATCCACTCCTATAATAGATTTCGTTAAGCTGTTAAAAGCTTTTAAATTCTTCCATTAATATTGATGATGCAAATTAAGCTTCTTAATCCAAAAATGTAGCCGTAATAAAATGGTTTGGTTTTATTTTTACATTTTCGCTCTGTAAAAAAAAAATTTAGATATAGGGATTATTTCTTATAATTACTTAATGAATATGTAATAATAATAATTAAGTACATTTTATTGCATAATTGTAATACATTTATTTTACATATTTAAAATATACCACCCTCATATTTAATTGAGAAAAGAGATAGAATGCAATAATAAAAGAGCGGCCTAAGAATCGAACCTTGTAGCACGCCTTTTTTAAAAATAAATTATTACTATTGAACTTGGAGTTCAAGTATTTACTTTAAGAAAAAATGTGTGATAATAAAATTAGAATGAGTTGGTCGCTATTGTTATTATTATTATTATTATTTCTAACTTAATTTTCAGATAGAGGAAAGTAAAGTTGTGTTATACTAAAAAACTTGTTTTACTCTAAATTCAAACACTAAAATCCATTTTATCTGCTTTTCAATCCTACACAAATTTGTTTCCTTTTTTATACTACATCACCATAGTACGTATTATTCCTGGATATTATTACCTTTTCAAAAATATATTTACAATCAAATTTTCCATCAGAACACGAGCTTTGTACATTTTCTCAACAATATTCCACGCCTGTACCTTTTTTCCTTTATTTCTAAGTGACACATTTTCCGAAACTTTGTTATATACAGTTTTCTCTCCCCTTTTTTAAATTCAAAGTGAAAGTTTCCTTGGAGGGCTCGTCCTTAGTTTCTCGTGACGTAACGCGCAAATGCGGAAAAGGAAAAGCAGAATTCGAGGTCCGATCGATTTGTTTGTAATAAATCTAATCTGCCCAACTGTGCCACCCTCTCTACTACTAACTGTAACGTTTTATGAGGTGTTTTACCTATCTCTGAGGATTATTCGAGTTTGGTGAACTCACTCTCGCTATCGCCAAGAGGTTTTCCACCGATAATAACGAACACGATATACGCACACATTTATAGCGTTGATTAGCAAAATAAACGTGTGCAAAATTTTTTCAATTGTTTATTGTTTTTTTTGTTCGATTATTATTGTTTTGACTTTGATGGCCTATTTTAGGAATTTTCTTCACGAATAATATATAATTTGTTATCTTTATTGCTATTTTGCAAATCTGATAATATTATAATTTGTCGAGTTGGATTAGGGTAATGTTGAAACAAAAAAATTTAAATTACTTGTGTGATAACGGTTATTATATCTAGCCATAAAAGTGGAATTACTTATTATCTTGATAATCTATAAATAATTATTAGTTTGATCAAACATTAATGTTTATGCCGAAAATATGTAATAATGTAAATAAATGTCTACTATTTTCTCTGTTTATCTTCAGGAATCCGTTCGATCGCGAGTGGCTATGGATTTCACAGGATCCGTCGGTAGGATAGTTGAAGATCCAAAGGAAGCCAAAGCAATAGCCGTTGCAGAAGGTTACTCGTGGAAACGGAGATGGAGACCTACGACTAGAACGCCAGCAAATGTAGCTCATTTGCAGGGTATTGAGTCAGGAGTGCACATAACGCAACCCTGGTTTCATAGTGGAATGACACGGGACCAAGCAACAGCTCTCGTTAGCAAACATGGCACGGTTGATGGGTAAATATCTTTTAATTCAATTATTATTATTATTCTATAAATTAGATATTTGTTCTAAAGACTTTTATGTCATAAAATTGTTTGGCAAACTTATAAAACAAATAGAAAGAAAATTATCATGTTACCATAATCACGCCATTAACGTTCTTCAGACTTAAATATTATGATAATACTTTATGAAGAAGAAAACTAAAAACTGAAAACTTTTCTAAATATGTATCACGAACTTTTATTTTGGCAAAGTACCTAATTTGCCCGTTTCAAAATACTTTTCAGATAAAGATTTCTCTAACATTTCTGTTTATTGGTCATTAGTCCAGTCCGATCTAAGAACCATGCATCTCTTTTTTACTCAATTTCGCCTACCTGAAGACGTTCAGCCTTCAGTAAGAAGTTTCCAAACATTGCATGGACACGAAGCTCACTTCCTTATCCGAGACTTCAACACTTTTAGCTACTTAAAGCTCGAAGACGCGAAAATTAACAATAGGATTTATGCAATTAGAAATTTTGCAACAGCCTGCGTTGAGTAAACCCTTCTGAAGTCTCTTCTTGCATATTCTATCATTCTATCTAGTCTTATAATTTCTGTTTGCAGTTTTTTGTAGAAGTTTCCCATGCGCATTATTGTCACAGCATATCGTACTTAAATGCGATGGTTTGTACTTTTGCATTTTGGTACGAGTACCTGATGTTTTCTAATAAATAGCTTAGCATTTTTGATTAAACTTGATTGACTATGACCATCTTTAATTAATTGTATTTTGTGCAATCGGTAATGCAATGTTTTAACATTTATTATGTTGACCATTAATCTTTTTTACGTAAATTACGATAAAAACGAGAGAAAAATGAAAATCTAATAATTACCATTTTAAAACGCTCTAATTAATTACCTGCAGTCTTTTTTACGTGGACGGAATTTATAGTTTTTATATTAACAAACCTCATTGTTTTGCTAAGTAATGTAAAAGTTACGTTGAAAAATGCACATAAAGCATTCGTGGGTAAAATATACATAAGTGATATGATTTTTTTAACGACTTATGACTGATATGTCCTTCAGATGCAATAATTACCTGACCTAGACACCTAGACGTGGTTTCTAGACGTTGTTACTAAGCAAATAATTTCTTTCTTATCAGTAAGCGATTATTTATGGTACATTATAATAAATTGTTAGTCGACTTTTATTGCTGTTCCATTAAATTTTATATCCAATACACTCTTAATTAAATCTTTTGTTTTAATTTTTATTAAATTCTCTCATATTAATATTTATGTTTTTTTCGTTTATTGCAGGGTGTTCATCGTCCGCGATAGCCGATCGAACCCGGGATCCTTCGTACTCACCTACAAGTGTGGCAGCAAAGTGTTGCATGCACAAATTAATCCAATAATGGATCCTGTGCGAGAGGCGCATGTATTTTCCCTAGACAGCGGTGTGACCAAATTTTATGATTTGCTTCAACTCGTTGAATTTTATCAGCTGAATGCTGGTTGCTTACCCACTCGTTTAACGCATTACGTAGTGCAAAGTTCCAGTCCTATTAAAGTTCCCAATAATATGACATGTCCGACACTTCAAGCTGGCAGTTATTGAAGAGTTTTGCGAAATTTTTTAAATGCACGTCGAGTTTGAGTGGGATTGTATGCGTCGTCGTTTTTTATTTTTGTGAGAATTAGATTTTTATTTTAATTATTATTAAAAAGTTTGTATTTATTTTAAATTTATATATTATAGTACGAAAGTTTTTTTCTTAATTATTAATATGGTAAATTTTAAGACTAATGATGTATACTGTTGACAATTATCGAATAAGAATTGAAGAGTTGAAGTTTATTTTTTGAATTTGATTATAAGTAGATAGAATTTCTCAGTATTAATCTCTTTATTAAACAGGGTGTATATTAGTGTTAATTATTGTAATCTCTTTATCGAAATAAGGAATTTAGTTTTGTTAATAATGGGTGTCTTTGAAGTTGTTATTGCCAATCTACTTTTGTCAAGTTTATTTGATAACATTCTACTTTAGGAGACTAAATAACTTTATAGTACTTTATAAGCCAGTAAAAAGTGCAAAATTACTTTTAAGACACCCCGTTTTTACATATATAGAAAAGGCTGTGGATAGTTTGGTGTGAAGAAAATAACATTTGATGACATCCTAAATCCAAATTATTCTTCTAAAGAGCTAAATTCGTCGAAAACGTCTCTAGAACTAAGTTTTTCTTTTCTACGTTTGATTTAATCCTTAATTGGTAAATACTTTTGTTTTAATTTCAGCCTTATCGTGTTTACATTGACTATTGTACAACTAATAAATTATGGCAATCGCAAGAACAGAAACTAAACTTGATTTGCAATCGTATCATCACACGATAAGTAGAAATCTTATGTTTAACATGTTTCTTGAGATTCTTTTTGTTCTTTTAAGCAAGGATTCAGTCAGTTAGGTAACTAAATTTGAACCAAATATTTATGTCTAATCAGAAGATACATATAAGCAATATAAAATAATTTTTAGTCCATGTAGATGTGATATTTGTTTAGTCAAAATTATATTTTATTTGTGCTTAAGCATTACCATAGCATTAGGTTAATTTTTATAGCAGTATTTTTTACAGTTTACATCCACATCCTTTAAACAACACATCCATCATTTATTTATATGTCTGTAAGCACATTTCAAACTAATATTTTTATGTAATTCTTCCAGTATGTGTATACCAATTACACTATTCCAATTCAGCCACTATAAACTTCATTATTTTTGTCTGTACATGTATCATAAGAGAACTGCTAATTTTTTTTTTGTAATCCTGCTTAGTAGTTGTACTTATATAGCCAGTGAATACTTTTTTTTATATGAAATATTCATTACTACAATTTAATAATTTTGTACAGGACTTAGATTATTTATGTCCATTCACCCAAATCATTTCTTGTAATTTATTTGAATATCACATTTTTTGCATACATAGCAGTTAGATGAAAATAAATAAACTGATTTTTACTACATTATTGTTTTTTAATTTTCCAATTCACCTTTAGCTAGTGGATCCTACTACCAAACATGATGTGAAATAATAATAAAATAACTGTTTATTTAAACAGATTCCCTGTTACTAATCTATTGAAAGTCTCTAGAGACACCAGTCAAGAGGCTTCAACTATTTTTGTCGAAGAAACTGAAGATTTTGGATGGGATGGGTTCCACAGAACTGCATATTTTGCATAATGATAAGAACTGGCCTTTATTGATGATTTTATTAAGAGAAGATGCACTACATAATTATCCAATATAATAATACATTAGATTTCTTATGCTTTTATTCAGAAAATACTCAAAATTAATTTTTAAAATTATGTTAAGACGTACTACATTATAAACCTAAATATAAAGTAACGTCTTCCTGTAACAGTGTGGTTCTGGAGCTGACTTGTACAAATTTGTCTTGACAGTAGATGCAATGTATAAATTAATTTTAGGATTTTTAATTTGAAGTTACAAACAAGATTTTGACATTTCTGCTACTTTTATAAAAGAAAAAAAAATAAGAATCATAAAATACTAATCACTTGACTGTGGATTGCAGATATTCATTCCAGAGATAGACTCCCATAAAATATGAATTTCTTAATAATCCAATTTTTCAGATGTTGTACTTTGTACAATGTTAAAAAAGCTATTCTAAATGAAACTGAATATGCTTTCGATGTTAGTTATGAAATTGTCTATGCATGTATTCCTTGTTTTGTTTATTTTTATATAGTTTGTACTACAAAAGGAAATACCAAATGAGTGTACCAAACAGTAAAATTTTCATTTTTTTAAGTATGCAAAAAAACTTCTCTCATTCAATTTAATAGAAGATAAGCAAACTTTTAGTATCGGCTCAGAAATACAATTGACTCAATAATAGTCTTTTAGTGTTTTGGTTGAACACTTTCAAATCTTATCCTACTTAAAGTACTGTAACAAATGCAGTTTCCACGTTTCCTATACTCAGGATGTATTAAGATTTTAAGAACTCTTATTAAGTAAGGTTATACCTTTGGTTATACTTACATACAATATTGGTATGGCCTATTATTGTACAGAACACGAATACATTATGTAGATACTATTTGTAATTTATCAATAATTTTAAAATGGTTAAAATTCTAACTGCTACAAAATTTACAAATAATTTTAAAGGATGTAATTATTCCTTTGTAAATTATTTTTATAAAAAAAAACACTTAGGTACTAACTTTGTTTTTCTTTCTTTATGCTTACTTCTATGGTTATTTTATCTGAAAACAGTTTTGTTATGAATCTTTCCATTAGGTACAGTCAAAGTTTATTTCTTCGAAAACCTTTTGCCACAAATATCATAGGTAAATGGCGTTTTGGCAGCATATGCATACACATGTTTTTGCAGGTTAGATTTATCCGAAGTCTGGAAAGTTCACATGGTTTCTTCTGTTGTGAACATGTCATATCATGTCATAATTTTGTTTTTAATCTTTTGTTCTAGGGACCCAACCCTAGAGCTCCCCCCCCCCCAACCTAAAGAAACCACTTTTAAGTGTTTCTTTACCAGGAGAAGATTAAAAGGAATGTACTACAATGCCCAATTTGAGGCCTCCAAAACAATCTTGCAGGAGGACCCTGGTCCTCTTAGGTCTACCACTGACTTGGTCTCTGAAAGTAAGACACATTTAATTGTATGTTATCAAAGTAATAGGTAAATAAGAAAAATTATCTTCTGTTTCTTTTTTCTGGTTTTGGATATTGTTAAATTTAATATACCTACTACAAGGACACAGCAAAAAAAACGTTTTAGTAAAATTGTGGAAATATATGATAATAACAAGAAACATTACACCTTTACAAATTTCGAACTACTGATTGGTTTAAATTAAAAGCTATTTACCTGTAATATAAAAGTGAAATTCAAATTGTGTTGGAAATCTTTGTAAAAATAGTAATTCATACAGAAAGCTACATAATTAAACCCCTGGTTACATAAAGCGTTTCTAAAGTTGTTATTAGCTAATGCGATGTTAACTTTAAAATTTAGCGATTTGATTGGCGAATTCTAAATTGATGTTAAGTTCTACTACTTCTGATTGGTTAATGACGTTTTTACATAACTTGATAACAACATAAGTTAAGAACGCTTTATGCAACTGTGGAGTTAATCTCATAGCATTTTTCTTGTTTTTCAACAGTTTATGCGAATTCCCACTGTTTCTAGTCGTGTGTGCTACCTTTAAAATAAACAATTATTTATTTATTATTATCAAGCAAGTAATGACGCAGATTTATCTGTAATGATTTATTTCAAATTGTCTAATAACAAAATTAATTATAATAAAAACGTAAAACGTCTTATATTATTTATTACTATTATGATTTAGAATGCCCTTAACAAATACATAAGTTTCTAAACTTGTGCATGATTGTATAACACAGTTTAGAAAATGAAGTTTGCATTTAAAGAAAAATCTTGAATTTAATAAATACAATACTAGCTTTAGGCCCTGAGATTTCTGACGAAGAAAAAATTCAAAGCTACTTGATGTGAGATGAAGTATCGACATCAAACAAAAAACGATCACAAATTGAGCTCAATAACGATTTTCTCTCCGCCAAAGGCGTTGTTGTTCTATGTCAAATTTGACAAGTTTAAACAACAGTTTATAAGTTTGAGCTTATTAAAATTTAAATTTTACAAAAAGTAATTTTTAAAATGCCTTGTTGTTGCATATTGAACGCATTTTTGGGAACTTAACTCTTTATTTTTGATCGAATGATACAAATTACATGACAAGGTTATTTGGATTAACGCAACTTATTAGTAAAACGGTTACGCAGCCATTACAAAATCTTTTTTTACAGTATTTTATAAAAAATAATTGTGAAAGTGATGAAACTGACCTCTAAGAAATAGGAAATACTCATGTTCGTACAAACTTTGCATAGAATCATGACTAATACGCAACAACAAGACATTTATAATTACTTTTATCTAAAATTTAAATTTTAATAACCTCAAACCTATAAACTGACGTTTAAACTTGTCAAACGTGGAATAACAGTGCCTCTAGCTGAGGGACCCCAATTTGCGATCGTCTTTTGTTTGGTGTCGGTACATATCAACTGGCTTTGAAAATATCTGGAAAAGAACACCATCTTTCGGGAAAGATGTAAAGCAGTTGGTCCCATATGACTACGATGAGTCGCATTAAAACTAGGTGTTGGAAAACCTTAGGTTCGGCTAAATTCTAGCTGGCGGCGAAATGATCATAGTAGTTGAAGCCACAAGGTCCAAGAGAACTGCGACCTGAAGTCTCAGCTACAAAACAACAAACTACAACAACAATACTAATTTTAAATTAACAAGGTACTTAACAGATCTGAACAATGTCTGCTTGATTATGAACTAATTGACTAAATTGTTGCAAACTTCGGGCGCAAATAATTACTAGGAATCATCTAACGTGCTCCGAAAATGACATACCTGGTTTGGAAACTCTCAAATATAGTACATACGCCTTTTTAAATCCCATCATTAAACCCCTACTACCTTTTTAAGGTAGTTGCAGATAGGTCTGCATACGTAGAATTCTCAAGAGATATACTAAAGGCATACAGACCATAACAATGTAATAGGAGAGAAATTTTTAATTTGTTGTCACTTGTGAAACCAATCAACTATATCAAGCTTGACATCAAGTGCAACAGCTACAAAGTGTTCATAAATGTTGCTGGGTCCAGTTGGCTATTAAATCTAATTTTGATGTGCCGCCTTGTTGATTTATTTCAACAACTAATACGTAGTTGTTTTCAGTCATTTGTCAACAGTTCAAAATATAGTCTTTCGGAAGTCAAAGTAACTTTGTTACACCTTCTATCTGAATATTGCTGATTTAAATGGTTACGAACATTTAGGGTGAAATGCGGAGGTGTCCCATCGTGCTGGAACCGCGTATCTTGGTGAAGTCCCAGAGGCAGATCTTTTAATAAATCAGGCAATGTATTTTGGAGATGTTCTAAATAAATTTCGCCATTTAATCGGTGCGGTAAAATGACTGGACCAATAATAAAATTGTGGATGATTCCTGCCCACACGTTTAATCTTGAATTCATGCTGGTAATAGGTCGCCCTAGTTGCATGCGGATTTTCTTCAATATAAACATGTTCGTTGTGCAGATTTGTCACACCTCTCCTCTTAAAACAAGCTTCATTGGTGAATAAAATCTGTCTACCGAAATTCACATTTTGGGCTCTCTGGGTATTGATGAATAGACAGAAAGCCAGAATTAGGAGGTAAAAGATTGTGCACTGCTTGGATATGATATAAATGAAGCAGTTGATCTTTTATAACTCTATGGACGATATTTTAGATACCCCTACTTGGGAACCTAACCGTCTGGTGGTTAATATCGGATCTTTGGCAACACGTTTTAAAATTTCTTCTTCAGCCACAGGACTCCTTACCATACGTTCACGGCCGTAGTCAGCAGTTACAGGAGCAAAACGACCCGTTTCACGAAAACGTCTCTCAACCTCTCAACGATCGGAAAGGTTTGATGATTTGGTACGCCACGAATTGGAAGCCTTTGACTGTATTCACTAACACATTCGCGACAATTTCCTTGCAATATCCAAATACTAATAACATGTCTATGTCTGTTAGTTCTGCAAAAAACTGATGTCAAAAACCCTCTTTTCCACTACACATTCAATTCTAATCGCTAAAGGCACTCTTCTGTTATTTAGAAAAATAGAAATATTTTTAAAATCTTTGACGTCCGGTAGCGCCTTAACGGAACACTTGAATAGGGGTAGGTTTGGTTAAATCGCTCTATTTTGGTCTGAAGAATACGTGGTAGGGCATTGTACAGACCTATTAGAGACACCCTGTATAATTTGGTAATAAATCGGAACAATATCAATAGACTTACATATTTGAAAAGCTTAGAAAAATGAGCTTTCCCGTAGTACTAAAATAAAAGACAGTTTTCATTAAAAAACAATAGAAAGTTTTGTATTTTAAGAAGTGTGCAGTTTGGTAAAGTGTAGAAACCCCTAAAAACCGAGAAACCTTCTCCCTGAGAAAAAGATCTAAAAATATATAATTTCTCTGGTTAAAATCGTTGAAAGGTTATTACATAAAATCAATGACAATTTGATTTGGAAAAAATGTACTCGTTTTAGGTATTTGTGTCATATTTAACCTCGCGACCTATCAGCTGTAAAATTAATCTTTAGGTTAAACGTTTGTAAATCGTATATAAATTAACCCCCACTTTTTAGTTTGCTAATGTGGCCGCTGATTCCTCGATGTTTATAGCATCGTGTTAGTAAGCGTCAACAAATAGAATATTTTCAACTTGTGCGTGACGTCATAGCCGACTAACTACTTTTATTCAAGGTATTCTAGTATTAAGCTTATTATCTTGGTAATGTAAGTTCTGCTTTTAATAATAAAAGAAAATAATATAAATAATCCGTGTAAAGTCTTAGAATTCTAGTTTTATCTCGTGAACTTCTTTTCAGAATACATCTACGAAATGATGATACTTCTATTATGTGCGCTATTAAGTTTTGCCGCAGCTCAAACTGGTGATAATTTAGATGATTTGCTAAGTCAGAGTTTCACAAAACCTCCCGAAACGACTGCAGGAGCAGATAACAAAAATCCAGCTCGACCGGAAATCAGTACGGTTACTACTAGTCGGGATGGCTGCGAATGTGTTCCTCACTATCTTTGCAGCAATAAAACCGTAATCACCGATGGAATGGGCATCATTGACATCGCGTAAAGTTAAACATAAATAAAAATAATACACACTCACCTTGTTACTTCTGCCGAGAATTCATTTTCATATTTAACGAAAACAAGCGTTAAATAGTTCTTTTTTTGTTTAATTAAGTGGCATTGATTATGCAACTGGAAATCCGCGTTTCGGTCATTTAAGATATCTAATGAAATTTTTTTCTAATGTTGCAGAATTACAGATGAGCCTTGTCATTATTTATCAGTGTGCTGTTATCCACAATACATGGTAACAGAGCCTATTACACCTGCTCCACCAATCGACAAACCTAAAGGATGCGGAGTTCACAATCCTGATGGAGTTGATTTGAGAATTAATGGTAAAGACAACGAATCTCAGTTTGGTGAATTTCCTTGGGTGGTAGCAGTACTTCGCGAAGAAGCAGTTGAAGGAAACAAACAAAACTTACTTATCTATCAGTGTGGTGCTTCACTTATACATCCTCAAGCCGTACTAACGTCAGCTCACTGCGTTACGGGAAAAGATAAGAAATATCAAATCAGGGCGGGCGAATGGGATACACAAACTAAAAATGAACTTTTTCCACATCAAGATCGCGCGGTTAAAACTATTATCATTCATCCAGAATATTATGCTGGTGCACTTTTCAACGATGTTGCAGTTTTAATCTTAGACAGTCCCCTAGAGATTGCCGAAAATGTCGATTCAGTTTGCTTACCAGAACAAGGATTAGTTACAGAAAATGCAAGATGTTTTACTACTTACTGGGGTAAGGACGTTTTCGGCCAGAAGGATAAATACCAGGTTATTTTAAAGAAGCTCGACCTTCCTATTGTACCAAGAGATACTTGTCAAGAATTGTTACGTCGTACTCGCTTAGGACAACATTTCAAGCTTCACACTAGTTTCATTTGCGCTGGAGGAGAAGCAGGAGAAGATAGATGCGCAGGGGATGGTGGCAGTGCTTTGGTATGCCCAATTCCTAGCCATCCTGGTAAATATTATCAAGCGGGTATCGTAGCTTGGAGAATTGATTGCGGGGGAAACCAGGTTCCAGGAGTTTATGCCAGCGTTGCTCAATTTAGAAAATGGATCGACGAGCAGCTTGATGCTCATCATCTTGATAAGTCTTCTTATACCTATTAATCCCTAAATAGATACTTTTGTATAAGTTATAATTTTTGTATTTGTAAATGTAATAAACGATGTAATACATTTTTAAATTAGAAACAAATATTTCTTCTTGTTAAATCATGATAGTAATGTATTTTCGAAGATAGTAATTGTAAAGTAATACAAAAATGTACTTTCTAAGCAGTTAAATTGGTCTGTTATTTATTTACCTATCGAGCACCTTTTCAAGAAGTGATGTAACCACAGATTTATTACTAAATGTCTAGTTTTATTATTAAATAACGTAAGAATATTGTTACATTTAATATTTTAAATGTTTACTATCAAATATACCTTTTTGTGAGTTCTCAGGTAGTAGCTGCCGCTTTTGAGTGATTTAAATTAGTTTCTCATGGTATAATAATAATTAATAATTTTTCTAGTTTAATCCAAGTTATTATACAGTTTTCCTTTTTTAAATAAAATAAAGAGGCTTTGTTAAGCAGCTCCGTGCGTTTAATTTTGATATATACAAAGGATTATTTGAGAGAACTACCTCTTGTTATTTGTACACCAAGGGATTAAAGTGGGATGTTAATCCCTAGATTGTAAATAAGTAAGTAAGTAAGCATTTCCAATAGAGGGATTAATGAACTTTAGTATAGTAATATAGAAAAACTTTTCTTTCCTAGTAAGCCAAGAATTGAAAAACGCAACTCAGAAAACAAGTATTGATTACAAGAAAAATGATATAAACAGATTTTAAGTAATTTATAACAGGTTTTCGATATAACCGCCGTTTTGCCTAACACATGTTTGTAATCTATTTCTATAAGAATTATTTACAGCTATCAACATCTCTTCACTAATACTGGCGAGTGCGTTTCGTATTCTACTTTTCATATCATCAACAGTTGTTAGAGATTCACGATAAACAACTTTTTTGATATATCTCCATAGAAAAAAATCAAGTTTGGTCAGATTTGGTGATCTCGCCGACCATCGGCCATTTGACACTATTTACTCCAAGTAAGGCATTTGTTATTATCATGCAGAAAGTCCTGGCATACCAAGAATTAAAATATTGAAACCGAAAATTAATAAAATCCGGAATATCTTCGACATGCTTAATAAAAATTAAAGAAGTTATTAATTAGAATTAAAAAATTAACATAGATATAGGGTGTTCCATTTAAAAAAACAGAAATACAAAAATTGTTTGTGTTTTAATTTTGTGTATTAATATGGCCATCCTGTATATTAATATGTAGCTCTGATGATATTATAAGGTAAAACTGTTCTAAGTTCTTTTAAAACTGGAGTCGAATTTATTTTAAAATAATTAAAATACCTATTATCGGTTTTGTTAAACAATGTAAATGTCAAACTTTTCAGAAAATAATTAAAATCTGGTAAATTAATAAATTTAGAATTACATTATCATATATCGTTCATACTCAAAATTTAATAATAAATTCAAAAATATATATAGGTGTTCTATTTAAAACAGCAAAGTTGATTTTCATACTGATGTTACGAAACATCGTGTATAACTGTAAATATCTTGAGGTTGTAGATTGAGTGTAATGCTACAACTTTGGTGCAAGAAGTTCTTTTTTATTGGCTATCGAAGAACGCGCTACCGGTGAAACACCCTGTGTATATATAATGCATAAAAAAGCTATTCTTGTATATATAAGTGCAGCAAACAAAAAAGTGATATGGAATCAATTTAAAATCGCCGTTCGCACTAGCGTGATCCCGTGTGCACCGCGTGGAGGTTGCGCAAACGGACAATGCACATCATATAACCTTAAAAAGGGCTGATATTTTAACTTTTTGAATAAGATATGATAAAACATTTATTTATTTCATCGGGTTTTTTTAGATGTCGATTACTTCAATTCAATTCCAGTTTGAATGATGAGCTCTCAAGCCTCATTTTTACGCAACAATTGTCAACTTCAAACGGCTTTAATGCAAAAACCGCAAAAACTATAATTTTTTGGACTTTGTGCCCATTGACACTTGATCTACATAATAAGGACTATCATTTACCACGGTTTTAACAATCTTGTCCGGGAGCCATTTCCCATAAGGATTCTGCGGGGTCCTTTATTGCGAATGTTTATAATTGTCACCTTTTGACATTGAAAACCTTGACAACTAGTTGTAAAGTGCCAACTTTACAGGCGGTCGGTCGTGCAAAAAATTAATTTTAACTCTTTTGACAAACCAATATGAATCAACGGCAATTGTTTTGACGTAATTTTACACAGCCACCTTGATAGCCACTTGAATAAAATGATAAAACATTTGTGGACGCTTAAAATGCGAGATATTCTTGATTGACCTCCAATTTCATTTCTTGCTGAAAAAATAAAATATTTTTAAAAATGTTTCTAGGTAGTCCAAAAAGGCCAAATATTAATATTAAGAATAAAAAATACAGATAATTTCAGTTAATTTTTACATTTTACTATATTAATCACATAAATTTAAACTCAGGGGGTGGGCCAACACTTTTCGGATATTTATATGTATACCAAGTTCTGGTTTTATCACACTGGAAATTGAAATTCTAGTAAATAGTAATAATTAAATTACAATTAACCTTACAACTTTTATATACAGTAATCTATTAGATGCAACAACAAGAATTTTACATAATTCAGGCAAAAAAGTATCTACTAATACTGTAAATATCAAATGAAAAAGATTATTTAATAACAATTATGACAATTTTAATAGGTTTCTGATTCATTAAGACAAAAATGCAGTGTTTGAACTATTAGTAAATCTTAAGGGTACATTAAGCTATTCTTTCAAAAATGTGCTTTTGGAAAACCATAGAAACGGGGAGTCAGATGCCAGAAACCAAAATTAAAGAAAATTAAAATTTTAAAATACAATAATTACAAGTAACGTAGATAGTATTTAGCAAATATAAAACTTAAATATCATAATACAGATAAACTATCTTTCCAGTTAATCATCTCTTATTTGTACAGTTTAAAGTATTATAAATTATAATAGTATCCACTCCACAACTTATCTGAAATGCATTACTTGAAATTCACTTTAAGGTTTGGTATGTGGGCATTCTTCGACACTGTTATTCATTGATAGGATATTGAAGATATAAAGGATATGGATTGGATATGTTTGGATTCTTGTTTACCTAAAAGCGTGTTAACTAATTACTAATTAGCACAGATGGAAAACACTAAAACGATTCTAATGTCTTTTACCGTAAAAAATAAGTACTTATGTTTATAGCTTGTCAAAATTTAATAAAAATTAGAAATTATTACTTTTGCCATATCAGAGGGTTTTTATTCTTATTGTGATTATTTGTTTTTTGTTTATATGTAAGAAAGTTAATTTCCAATAATTCCATGTAATAGTAAGTACCAATTAGAAACATGATTAGAAAGATCTATGAACATACTAACTTCTAAAGGTTGCTCCTTTGTTTTGACCTTAAATGCTAATTTATTATCAGATAAATATTAAACAATTAAATAACTCACTATTGTCTGATTTTAAAATAAGAACACAAAATACAAGAATTGAATCCTATACATTCATGGGTTAAGGTAATAAAAAATTGTTTTAATTTTATTTCAGTTCTTTAATTTTATTGTTTTTTCCACTATGTAAACATTTTATTGATATAAATAATCTACTTGTGTTCGTTTCATTCACTAATTATTTATGAAAAACGTAAGCTCGATTTCCAACATCTGCAGCAATGGGATGTATATTGGGCTGCCTAACTATACACTATCAGCAGGGACTTTATCAAAATATTGATCGTTCCAAGGTCCGTTTTTAGATTTTTAGGCTGGATTTTCTCTAAAAAATAATTAAAATCAGTGACCTAAATAGGAACGTGAAATGGAGGGAAGTTATTTATTGCTATTGAAATTCAGTGAAATTATTTTAAGTCATCTTATTCGAATATGTTCAAAATGACAAAATTAATATACCGAGAAATCCCAAATTTGTTTAAAAAGTGACGAATTCAAGTTTTTTAATAAATTATATTTTTTAGTATCATATAAATCTTTTTGACTGAAGATTGGCAGAATTATGCATTCAGATATATTTCTTATTTTTTATGCAACTCCATCAATACAGTCTACTTTGATTGCTCTACATCTCGGTCACTGCTGTTAAATAAACAAAGTAAGTAATTACTAGAATCGCATTGGTCCTAATATAATGTGCTGCAAATTAACTAAACCTTTGCAGACAAGTCTCCAAAAAAATCCTTCATTAGTAATCTAGAGTTGTATACGAACACGACGAGGATATTATTAGTGGTGCAGCTCGACCTAACGGTCTTGCCAAAAAATGCCATTCTCATGCGCTACAAAAAAAACACTGATTTCGCGCACTTAATACAAAAATAACTATTCTTTTGACAAGTTACTAAATAAAAATTGACTTTTGAATACTACCTCAAACAATCTTTCTCGAAAAGCTTCACATTTTGATGCCTTTTTATCAGATGACTTTTCTCTAGATATCACTGATCCCACTCTAGTTGGCATAAGAAGTTGTTTGGTAACAAAAGTTCCATTTACTCCAAGTTTTCGAAAGAACTCCAGTACCTTTTAATGACAGGGAGTTAGATCTACTATCTAGTACCAACTCAGTTGCCTGCTTGTACTGTGTATTCGTTTACTTGTTGTCGAGATATCGTTTCGTCCCATCTGTTAGGTTTTTGTATTGCTCTTGTCAATGAAAACGGACTCATCTGCTTGTTTTCTATTTGTAGATATTAGTAGATGAAATTTCCTCTGCAATCTTTTGACAAAATATAAGAGTTCTGGTTTAGTAATGAAGTTGTTATTAGTTCTCAGTAAAAATTTATGACCATAGTGTAGTGTTTATGGGCGAGTTGAAGCTTTTTACAGCCGTCCGTAGTTTTTTTTTTGTTACAAAGAAGCTGAATTCTTTCAGTAAGATAGATAACGATGATTAGCAACGCCAGACAAAGATATCAGACCTGGTTTTATATAGTCTCAATGCGTCAGATGAGTTAGAAGACTAAAACAATTTTATTTTTACTTTTAATTAATTTAAACTCTTTTGAGTTCTTGTCGTATGATTAAAAAATGGGACTGTAGTAAAAAACCGATTCCCTTTTAGGCTCTAATAAACAACTTTTCTTCATACTTTTTTAAAGAGATATCTTTATTTATAGAGGTGATATTAGTCTACCACAAAATTCTTTTCATCAGATTAATGATTTCTGGGACATTTTGCTCGTTTTTGTTTGAGAAGAATTGGATCTTCTCAAGTTGAATTAAACCGTCTTCCTGATTCCACTACAGAACACGTGGTTTTGACGTAGTTCTACCCGGTTCAGAAATAAGTTGGCTAATGTTATTCCGAATTACGTATGGACGTAATCTCATTTACTAAAAATTGATTACTGTCGTAGCTCGAAGAGGATACTATGTTAGCAAAATGGGCTTACATGGCTATTGGAATAATCCACTTTGAAGCGGTAGTATATATCTGAACAACTTGCAAGCTTTCTAGTTTTATGACAACGAGGAACTTAGTGCTATGATGAAGATCAGTGTTGAATTTCTTAACTTTTGTTCTGTATCTTTGCTGATAAATAAAAACTTTCCTTTTTTAACATATTTATATTTATTTACACAATTACAAAAAAGATTACAATAGACTTACCCACCCCGTGTCTTTTAACTAACTTAACTTAAAAACTGACTAAAAACAACTAACTACTGACTTTCTTTGTAAGCCGTGCACGCCCATTATTTTTTGTCCCTCACAAAAATGTTTACTAACTAGGTGGAACCAATTTCTACAAAGACGGCACACTTTAAATTGCCACCGGAAGTTCCTTTTATTTAAAGAACAGATTCCAAGAATGCACCAAATGTACCCAGCATCACGCTGACACACAGACGTACGGTAACGTTACACAAAATCCTAACAATCAAAATTGGTAGAAAATATAAAAAATTTGACAGTGTAGCCGCTCCTATCTTTTGTGTTGGTTTTTACAAGTAGCTAAGAAAATATGTGGAAGTTAAAATATCAGAAGAAACAAGTTTGCCTCTTACCGGATGTGACTCTTCATCACGTACACATTTTTCCAAATTAGACAAAAACACTTTTAGTGTGAAATTTAAGAATGGTTAGCTGTTTTCCCGAGATATAAGAAATGTGTAGCGTTTTGATCTTTCGCACTTGGTATCGAGTATATTTCTACGTGTTTGCAAAACAATGTAAATATTTGCTTTACCGGAGTTTTAAATCGGGCCAAGCTTAACTTCTGACATACCTTCGATTTTCGAGATTTTCTATCGAACTCTTTGGACGATTTAGCTTGTCGGCCAGGTTTTTTCGATTAATCGCAAGTTCTCTAAATCGGAGAAAGTTACTAACAGTTTTACCAACATTTTCTTACAATATCAATTGTGAAAAGGTCCTGCTTTTTATTTTTAATTCGAATACTTAAAATGATACCAACTAAATAGCAGTTAACGGTTAAACTCTACAAATAAGAAACCCGCATGACCAGCCAGAGACTGAAGTTTGGAATAAATTGAATTTATTTCTAAATACCTTCACAATTCCTGCGTTTAGCTGCGCAAGGGCTTTTAGGCCCCTTGGGCTTTATGGTTTTCGAGCCAAGCTGAGCGGTTTCGGTTAGCACGGGCTTTTTGAAAAAACAGTTGACAAATTTTAAACTACTATTCCTATTCGGTATATTGCAGTTGTTTAAGATATGGTATTCGTAGAATCTTGAGTTTTGAGACAAAATATTAAATTTTATTGGGAGGCGAAGTCCAAGTTGGTTTTGACGCTTTGACGCTTCTTGCCTTGCCCAGGCTTAATTCTCTTGTAGCTTATTTACAATCTGTGGGCAATGAAAAACGTTTCTTTATATTTTAAAATTCATTTTTTTTTGTTGTTCAGAGTTACCAAGAAAAACAAAGGCAATGGTTTCAAAAGTGTGAAGAAGGTGCTTGGTGTCTGAAACCAAAGCTCGACCTTTTTAGAGCGCAAATCGTACCTCTCTGCCTTAAAACAACTTTAAGAAAATTCTTGACTTTGCCACTAAAGGATGTAACATGGGAAATGATGCAACCTAGGTTTTGTAAAACACGGTTCTTAACTGTAATAGCTAGTTGTAGAAAGCAGAATTAAACAAATGAT
>VTPC01090915.1:140794-252878 GCA_011009095.1 Ignelater luminosus
AATAAAGATTTAGCCAATCAGACCAATCATTTAACATATTATAACTGCCATTTAAATACTTGTAGGACACACTTCACATTCTGTTCGTTCATTCGTTTTTAATCAACCTTTGAATTTACGACAATATGGAGATAGTAAGTCAAGTAGTACCTAAAGAATTTCCTAGATATCCATGTATATTTTTAAATTTTAAGCGTACGAAACAGGCAGTTGCTTTTTAAATATTTTTACGACATTCCTAGATAATGACTTTAAAAATAATTGCATCTAAATATGTAATTTTTTATGATAAATCTGTATTTTTTGTTTTTGTTACAACCTTGGACGTTGCCTCGTGGATCATCTTCATTATCATCCTATAATAATAAAATATATTGAAATAAATTATTCATTCATTTTTCAACGAAAAGGTAATGTAGTATATATGTACTTGTAATAATTCTACTACGATTCTAGAAGGTGAAAAACCCGAATGGATATCTTAAGCATTTAAAAGTCATATTTCCAATAAGAAGGACTACACACGTGATTCATGGAAAAATTTAAATTTCGCAGAAAATACAAATTAA
Source organism: Ignelater luminosus (assembly GCA_011009095.1). NCBI lineage: Eukaryota > Metazoa > Arthropoda > Insecta > Coleoptera > Elateridae > Ignelater > Ignelater luminosus. Next base: position 141,364 of record VTPC01090915.1, read on the forward strand.
AAGTTACCTGGTTTCATAGTAGAAGGCCGCCATATTGTTAAAAAATAAAATTCCGGAGAGAGGGACGCGAAATACCTGTTCTCCGGTGGCTTTATAGCTTGCAACAGTAAACCGTATTTACGTCAGTATACAGCCGTTCCGTTCCACCTGAATTCTTTCGTACAATGAGTCACTCAGGTGTACACACACGTAGTCAAGTCCTTTAGTCGAGTTCGAGAAGCATTGCACCCATTGCACCTGTTGCTTTTTAACAGAAAATGCGCTAAAAAGAATCTTCAGATTTTATAATTTACCGTGTTTTATCAATATGTGAAACTCGAAAAGTGTTTCCGGTAATAATGAGTTTTGGGTGAAATTTTTACATACAATAGAAGAAACGATTAGTACAAAATTAGTTGGCAATAAATATGTAATAGAAGGAAATCTTTTCAAAATGAAGTGTATTAAATTAAGATTGGTTATAGTGTTTATAATCATTTATTTTTCGTGTGTGTCAAAAAGTGAGTTAACAATATCTGGAGTGCAATGTGGATCAAAAATTTGTGGACTTGGAGAATATTGTTCAGAGTATGAGCGTCAATGCAAACCTTGTTCGGATATTTGTAATGAACGCCATCACAATTATCAAGCTTCAACATGTACGACAAACTGCCAAGGTAAATACATTTTTCTTCTAATTTAGAACATTAAAATGGAGGCAAAATATAGTTAATCTAAAAGAACAAAATAAGATTGTATGAATAGTGTTACTATATAAACTAAAAGACATTGATTGAAAATGCTAATTAGTGTGATCTAATAGGTTTGAAATTTATTTTCAATCTATCACACCTTTATTGTAGTTTTGCTATTATTGCGCATTTATATTCGTTCATTTAGAGTATCATATTAAAAATTGTCTAAATTTACTTTTAGATTATCTAGACGTGTTTTTCCTTTAGGTAAATATTTTCATTCAACGTCAGAAAGCGAAAAGGTAACGAGTAGTAATTTAGAAAGTAATTATCCAAATGACATTGTTAAACAATTAAATGTCGAAATACCTAGATTACAGCATAAACATGAACATATCTAAATACTTCTAGAACGAAAAACTAATTATTTTATGCACATCATATATCACCTTATCATTGTATTTATGACAAGCAATTTTAGTTGCTGGATAGAAGTCATTCGATACTGACTGTTTTTTATTTAGTAATTTGATATTTTTTAAAAGCTCGTCACAGAATTAAGAGTATCTGGAATTCTATTGTTTTATTTCCTGCCTTTTTAAAACGCTGTAATTATATTAGTTCTTAAGGTCTACAAACATGTTATTAAGATGTGCAATAAAAATGTAAATTGAATAGATAATATACAAACCTAATAAAGGAATATTTAAAAACAAATGATAGAATTATGATAAATAGCTTAACCTCCAATGTTATTGTTCAGCAATTCTTCAAATGAAATATAGAATTATTCTGTTCGTTATTTATTTTTGTATCATTATTTATGTGATAATAAGAAAAGAGAGATTTTAACTCAATATTGGAAAGGCAGTTTCAATATATGTAATATAGTCTGTACTATTTTATAAATGTCTTACGAGTCAGGCCTAAAATAATTTTTCCACTGTTGGTAATTCAGTAAGTATTGGTTTTTGGATCTTTGGAATTTTGAACACGGTTTTGTACCGAATAGACTAGACCAGTTCTGAAGTGGGCAAGCCTTTTGGTTTTTCATTCTTAATCACACCTCTATATATAAGGTTCTTTTTTTTCCTATTTTCCAGACTAGATGTTCCTAAACACCCAATTATGTTTGTCACCTTGGTTTCTCTAGTCACAAACAATTGAGGCTCTAAATAATGTCACCGTCAAGTTGACAGGAGTGTTAACAAATCGCATAACAATTAATTACCTTTGTTGACACTACTGTCAACTTGACAGTGACATTATTTAGATTTTACTTTCCCATTACACAGATTTTAAAAAGTTGGCTTTGTTTGTGCTTTCTAACGATTTTTCAAAACCCTCAAAAGATGTTTATGCTTTTAATACAAACAAATACGAAGTAGTAGTTATCATCGCAGAGTATAATCTGAAAAACATTGATCTAGAGCACCAACATCTAGATCTAAAGCTAGACCCCAAGATAAGGAGCAAAATATTCATTATTTGTCAGAGCCAATTTTTGAATACTTATTACTTGATTTGAAGACCAAGCCCTCCAAGGCAAGGGTGCGAAATCTGAATTTAAAATACTGGAAGTCTGAAGACCTTGAAGTACCCTTTAGAATTACGTGTCCAAGAAGTACTGCTGGGAAATCTAACTATGAAAAAAATGTGTGGAAATGCATGTTGCAATTCGTAAAGTATAACTATGTAGATTTAATTACCATTAAGTAAGATTAAAATATAAATAATCATAAGTAATACCACGAATGGTTGGAATTATCAGAATAAATTATCTTACTTTACATTAGGCGAAATCAGAATAATAGCTGATCGTTAATAGATTCAAATACAAACATCTGGGAATGCAAGCATAACCACAATGAAATCCGTTTTGTTACTTTTTTAAATAATAAATTAAATAAGAAAGATGTACGTATCTAATTTTTTTGATGTAGAGTACGATTCTAATGTAAAAAGAAATTTTGAAAGTTTTTCAAATCTCGGCGGCCATTTTGACCATGTCCCGAAGAGATATCAAAAAACGATGACACCACGTTGTCTTTAGTTTTTGATGTAGAATCCAAATCTCAAGTCAAAATTTCAAAATTTAAAAAAATGCGGACAAACTTCGCAAATTCAGTAACGACTCCTTTCGGAGTTAGTAACAGAAAAAAAGTTAACAAAAACAACAATGCTCGTGGTCATGTATCAAATCGACCCAGAAAGCAACTCTTTGAATTTTAATTTTTCTTTTGTTATTGAAAATGCGTGCTATTTGGAGCTTGGAGTCCTGTATTCTAATTGCCTTATGAATATAAATAAACTAACCAAAAGAAAAAATGAGGAATTCTTTGATTTGTACAATATTTATATCAAATCTTCATTGACACCCTCTACCCAACGATATCTGTCAAGTTTATATTTCCTCAATCTTTCATTTAAATCTCCTTATAACTCTAAAAATATTTCTGCTGTGATGACTGATCGTTCTAACTACTGAAGATAATGCGACAGCAAATCTCTTCTGACAGTCCTCTTCCGAGCAGAGAAAAGAAACGTTGCATTAATGATGATGAAGTCTACTGATTGGATGACACTAACTTGTTAATCTTTATCTATAATCGAGAAAAAATCAATACTTTATTGTGTTGCGTTGGTTGCCATTGATAGCGCTTTCTTTAAAGAACAAATGTTCTATCAAAAATGAAGCAAAGATGTCAACTCATAACTTAAAACCATGGACGCTCCGGAGAGAGGATAAGAAGAAATTTATTTCCCCTGGCTTTTGGCGTTTATTCCTTTTCAAATGACAGTGAATTATCTATAACTAATCTTAACCGAGTTCTTTTTTCTTTCTTTAATCTTTTGCCTTCTCCTAGAGAAAATCTTGGGGGCGCCCATGGTTAGCACTACCTTGAAATGTCTATTTCTGCGAAGTTACATTACTAGAAAGCTCTCGAATGCGATTTGTATTTCCAGAAGGGTACTAATTAAATTCTTTTGCAAGCCTTCTTCAGATTAATAGAAATCAAGCAGATTAGTGATTACGCCATTTAACTTGATTTTCATTTTTCTGAAGCAGAATCTGAAATTGGAATTACATTCTACCTGTCAGCTACAGTCACTGAACTATGTACAGTCAACTGAAATTGTGGTTATGCTTTGCATTCTCAGATGTTTTCATTTTGTTTTCATTCGGCGCATTCAGAAGACGCAATAGTTGGATGAATAGAGTTCTCATGACACGTTACATTACCAACAGCTACATCGAATTTTCGTCCATTGAAATCATCGACGTTACGGAGTGGTGGAAGTAGCATAGGCAACAGTAGTATGGCATCGAGTAGTAGAAGAATATCACCGTATAGGTTGTTAAAATACGCATTGACTACCTCAATTTGTACACGTATACAATAATCCTTAGAACAGAGAATCTACAACCCTATACTCACCGACTTATCTGAAGTACTATCATTTCGCATGAGTAATGTAATGACCATGGTTATTCGGAGGAGCTTCGTAATGTCAAACAGGGTCTGAGAACACTACTAAATCTGAACATTGCAGATAGTAATTATCATTGCAATCACTTATCGCCCTATTTCTCTTACATACTCAGCGTCTCTGAGTATGGTAATCAAATACGCTTTGCTAAACGTCAGCACATGATTGCCATCATTATCATTTTATACATAGCATAACAACATCACACGGCGCTATTGAATCCTACAAAGTTTTTACAGTTTGGGCATGAGAGTTACTCTCTAGCTGTTTGTGAGTACTATCACTCTGAATTCAAAGTGTCCAAATTAGTAATTTAAAATTACAAATAACATTCCGCAAGGTTTAACAATTAGTGTCACCTTATTGGCAATAACTAAATTTGCTATCTAACTTAGGTCGTGGCATTTATACATATCTAAACATTGATTTTTCTTAGTTATTTCTTGATAGATTGATTGAGCGTACAAAGAACATAGGTTTTAAGTTAGGTTAAATTATCCTGTCATTATGACCTATTACTTACTTGGAATTTTCAAAAGAGAATCTGTCGATCTTTATAAATTCCATTTGGCTTATTTAGTCTCCTTTTTGATCGTCGTTTAAATCAGGATAGGCAGATTGATAAATTCATCGATTATTGCTGAAAAAAGCTAGAACTAATTAAATGCTTGTCAAAGACTAAACGGAAGAGGATAAAGAATATAAATAAAAAGAATACTCGACAGCAGTATTTGTTAATTAAGTAAAAGCATTCTCATTAAACGACAGAAAACCAGTGATGGTTTCTTAAATCATTTTACAAGATTCGCGTCTATTTCTAGTGAAATGATTACTTGTGATAGACATGCACTTGAATCAGAACAATTTATCCATTAGTATAACCGAAACTTTTTCTTTAGATGAATCTCTCGTCGCTCTTTGTCAAGATCTGTCAGTCGAATATCGATTGAACCTACTTAGTTTGTTCAAACGTAAGTTGTACAAAAGTCCCAAAATCCCAGTCCATTCTGCTATTCATTCTCTTGGTTTTATGAAGTTTTAATCACTATGTCCTCTTAATCTTTTGTCCTTCCACTCAATCAGCTTATCTTATACCTTACATCTTGCAGAAGAAGAATCTTTGCATCGGAAAGCTTCTTGCACATGTCGTAACTTTCCTAAACTTACACTACTGATTTCAAGTGATCAGTACATGGATAATAGCAATCAAACTGAGATTTCTCTCTACAAGACTTAAAGACATAAAGAAAACCCCACGGAAATGCTTTGGGTAAATACGTTTGTTCTTTACGTGTACTAATATTTTACGAAATTATCCTTACGAACCGCAAAAAGTAAATTTATCAGACAAAGATAAGTGATTTCCTTTGGATGATCTCAAGATCTTCTCAAACTTACAATCAGCGTCTTAGATGTGTATCTCGATGGCAACAGTTATGCGCTGTGGTGTAGGTGATTTTTAGCTTTCTTGGTATGTAATTATGAAAATCACTCAAAGGAGTTAAGTTATTTCAAGACTACTTGCATTGCAGTAGGTAATCATTGATGAACTAGTATTCCAAGATTCCGACAAAGCTAAATAGTTAACAGGAATCTTAAAGAGATTTTGTCAAAAACTTAGTTGGTATGAATAAATCTATTAAACATAGACACACTTGCTATTTGCATCCGGCAGTGTAACCGATTAAACTGTACGTAACAGATGAAATTTGGCAAACGAGCCAATGAGGGTACTTAAATCTTTAGGCTTCTAAGCGAATATCTGATCAGTGTGGTCTCGCGGTAAGATTTAATATAAGGTTGTTTGCGATTTTTCTTAACCAAGTAAGACATTTCGTGTCGCTTTTATTTTTTCCGTGTCTAGAAATTATTGTTTTTGGCTAAAGAGGAAAAGGAGTATTTCTGTAGAAATACTAACTTAGGAAAAAGCTATACCTACTCAGTCAGTTCTAGTAGCTGAGATGCAGTCTTGGATTGATGAGTGAGCTTTGCCTTGAAGCAGCCTCTACTGTAATGGGTTCAACGTGCACCGGCTCTTATAATTCCCAATTTGCGTTTATTTATTGTTAGTTAGTGTATGCATTATATAAAATATTTGCACGTCTATTTTTATATTAAACACCTATAATCGTCTTCAAGTAAACAAGGAAAAAATCTAGAAATCATCCTACTCCACTGTTTTTTCTTGTTTTCTTCTTATGTCGTTTACTGCATTTACATTTCTAAATTAAAGTCTGACAACACGAATGACTGGTTTTCCTTAAAAAATTAGTTTCTGTTGTTTCTTCTGAACACCTTTGATAGTAAAGAAGATTCATTTATATTTTTTTTTGTGTAATCCAGGAGAATACTTGACAAAATTGCATACGTAATATTACAGAAAGAAAACAATTTGAGTGTTCAAATATTATTTAATAGTTTTTCTGTAGTAACAAATTCGTTACAGTCACATACTGTTGCGACACTGAGTTGCCGAATTCTTTTTATAAAAGCACGTTTATGTAGGTGTTCTACTATCTACTTAAAATTTCAATGGAGACTGCAATGATAGATTACACAACAATTTGTATTTCGTGGTCTATTTAAGATTGATACTCAGTACAATTTATATGATAATATAATGAATTAAAATATCTATACGCTTATTTTTCACTAACATCCTGTAATAATAAACATTATGATGTAATGTTATTATAAGAAAAAAAATAAGCTTTAAATAAATTAAATTTCGCACATCACTATAAAAAGGAGAGGTAACATCAATGGATTGTTTGAAAAAATGTTTTTTAAATGAATATTTTAAGAAATTCATTGGAAACGAAACCCAACCTTAAGAGAGCCTTGCTTGCGGTTAAAAAGTACGTTTGAATAAGGTGTTTCGTAATTAACATTGAAAAAACGTGTTTAGCACTTCAAATCATTCGTAGCAATATTTGTTCTATGACTAATATTTAATAATTGTTTTTGTAATGTGTTAAACAATGTATTTACGGTAGTCATTAAAATAGTTCTTGATAATTTCATTGGAAATCATTAATGTAAAATATGGAATTCGCACAGGTACTACGTACTATACCGTTAAGTACATTTCTATTTAGTTAAAATTAAGGGGCTACATCGCAATAACGTTATAGAAATAATTTGAAATTTTCAAATGGTAATAAAAAATGAAAATGCACGTTGCAGGATTAAGCTCAATTTGAGGAACAAAATAATAAACAAAATTGTAATAAATCTTTACTTACCGTTCGTTGCTTTAGATACTAGAAATATCATGCTTGATTTCAAAATTAATTAGCAATTAAAAGATGTTGATATAGTAATCAATATAAAAACAATTGTAAACAGCACTTTTATAACCTCCAAAATTTAATTGAAAAACTCAGTAAAAGTACCATAAGTTTGTGAAAAAAATGACTTTATGTAGAGCAAATGTTGCTTAAACCATTAAATTTCGGAAGATTTGTGTTTTTAAATACAAGAATAAGGTAGTTTAGTCATATAACCGTGTATTTGTCTTTGGATTTGCTCGTTACATTACTTTAAAGATTAAATTGTATAGACATCAAACTTGTCCAGGAATGCAGAATCAAAGCAAACAAGATACCAGAAAACGGATGACAAAAATAGTTTGGTCTTCTTTAAAAATGAATCTAATAAATCTAGTTTTTCTCTATATGCTAGCCGATAAACCTATACATAATAATAGACTTATAAATAAAACAAGTTTTATAAAATATTATTGTCGGGTCTATAAAATGATGTCATCAAAATGTTATTTGTGACGCCCGCCATATAATAGCATACATATAAAACAATTTGCGATTTTCGACTTACTTTCTAGTGTTTTACTATAAGTCACAAATAGTTATGCTTATGACTTTATGAGTTACGAATTGTTTTGAATTTGTCACTTAAGTTTTCGTTTGTCTACTACATCATAAGTGACGCAGAAGTCTTAAAGATATTAATAAATATTCAAAATGCAGTCTTAAATTTAGATGTTAAGACATCACCTTTATAATATGATTATCTTTTTCTAACGATATGACGTAATGAATAACGAGTATTTTCTACGCGTTTAGTTCTAAATCTGTGTCCTAAAAGCACCTCGATATGTAGAGAAGAAAAACATTATTTGTGCTCTTGCCTGTCACGAATCTTGATGCGTACACGCTGACATACTAATGTCACAAACGTGTTACAACCAGAATAAAAGAGCAGTAAAAACTGTAGCCAAACATAACCAAACAAATCAAACACCTACTATAAGTACAAATTTTTCGATATCCGGATTGTTAATTTGAATTTCAAATTTCTCGTCTTTTCTATTAAAAGTGAGAATCAACATATAAAAAGATAAAGTTGTTACAAGGATTGAAGTATATGAAATGAATCATTCGGTTGCAATGGTAAATCTTTTTATTAAAATGGAATATAATTCAAAATCTAAAATGTCAATGACCGTTTTAATCTTAGACAAGTTTTTGTTTAATTTGTGCATTACTACATAAAAAACCTGAAACTGGTTGTTGTTCACTGCGGGGGGGAGGGTAACCTTTTTTCTTTATCTATATTTCTGTTAGAGAACGCACTACAATAATCGATCACACAGAACATTTATCTTCTGTTGATGAACTATCAAACTCTTAATTTTTACTCGAAAACTTTAGACTATTCCTTGTATGTGAACAATTTAATTAACCGTTTACGGGCGACCTTAAAACCACATCCATTCTTAAATTTATTTTCAGATGTTGTGCTACATATTCTTTTCGATCAACTGCATTCTTTAAAAGGTCATTCTGGTTCAATAATTTAACAGAATTTGCTATCCTTGATCGAGAAAAGTGGATATAGTAAATAATTAAAAAAGAAATTCTTGACTAAATCAATCAAGTTTTGAACTACAAAAATAAGATATCGAAGAAAAAGTATAACAAGATGAGCAAGATAATTGAATAGCAATTGATTTTTAGATTTTACTTGTGTATATAGTTCATAAGAAAAGTTTATAAAAATGAAATAAAAACTGCAAACACGGCAACAAAAGCCTGTGAAAATCGTGGTATTAGATTTTAGAATGCTTCAGTACTGTTAAAACTTATCAACTGAGTTGCTTTGAAACCTGAAAGATAACATATGATTAATTTTGATATTAAGCAAGCAAAAATATAATTTCTTAGATATTCGCTTAGCTGATAAGATTTCATCAATTGAATACAAATTTGAATGAACTGAGTCTCATCCATTGATGGTGATCCATGGTTCATACAGTGAATTCATACATACTGTAGAATCTCACTTGCCCTGCAACTTCAAAAGCTCCTAAAATTCTGGATGAGTGTACAAAATTACTTACTGGAGTGTTTGGTAGATACATATCTATCATTATCCGGTTCTCAGTGTACCGCCCATTGACTGATTGTGTTATTTCCATTAAATTTATTGCACCAATTCCAGTACTCGAGTTCCCTGCAGTAACCTATACAGATCTTTGACTGTATGTGTGTTGAATATACTTGGTTCTGTTTCTGTTGAACTATAAATGATTTGTCTTCCGCATTTCTGGTTCGCTGTTGCACATTCTACACTCTAGCTCTTCGTAATACAAGTTCATTCTATCTAGGTACCTCTTTACAGGCGCATGTTCTGTAGCTAATTCCTGTTCAATGTGAACAGTCGTTTTGTTTTTCTTTTTCCGCATAGATCTCCTATACAGTGTGTCCCAAATTCGTGACTCACTATTGGGATCTCGGAAATTGTAAGAGATACGAAGTCGGTTAAATTAGAAAAATGTTGACTATTTTGGAGATCATTTTACTTATGCTTTTACTTTTTCAAAAAAGTTCACGGTTTACTAGATATTCGCTAAAACCGAAATTATCTTATTTTTTCTTAAGTGAAATATCTCAGAAACAAGCAAAGATAGAAAAGAACAACAAAGAGTGTGTTTCAGAGAATTTGCTCCAAAACACAAACAATCATTTTCGCAATCGTCTTTTGTTTTACTTCGGTGATGGAATGTATATCCAATTTTTTTAATGGAACTTGATTTCCATATTACTGAATAGCACGCCTTAAATGTTTTTCAGTGATACATGGTTTGACACAGCTATTCTTTTGTTTTAACGAGTTATGAAGTGAAAATCATTTTTTTCCATAGTGTATCATGACATCTAGCACATAAAGTCGTGTTTTTTAATCAAAAAAATTCATTTGTTATGCAAACATTGCTAAAACAAAACATCTTAAAAGCGTCTTTCTTTTGTTTCAGCAATTGTTACATAACAAATATAATTTATCTGACAAAAATGATTTTATATGTTTAATGTCATGGCACTCTACGTGGAAAATGCTTTCCACTTCAAAACTTGGTAAAACAAAAGAATACTTATGTTAAACCAAAACCAGTTGATTGTGATACCAAGTACAGACACCAAACAAAAGACGATCACAGATCGAGCTCAATAACGATTTTCTCTCCGCTAGAGGCGCTGTTGATCTAAGTTAAATTTGACAAGTTTAAACATCAATTTATAAGTTTGAGGTTATTAAAATTTAAATTTTTGAAAAAGTAATTATTAATGCCTTGTTGCGTATTCTTTATTCTTTGCAAAGTTAATAAGAGCAAGTGTATATTTTCTACTACCTGGTCATCTTCATCACTTTTACAATTATTTTTTTTTTAAATTGCTGTAAAACAGATTTTGTAGGGTTGCGCAACCGTTTCTGAATAAATCGAGTTAACCCAAATAACGTATATCATTGTATGATAAGATCAGAAATACCAGTTAAAATTTCCGAAAACGCATTATTTATTACTTTTTTCTAAAATTTAAGTTTTAATAACCTCCAACTTATAAACTGACGTTTAGCTTGTCAAATTTAACTTAGATTAGCAGCGCCTCTAGCGAAGAGAAAATCGTTATTGAGCTCAATTCGCGATTGTTTTTTGTTTGGTGTCGGTATTTTGTATCACAATCAACTGGCTTTGTGTTAAACCTTATATCACTGAAACGCATTTTAAACGCGCTATTCAGCTGTAAGAAAATCAAGTTGGAGTTTCATTTTAAAAAAATTGCGTTTATGTTTCGCCACCAAAGTAAAACGAAAGACGATCACGAAACGGATTTTTTTGTGTTAAAGGGTAAATTTTCTAAAAATCACTTTTTACTGTTCTTTTCTCTTTGCTCGCTTCTGAGAGTTCTCCATTTCAAAGAAAATCTGATAATTTAGTTTTTACGAATATCTAGTAAGCAGTAAACTTTTTTGAAATGAATTGATCTCCAAAATAAGCAACATATGTTTCTAATTTAACTGACTTTGTATCTCTTACGATTTTTGAGATCCCCATGGTAAGCCACAAATTTGGGACACACTGTATAGGATTTGCTGTGTTCTTGTCCTTGTAAAATATACCAGTGTGTTGTATGTTGATCTTTGACCCATTTGCTCACTTGCTCACGGATTGTACGTTTTGTACTGTGTACTTCAGAGCTGCTTGACTATCTATGAGTATTTGGATCTTTTGTTATACCAAAACTTTCTATTGCTTTTTGGTCACATCGCAGGATAGCATATACTCCCCGCCTGGAAGTCTTAACGAAAGTCTAGTTTGTTGTGAACTTCTGTCCCAGATCCTGTTTGAGTCTTAGACTCGTCTGTACACCAGATTTGCCCTCTGGAGGTTAATTTGGAGCTTTTTTGTTTGAATTCCCTTTGCCCTTAATGTAAAAATCTTGAAGAGGGTATCAGAATTACTGAGCTTTAGGCGTTCTTTTTCCGTTTATTTTTAGTCCAGGTTTAGGATTTTTGTATTTGTTTCCTAACTGTACTATTGTCATTATCTATTAGCTGTAAGACTTGAATAGATATTTAAAAAAACACTCTTAAACATGACGTAATAAAGTTAAAACATCTTGAGTTACGTTTTCTTACTTATTTACTTTTCTTTTGTACATACATAAAATATTTAATTTCGATACGTAACATGTAACTTGAAACCTAAGACTATTATATAGCTCGGTACATTAATACTTGATTCCCATCTGCCTATTTCTTTACTAAACAGAATTAATTTTACTATTAGTTAGTTAGGAAATAATGTCTTATGCAGAATTCTGCTTTGCTTTGTAATCGTGCTTGATTATTTGTAATACTAAAAACTTGTAACATAACTCATTGAATTCCTTAGTGTAATACAGTGGATTTCACACCCTTCTTTTACTATTAGTACTAGTCGAAACCTCTAAACATTTGTTTTAGTTTAGTGTTGCGTTGCGGCCGTAGGTAATATAAAGCGTAGTTAGATTTTGGTAGCCTTTACTAATTATGCAGTTGGATCTTCTGTTCTACTCCACATTGTGCAAGTTTTTTCTCAGAGATCTACTTTTACTCCGTTTCTTCTTCCTTTATTTGCTTCTATTTTTCTAGGGCTTCAAGTTGACCACCTTTATAATAACTTCTTTCACATCTACGATCAACTCACAGACCTATTGAAATTACTGCCCATCTTGACGCAAGTATAAAATTAGAAGCATGCCAAATCTCGTTTAATTACTAAGTAATTACTCATTTGATGGCAAGTATTTGTGCCGTATAAAGAAAGTTCTAACTGGAAACCTGCTCTACAAGACTCTTTGGGTAGGAGATACTCAGAACGAGTCCAAAGTCTTGTGACCTGATGCTATTATTACCAGCTAAAAGGCTTACAATTTACCAGTGGTGCTTATTTCTTGCTTCAGTCTGAGAATCATATTTAGCATTAAAATCTAGCAAAATTCAGAAAATTCGATTAAAAGAGTTTGGCATATAAGCAATTAAGCAAGCTATCTATAATTTCTCAGTTTTGACTAATCTAAGGATAGTCAAGTCACTGGGACCACCAAAGATTGTTGGGATATTCAGTCGCCCGATTTACTGATTTGTTTGTTGATTAGATAAAAATGCGTCCGGTCGTGAACTAAATATGCTTAGGGTATCTCAGTTTGAAATGTGTGAAGTTGATGAGATTTTTCTGCTGCTGGCCAATATACAATTTCAGTCTTTCTCTAGAATTTTATATTTTGTTCATCTTGTTCATTTCAACCATATCCAGTATCTGTGTACCTATTTAGTACAGTTTTCAGTTTGTTTCAAGTAAAACAATTTCTTATCATATAAATGAAAACAATTGAAGTATAAAGCACGAACGTATAATAGAGTTATAAAATGTTACCAGATACACACCGGGCCGGATATTTCTATCTCGTGCATGAATACATTTTTCTGTATAAATTTCTAAGCATTCTAGGAATATTAAATTTATATTTTTAGCTGTTAATTACTCTTCCTGTGTGTAATAACCTGAAGTATGAGTAATAGAAAACCTTCCAAATAATTATATGATCATTTTCCGTTTAGTTTTCGTTTGGCACTTTCGATTATGTTATTTACATCGACCGCTACTGAATAAATTTCATTATCGTTTCTTAACCACAAAAATTCATATTTTTCTCGTTATGAATACATTAAAATGCATGGTGGGTGTATCTTAATACTTATATAAAAGACATTATGATATCTCTGTACATTACAAAGATTATCATACCTGTTTGTAACTGCACGGTAGTAACAACGTTAAAAGTGTAAAATAAAAAATAAGCACGTTTCTTGAGTAAAATAGGTCAAATTTGTTAAATAATCTAGACATGTGCAACGTTGCATATTCAGCATTTTAAATTTATAATTAAAATTGCATAATGGTTTTAATTAAAACTCGACAATACCGTTTTAGCATAGGAAAGATTTTCATGGTGTAATCATTGTTATCTCACAAAGGCCAAGATAAAAGTACTAATTTAAAACAGTCATGATCTGTTTGAATTTTATTAATAAAATAAATAAAAATTTAATTTTTTCTTTCAGACTACCTTCATGATATTCGCTACGTTCGAAAAGATGGTGGTGGTAGCGGTGGTTCAGTGAAAGAAGAGGATTTGCGTGGTATGTTTCTTCTATTTCTGATTGTTACTTTTGCATTAATTTATGTTTTATATAATTGCAGCCTCTGTACAAAGATTGCAATCTATGGTTACGGTGGCATTAACATTAACGTGTATCACTCTTCTAACTCTAATTGTGGTGATCACAATACTGATATGTAAATGGAAGAACGATAATAACATCACACTTGCTAGTCTACGTAGTAAATTCTGTTCTAAAGTTTGTATTAACGTGTGATAACCTAAAGCATTACTATTATTATGAATATTATTATTTAATTTTAGAAGTCAAATGACAATAAATCTTCTGGGAATGGAGTTACAGTAACAGCCCAAGTGAGTGGAAAGCCCGATCTACGACTTGAAATGCCCACAACAGGTACTCAATCGGAAAATAGTCCAGCTACATTAACCACAACTATTAGTCGACGACCAGCAGAAGATAGCGCGCTTGATTACGCTTACGATAATCATGCTATGTCCAGCTCACCTAGTCCTAATTCGAAACCACACGAAAGTAATTTTTGATTAACTATAAGTAAACTAAAGAGCATGGGGATGATTTGTAAGTTCTTTTTCAATTTTCTGCTTTGACAGTGATTTCGTGTTAGCTTATCAAAAGTCTACTAGGTTTGTTTTGACATTCAACTATAATAAATCTTTTTAAGTGTGAATTTGGTTTTGAATCCATTATCTTTCGATATTGCATGAAGTATTTAAGTTAACATGAAATTTTCCTAAATTCTTCTAGTCACGTAACTTTTGGTCAAGCTGTGCCATTTTCAAAAAAAAACTGTATGTGACAATAGATTTCATCCGATATTCCAATGTAAATTTTAAATAATGTCTGTTGAAGCTTTAAATGCTTTATGAATTTACGAAAATTCGATTTTCGTAGTTGTTTTGCTATAAGCTATTTTATAGTTATTAGAGACTTACTTAATTAGTATAGTAAACTGTTAATAGTAATAAACTGAAAATGGACAGTGGCGAAACTACTAGATAATCTCCAAAATTCTTAGTGAACATCTTCTAATAGTATCTGATTGAGACAGTGGCGTAGGTACTATTACTAATTCAGTATTACATTAAGTTTAGCTTTTATATTAGTAACCATTTTTTGCTACAATCCATGGTCAGTACACGTAATATGGTATTTTAGAATATTACGTCTAATAATAATTTGTTAGCACCTAATTATTTAGGTAGGATAAAAATACAATACTAGCCGCGTTACGCACAATTTATTATTTTATAAATAACTTCTAAGCATAAACTGGATTAATTGACAGGCATTTCTGATTTTTCTGTTTTTCTTCAGATCTGAGTTTTGGACACAGTTTTTACTATTAATAAGAATACACCTTTTATTTTTCTGGGTGCTATCAAGATTGTGCTAATATTTCAAACGCAAAGAATTAAGATTTCCTCTTTAGCTCTGACATAAAAATCCAAAAGTTATTCTTTCTGGTCATATCCATTTCTTCATTGGAGTGGTTTACATAAAATTCTAACAATTGAGGCAAGATGTGCCTCCAAAATCACGTCCCCATATGTTCACGTTTGTTGTTTCTTTCGATTTTTGATTTTCATCATGCCAACAAGAATTGTTGATTGTCAGTAGTTGTCGGAACCTACATATGTTTGAAATAGTGAAATTAATTTGTTATTTCTACTGTGTTGAAAGGTGAAGTCAACTGTGGGCTATCACACAATTCACACACTCCTCATGAGACATTTCTAAAGTTGCCCAATATAAAATGTCTAATTTTTCTTTTCTTTCATAACTTGTTATAGGTATATAGAAATCTCGAACTATGCAGTTAGGTGTGAGGCATGAAATGATTGCAACAACGCTTCTTCTGCCCTTGTGGTTTGACCCATAGCCATAGACTAACCTACCTATTTTGTCAACCAACATTAGTTTATCCCTGAGTAAATCGCACAGGTAGTAAGTAATTTCAAGTATTTTATACTTACAGCGTTGGGAAAATGTATCAATTCAATTGAGTAAATCTAATGATTTAGACTTTCTGTTTCTCACTTTTTGCTGAACTTTGCAAAGCTTTACACTTCATAAAAACATCAAAAAAATAGAAAATAAAATGTATTTAGTCAAAGAAAAAGAACAGCAAAATATCCTGAACTTACGTATACAATTAAATAATCTTTAATTATAAAAAAAATGTAAGACTATAAGTGTATGTAGCATTAAATTAGAAAGAAAGGGATTAACAACAATAATCTCAAGTTGGCTGTGTCCTTCCTCTGCAGTACAAAAGGCTACAGTCTTCCAAGACGATTTTTCTTGTTGATCACGTAGTGAGTAGTTTTATTGGTAGAAATAGTTTACTATTATAGTGGAACTTTTCCATCCATACGTTACATTCCATGTAGACTAAGGTAGATATACTTTTGTAAGTGTGCTTAATTTTTACTTAGTGAATAAGGCCCTTCTTCGGCAGCGATGAGAATTAATTAGTGATAATATGTGATCTAGGTTAGTTAATAACTAATAACTAGATTGAAATGCTTGTCTTCCAAAATATTCGTACTTATAATTAACATTCAATTTATTAACTCTTATACTTAAGATTTAAGAATTTTTTGTGTATTATACTGCATTAATTAACGTGCAATGCAATATTATTTTTAAGAAAATTTTGCAAGGTTGGTATAAAAATTTTACGTCTAAATGTTAAAAGTTGATACTATAATTCATAAAGTTTAAATTTGAATCTTTTAATACAACTTTTCCAAAATAATTAATTCGCAATTAATCTACCAGCTATAATACTGACTGAGGTAGTTACGGAAATAAAAAAGAAATTCCTCGTTTAGTTGTTTTATTTAATAAGTTTAGTTTATATTTAGTATGTAGATGTTTTTTGTTTTGTTTTTTATTTTGTGTTTCATTTTTTTAATTAAGAGATCTTTCTAGAATCTCTTAAAATGTGCAAGGAATCCGTCCATGTTTAGATGTAGCGGCATTTTATAATGCCTTTGTGCTTGTTTAAGTTCTAGTTAGGTATTTTAAACTCGTTTGTTTAGTATTGCTTTTTATTTTGTTTTAACTTGTACCGTTTCAAGATAACCTATTTTATATGTAGTTTTATTTTTAATTTTGTTTTAGAAAAATAAATCTATTCAATATTGTAACCTATGATTTATTATTATTAGTTATTGAATCAGATACGCTTTAGCTCTAATTTAGTTTATATAAATAATAACCTGCGGTACATATTTACTTAAATTATAATAATTTGAGAAATTTGAGATTATTTTAGTATTATAATGTTATATATTAGTTTATTTGTAAAGCCTGAAAGCAAATAACACACCTGAAATAATGATCATCACAAGTCTTGGTTGTGGATATCTTCATTATGTTTATTAATATGTAATGTTTTGTAGTTGTCACAAGCGATAATTTTAAAAATTGTAAAAAGTTTTTATACTTGATAATTACTTATGCATTATGATATATGTAGTACTTAATAATTGTAACAATAAATTTTTCATATTGTTCTTTCAGAATTGTGTCTTTTCTTTATCTATGTGGCACTTTACACAGATGAGAAGACCAAAACCTTATTAGTAACAAATTATAGAGTAATAAAACCGGATGTATCTCTGATGTTATTGGCACATACATAATTCAGAATCTTATAGCGTTTTCCACTAAAATAATCAATAATGAACCACTAAATACCACAAAACAGTTTTATTAAATTTCAAAGGACAAACATATGATGGAAACTCAGCAAGTCAACAGTTCTCCACCTTTGGATGAATTATAACGCTTGCGAATAACGAAACCGCGAATAAACAATGTCATGTTCCTTCTGAGCTTCATCTAGTCGATTTATTCTTTTATTACTCATCTCTAAACATTGATGAAGTTTAATACTTATATGACCCGCAAAACCTAGATAAAGAATTGCAACTTAAATGACAAACTTATAGAGCATTATAATTTTTGTATTTTGTTAATTTAATAAATTTTTAAGTCTAATTCTGAACATACAGCATATTAATAAAATAAAATAAAAAGAAATTAAACAGAGTCCCGCACAGTAAATAATACCTAATGGATATCCAATATCAGATATATCTGTACTACAATGACCAGGTCGATTTAATACTTTAGACTAATATTCTATTAGATGGCGCCTTATTTCTTCCTTTTAATAATAGTTACTTAATGTTGATTGTATATAGCCGACCAAGAAGTATATAAGCATTGACAATTGTTATCCTTCACCAATGAGTTCACATCAATGAAGAAACCATCGCTGAAAGTATGATAGTAGGTGCTTACATAATTTTCAGTTTTGGGACAGGGCTACATGTCCTGATTTATATCTAAATAAATACAGTGTCCCGAAATAACACCGACAACGATTAACCACTGATTCTGGTCCATCGAAAAAAAGTTAGGCAAAAAGTTTTTCGTTTTTGAGTTATAAGCTGCCAAAGTCAACACAATCTTTTCTTAATTTCTTAACTGTGTCTGACTGAATCTATCGATCGTAATTAAATTTGGTATGTTGGCTTGTAGAGTGATCTTTTTCCTGAAATATCGATGAAATTAATAATTCGGAACACATAGTTTTACACGCACACCTCTTTTTGAAGGCCTAGAACTGCTCCTATGTTTTTTTTAATTTGAGCACTATTATATTTAAAAGTTCACTGTTTCTTCAAGAAAATTCACGTCTTGCATAGTAGATACAAAAAGTAATGATATTGGCACTGGCCACTTCCTGGAGGGTCGGCAGCTACCGGCGTTGAGGGTAGCTTTTTAAAAAGCGCTTTTGCTAAGGTACTAGCTAGGCGAGACAGAGACCAAAATCTTTTGTAAAAAAACATTTGTAACTGAAAGTGGGAATGAAATTTTTACGTCAAAGTATGCCTCGATTAAACAGAATATCAACATGTGCAAGCGTTTTAAAGATGGAGGAGTGTAACACGGCTAGCACTTAATCCTTGCACTGTAGGTGTTTCAAATTCGAGCTTAAGCAACGGAATCTCGCTTATTATAACAGATAGAGTATAGGTTTAAATTTAGTACGTTTGCTAAATATTATGCTGATTTATAAACTAAAAGAAAAGAAAAAAGTTAATCTCTAGTAACCCCCAAGAAATCCCAGAGCATGCATACTTTTAAACGATGGAATGTTGGCTTTAACAGATCTAGAAATCATAGGACTCTGGCAGCTACTAAAATTGAAACAGTGAATGCAGGAGGACTGGTATGACGATACACAAAATTCAACACCGTGGGACATGGAAAAACTAGAAGCAGAATGCAGTGTAGACAAAGGCGCCCGCAAGATTTTTTCCAGGGGGGGGGGGGCAAAATAAAGATTGTCGTTCAATTCCATATTTGCGGACAGCATAAAATTATTTTTTGTATACATTTAATTGTTTTTGCAAGTCAAGGGGGGGCAAATGACCCCCCTTACTCCCCTCCGGGCGCCCTTGAGTGCATTATATTTTTTATAATAAATTACGTGCAAGAGGCAGAAAGTTATCGGCGTCACTGTAGCTACCACTTACACTAATAGTAATAATCCAAAATCTGATGAAGAAAATTGTTCTGATCACAGACACGTTCGCTTTGATGTAACAAAACTTCAAAAAGAGAGGATGACCAATAACAACCCCAGAAGAAATGATAGGGAGTCTTTCAAGATAGGACAGATATGGTCTTAAAATTGCTGTAGAGCAAACGGAGGCCATTATTACAGCCTGCAACTAAAACTATCCCCAAATAGAAGGAGACGTAACTAACAGAATTGATTGAAACGAGAGCCAATCTAAAAACAAAATCAGTACGCAAACTGTTCAACAGGGCAAGAACATTAGGAATGTAGAGCGCATATAGGGAAGCGCTGGCTGCGTAGAAGAAGGACATAAAGGGATAAGGGTAGACCTAGAGAAGGCACTGTGAGGAGGTCGATAGTACAGATTGTGCCACACTCCAACTGGTACTCTTAGAAATGAATCGGAAAGCCATTATAACTTTGAAAGTTCAAACAGGTGATTACACAAAAACAGAATACGAGACAATGGCGGCGTTACTAAGGGTTCACTTTCCAATTTAAGGATTAAATTAATTAGGTATAGTCACCCTTGATAAATATTAACGTAATATTACAAAATTCATTTAATATTTTATAGGCCTCATAGACTATACAGTATTACCAACGATATTACAGTTCAAACACATCTCGAACCTCGGGGCACGACCAACAAACCAACCTAACATCTTTGAGTTAGCTTTTATTAAATAGTTACCCAACAACAAACAAACGATTCCTGGGACTGTTACTGTTTCTAGACTCAATCAACTAATAAGATTTTTTTGTCACATTTCCAATGAAAAACCCAGAACTGGCAACAGTGTACTGAAATTGGATGACGTTTCAATTTTTTCTCAAACGTTTCTCTATCTCTTTTGTTGTTATCTAAAAAAGATAATTCTTTGGCCAAACAAATATTTCTACTTCTATTAGTTACATAATCGGTTTGTACTAAGTAAGCTAAGGCTGCTGAACTAAAAATGATTGGTAGTGAAGACTGCATAATGCCATTTTCACTTCTAATCTGCAAAGAACCCCATTCTTCATCAGATGGTGAGTAAATATTACACGCAATCCGCCCTTAAGCAAATTAATTTGGTTTTTTTAGGTATTAACGATATACTGGAACATGCAGATACGAAACTTGTTAACATTACGCGAATTCAAACCGCTGCAAATGCAACTATGCAGGTTCATAGTAGCAAAAAGCCATTCAAATGTGAAATATGTGGTTACAAATGTACAACAAGAAGCAGTTTAGTAAAACATATGCGCGTTCATAGTGGTGAAAAACCCTTCGAATGCAAAATATGTAACCATAAATTCAGACAAAAAGAAAATTTACAAACACATTTGCGCCTTCATAGTGGTGAAAAGCGATTCCAATGTGTAGTATGTCATTATAAATGTAATCGGAAAGACGTCTTACAAAGGCATATGCGCGTTCACAGTGGCGACAAACCTTTCAAATGTGAAATATGTGGGTATAAGTGTGCAGTAAAATGCAGTTTAGTAAAACATGTACGTATTCATAGTGGCGAGAAACCTTTCAAGTGTGAAATATGTGATTGTCAATGTAGACAAAGAGGACGTCTGCAAGCACATATGCGCGTTCACAGTGGCGAAAAACCCTTCAAGTGCGAAATTTGTGGTTATAAATGTGCAACAAAAGGTAATTTAGTAAAACATATAGGCATTCATAGTGACGAAAAACTTTTCGTATGTGAAATATGTGATTATAGATGCAGGCAAAGAGGAAATTTACGAAAACATATGCATGTTCACAGTAGCAAAAATCATTCAAATGTGAAATGACTGATGTACAGTAAAAAACAGTTTACGAAGCATATTATGCACATTCATAGTGGCGAGAAACTCTTCAAATGTGAAATTTGTGATTATAGGTGTGTAATAAAATGTGATTTAGGAAAATATATGCATGTTCATTAGGGTGGTTCAAGAAAACCCTTATTTCACCGATCTGAATAATTTTTTGCAGTTTTGTGCCTTTAGGTAAGATATTAAAATGTACCAAATTTTGGCCCAATCGGATAACGCTAACACGTGCCGCATCGAGCTTGAAGTTTGAAAAAATTGGTAATTTTCATGTTTTTTCGAATGTGTTTTTTTCTAGGCACGAAATGAGGGCTTGAAAGCAACCAAAATATCTTGTTGTGGATAGTACGATAAATGAGGAACATTTTGGCGTAAAGTTCGTCAAAATCGGTTGAGTAGTACCAAAGTTACAACCATTTTTTCGAACTACCAAGTATATAGGGATACTGAGGCTGTCACCAACTTATCGTTAACGCCACATTTTCACAGTGGGTAATGGACAGCAGATGCTATTGACACTTTTGGTAGATACATTGATTGTAATTTTGAAACGGAAGACAACGAGAAAATCTTTTTTCCCGCTAAAATCTGAATCAGGTGGTCGAAAATATAAGGTCTAAAAGCATAAGAAGTGACCTTTTTTAACAGACAGACTTTATTTACATAATTCGACAGCACATTAGAACGATTCCTGCAATCCTTGATTTGTGGTCGTCGGATATTTTCTCCGGTACTGCTGTACGACCTAACAACAAAGAAAAAGAAGTGGTTCAGACTAACTATATGTGAACTGAAATGTAACAATAATAGCAAGTGGCGTACCTGAAATAAAAATTGCTTTTGTGCCTCATTTCTTGTAAACTTCTGATTAATTTTCTATGAGCTCTTTCCGCTGTGTCATTGACACATTTTATTCCGCTGATAATCTTAATTGCTTCCATATATCCGCTGTCTTTAGGCCACAAAACTGAATCCTTTTTAAGAAACTGGGTGTCAGTTTAAAATCTCTCGAAACATTGTTTCGATTTCGAAGAAACCAGTACAGCTGGCAAATCTTTCTTCAGAAAATCTTCCACATTGTCAACTTTAAGGAAAATCTTTTTAATTTCGGTGTCTTCCTCTTTTACTTGCTCCTGTTCCTGTAATATATTGTGTGCATTCTTCGTTTTTGTTTGACGTCCACGCTACTGTCAAATATAGAGAAAGCAACCCCTTCTTCGTTGAGGTACCATAAATGGTTTACAAATTTGTTTGTGGCACATTTTGTCAAATTAACATTTATGTCTGAATTTCTGTAATTTTCTGATATCAATGATATCATATTCCTCATGGCAAGTTTTACCATACCATCAATGATATCATATTCCTTAAAAAACTGCAGAAAGTCAGAGAGATAGATGTTAATTTGGCAAAATGTACCACAATTTTTACTGTAACGCAAGGTTTACGTTACACAATGTATTACAGAAAGAGGAGCAAGTAGAAGAGGAAGACACCGAAATTAAGAAGAAGATTTTCCTTAAAGATGACGATCTGGAAGATTTTCTGAAGAAAGATTTACCAGTTGCAGTGGGTTCTTCGAAATCAAAACGATGTTTCGAGAGATTTCAAATCGACACCCAGTTTCTTAAACAAGATTCAGTTTTGTGGCCTAAGAACAGCGGATATACAGAAGCAATTAAAATTATCAGCGAAATAAAATGTGTCAATGACACAGCGGAAAGAGCAGTGAAGCTCATAGAAGAATTTAATCAGAAGTTTACAAGAAATGAGGCACAAAAGCAATTTTTATTGCAGGTACGCCATTTGTTATTATTGTTACATTTCAGTTCACATAATAGTTAGCCTGATCTACTTCTGTTTCTTTTTTTTAGGTTGTACAGTAGTACCGGAGGAAATATCCGACGACCACAAAACGAGGATTGCAGGAATCGTTTTAATGTCCCGTCGAATTATGTAAATAAAGTCTGTCTGTTAAAAAAATCAATTCTTGTGCTTTTAGACCTTATATTTTCGACCACCTGATTTGGATTTTAGCGGAAAAAAAAAGATTTTCTCGTTGTCTTTCGTATCAAAATTACAATCAATGTATATACCAGAAGTGTCAGTAGCATCTGCTGTCCATTACCCACTGTGAAAATATGGCCTTAACGATGAGTTGGTGACTTAGCCCCAGTATCCCTATATACTTGGTAGTTCGTAAAAATGGTTGTAACTTTGGTACTACTCAACCGATTTTAACGAACTTTGCGCCAAAATGTTCCTCATTTATAGTACTATGCATAACAAAATATCTTGGTTGCTTTCGATCCCCTATTTCGTGCCTAGAAAAAAACACGTTCGAAAAAACATGAAAATTGCCAATTTTTTTCAAACTTCAAGCTCGATGCGGCACGTGTTAACGTTATCCGATTAGCCAAAATTTGGTACATTTTAATATCTTACCTAAAGACACAAAACTGCAAAAAATTATTCAGATCGGAGACATAAGGGTTTTTTTGAACCACCCTAATGTTCATAGTGACGACAAAACTGTAGATGTGAAGAATGTAGTAGTAAACGTAAAAGTAATTTACGAACACATATTTTACCCGTACACTGTTCTAATATGAAATATATCATTATAACTGTTTACGATACTGATGTGCAGGGTATTCTTACCTTCTTTTCTTCCCTTTATAAGATTATAGAGGGGCATAAAAGAAACCTATCTACGTGAAATTGCATTAACAAAATATACGTGGTTTCAAAGGTCTAATAATAAATGGATCCACTGTTTGACATCTAAAGGTTTTTGCTAAGAAATTCAGGAGGCACAGCTCATCTAATCACTTTGACTTTTACCATTTTTGGCTTCAAGGTAGCTAACTTTGTAGTCGCTTTTGACAATAGCTGCTTTCCATTTGGCATGAATCTCAGCTCACTTCAGCTAATAGTGTGTTCCTTTAACAACCATCTGAGGGAACACAAGGGAGAATTTTGTTTTCTTTTCTTATTCTTTCCCCAAAAACAATCACTTTGGATGTGATGCTCGTTCTTTTTACCACTCACATCTAACTGAAGTGAACCGAGATTACCTGAGATTCATGCCAAAAGGAGAGCGGCTAATAAATAATAGAAAATATAACCTCCAAACTTCAAAACGGTATGTCGGAGTCATTTCAACATTTATTTACACAATCTTGCATTCTATTCACACAAGTCAAACTGGGTTGATTGTCGTTGTTTCAGATGTGATAGATTTCTCAAATCAAGACTAGGCTATTTTTAAATTGGATTACAAAATGCGATTATGTACTGAATTTCTCAAACAGGCAACCCAGTTATTCCGATTCTGAAAGTACTCAACTTTTAATTTAACATAGGTAAATCAGTTCTTTTTATGTCCCTCTATTACTATTTAAAAGGAAAAAGAGAAGTTGAGAATCACCCTGTCTAACGTTTTTGGGTGAGCGTAGTTGTAGTACAGTTATACTTTTTTAAACTGAGTTCTAGTTTCATTTTTCGAATGGTTTTACTAGTAATTGTAGATTTAAACTTCACTTCTAATTTATTAGAATAACCAGTTGTTATGGTTCGTATACTTTTAGTAAATTCTTGGAAGATTCTATTTGTGCAGACCCATATATACTTGCAATCACTTACAATTTGAAGTATCACAGGAGTTTAGTAATGGGATTTAAGAAGTTGTTTATTACCACTTAAAAAGCCTCTCTGAATCATCGCGGGATGTTAACAAATCGACGTCTTTTGAGATAAGTAATTGTTCGTTCACCAAGCAATTTCCGTTTCACAAACCAACACATCCAAGGAGAGTTCGGAGCATGGCTACTATACACGCATTCATGAAAATTAAGGTCAGACAACATATCTACAATCTGCTGTTGCTGAACATCAACACATGACAGACTATAGGCTTATTTTTTGAAGATGCCTTTATTATTCCAGGATCATCTTTCTATTGCACCAGAAAGATCAGGGAAGCAATAAATCCACAAACGTTCTAATAACATGAATTAATGCAGGGTATCTACTTTCCGCCATTTAGTGTATACAGGGTGATTCTGAAATAAAGGGTATCCTCTTAAAGGTGGATAGCGGTGTGATAGTACATACATTTGCGATAAAAAACAGTAGGTAAAAATTGCATAGTTTCCGAGAAAAAGACTTTTGAAATTTAATCGCTAAGCCACGCCGGTCCTGCTCTCATACTTTTCCTTAAATAAAAATCGATAGGGGTTGACTGACCCTCCTTGTCATTGGCAGGTAGCTATTTACATATGTAAGGGTCGGAACATGTTGTCACAATCAGTCGGTCTTTGACTTTCCTGAGAGTGACAAGGTGTGAAAAAATTTAAAGTGAGCGAGATGTTTTCCACTCAAGAGTTGGCAGACATAACTTTAATGTATGGAGAATGTCATTATAATGTAGAAGCGACAAAACGACTGTACGCCGATCGTTTTCCACAACGAAGACAGCCTTCGCGGAATACAATACTGCAAACGATACAACGACTTCGTGATACAGGTAGCACCGTCGCAACATATGAAGGCCGTGGACAAGAACGAGCACCACACTTTCTTCAAGCGGAAGAAGATGTATTAGATATGATTAATGAAGATCCTACAATAAGTACCCGCGGTATCGCACGCGACGTGAACGTTTCCCAAGCAACAGCGCATCGGATATTAAAGTCGTACTTATTACATCCCTATCACGTACAACGGGTTCGGCGTTTAACTGAAAATGACTTTGCACCGAGACGAACATTTTGTGAGTGGTTTCAACAAAAAACAATGCAACAACAGGAATTTGTAGAGAAAGTACTGTTTACGGATGAGTGTTGTTTTACGCGAGACGGTATCTTAAATTTTCATTACGTACATTATTGGAATGACGCTAATCCTCACCTGATTAGGGAAAATAAATTTCAATGGCGGTTTTCTATTAATGTGTGGTGTGGCATTTTAGGAGACACATTGTTTGGACCATTTATTTTACCACAGCGGTTAAACGGAGACACGTATCTGGAATTTCTAGAAAACAGGTTGCCAGATATGTTGGATGATACACCTCTAGAAACTCGTAGGCATATTTGTTACATGCATGATGGAGCCCCTCCGCATACTAGCGTACGCGTGCAGGGCTATTTGAACGAAATGTTTCCCCATCGGTGGATTGGTCGCAATGGTCCCGTACGCTGGCCTGCTCGTAGCCCTGACATAAATCCTCTGAACTACTTCTTGTGGGGTCACATGAAGTCTGTTGTATATCGCACGGAAGTCGAAAACGCGGAAGCCGCAGAAATTCGCAATACAGCTGGAATATTTACTCGTGTGCGTAACAGTTTTCACCGACGCATAGAGCCTTGTCTTCAGGTCGACGGTGGTCATTTTCAACATTTGTTGTAATATTTTGGTAAGTTGCCCATCTTTCGAGTAATAAGGTGATAACATGAATGCGTAAACGTCGCGATACTCTGTTTAGTCTTTACAAGAAAACGAAAGAAGATTGAATTATGAATTATGGCCCTTTTTCGTGCGCTTTTGAATGAGATTCGCATTTCTGACATTAACAAAAAAAGCTATATTTTCGCGTTAAATAGGCAGCGGTCAGCGACCTTCATTTTACTATTGAGATATGTTTTTAGAAAAAGAAATTGGAAGTACCTAGTTGTTAGGGTAAAGCCAGTGCCTTTGAAAGAAGCAGGTACCAAATATTTAATCTCCAAGAAAACGTTTTGACGAGAAATCTTTTTATAATTCTCGCTTTTTTGGATTAAGAAGTAAACACGATGGGGGGTAAAATAAAGTTGCTGTACTTGCTCAGTTGACAGACTTACTATTTACTACTTGCTCGAGATAAAAGAAGGCGATAGCTTATGTTAAAAGGAACTGCTATTTCGCCGAAAGCATGGTAAACACACCAAACCTTTCTCGCACTTTAAACGCTTATAATAGTTTTTCTGGTTTCTACAATGCCATAAATAACCCATGGACACGTTTATAACATTTACTTTTTGATCTGTAAACGGAAAAATATTAAAATTTTACTGTTAGTGACTTTTTTCTGTAAAATTCCGAAGAACCAAAAACTTCAATAAGCATTATGCTACATAAATAAAAATTGGTTGATTTTATGGAATTGAGTTCAATACAGAAGCGATAATTAGTAGTATCTTCCATAATGTTTTCTATTCAAATGACTAAATAATAATAAGAGATTAAAATGTTGCTTGCGAGACTGGAGTCTAATTGCTCGTGACATAAATTATGCTATTATCTTTTTACTGTCTTAATAGATTTCAACAACCCTGCCTGTTAAACATATCACAATTTCTTTGATCTCCTCAACTTCAGATTTAAGAAAGGAAAGTTGAAAATGTCCAGGGGGTAGCTTATGATGGCATTTATTGTTCATTGTGCTACTACACCTGCGTTAGTTCAAAGAAAATAGGCATGTCTGGCAAATTTTCATTCTTGCACTACAATGGTTTTACAACAACCGTAAATCTCCTTAACTTTCACTTTTTACTCCTAAGGCGAGAATACAAAGAACACTTTCCTTTTTCTAACCAGAGGCGGCTTCAGTATTTAATATTTCGGAAAATTGTGAAAATTTTCAACTTTCACGGAGCCACTTCGTTTCTTCATTTTTTGTCTTCTTTTAGCCTCACTTATCACCTATTAAAAGGATACCCTTTATTTCAGAATCACCCTGTATAAACCCCACTGTCTCCATTCTCGTCAGAAGAATCTCGCTTCTAGAATGGTTCACTCGTCGAGTTGCCGTGCTTTTCTTTAGCCTTCTGAAGAATCTCATTGTGGAAGTGAGCGAAAAGTTGAATGTATTATAATACAAAGTGTTCATATATGTTTCTAGGTTTTGAACAACAGGATATGTATTAGAGTGGTTGTCACGTTACAGAATTACATCCTTGTTACGATGGTTGCCTCCTATGTTTTTTAAGAATTAATAAGTTAAAATTAGTTGTTAATAAACCTACAACTTTAGTCTTGAAACAGACTTTTTCGTGCAATAAGTTCAATTATAAAGAAGAATTTGGAACAATACAACAAATTTCAGCAAAGATTAACTAAATTGCTAAATGCAGGACAATGACATTTGCAAATGACAAATGACAAAAAACAAATATGTACGTATTAGTTGTTGAAATAAATCAACAGGGTAGCACATCAAAATTAGATTCTACGGCCAACTCGACCCAGAAACATTTATAAACACACAGTCTAATCACGAAAAACATAGTGGAATTTGCGGTTCGGGTCGTGAAAGTCTTCGGTATCATTTATCAAGGGATGTTGTATAGGAGAAGAGGAAGGTAATAAAGCAAACGCAGTTGCTTTAATAAAGGAAAACAACATAAGGTAAGCACATTACAGATATCTGCATCTCGGTAATTTGTAAATATATTTTAAAGTGCCCCATTTAATCTTTTTATTTTGTAGTAAGTATTTACCCGTAAAGGATCCGTTTCTTGGAGAATTTAATTTCTAGCCAAGATGAAGATCTCGAGCTAAGATTGTCGAGATCTCGAGAAGTTCATACCTGCATACCCACGTAGGTTTTCTTACTTTATTTTTATTCTGTCTTCAAATCTTTGATATTACCGTTACTTACTCAACGAACATTCCAATTTTCAAGGATTCTAAGCAATCATCCTTGAAAATCATCTATTCTTTTCTAGCTGTAAGAGTTGTTTACAAGAAAATAAAGAAAAGTTTTACAATACATATGTCCTGGACTGTTTCTTATCTTTTAAAAGGTACATAAACATGATAACTTCGCAAATAACAGTCCTTGTGTTGAACAGCAAGCAGCAGTTAGCAGCATTGGCGGTAAAAGGTTCCTGAACAATCTGTAGGGAACGTCGGTTTCCGTAAAAGCAAAGGCAATACTTTTAAAAGCGCTTTCTTTGACGCTGGCAGCACGTAAGCCTGGTTACTGCTCCTTAACACAAGCAGTTTTTAAGTTAGAAATACTGTACATTTCTATTTTGTTTGGTGTCTGTCTAAAATATCTTTTTAGAATTGTCAGGTAAGTAAAATAAGAATTTTAAAAACAATTTGGGATTACTTAAACATGCCTCCTTTTAAAACAGCTCGTAAAATATACCAATAATTCTAAAGGATATCTGGAAAGATTTTCAATTTAACACAAGTCGGTAAATGGGAAATACACAGTAGTGAAGTAATAGACATCTGTCTTGGTTTTTGGAATTTTGTAGAGAAAAACGCAAATGTTTATTAAAGGGAGTCGTAAATCTAATGTCAGATATTTAAAGGAGCAAATACAATTATTGTCAGTACAAAGACTTCTGCAAAAACAGGAAAAGTAGAAACAGTCAGATTGTACAGTACCCCACTCCATCTTATCTTTGTTACATAAGGTAAAAAAAACCCACTTGCACTCGTCGATTTTGAATTTTATCAAAGCATACTTTGACGTAAAAATTTCATCCCTAACTTGGACTTCCTCCACGTGACAGCTAACTCTTCAATTTTCTAAATTGCAAGGGGTAGTCGAATGATACCCTGTTTGAGAGAAGGGTTTTAGATTATCTATTTAAAGGCGTATAGAAATTGAAATTTGGTTAAGCATTTTTTGAAAAATTCCAAAATAAACTTTAAGATCCACTTACCTTAGAAAAAGAATTTATAAAAATTAAAAACAATGTTTCAATGCAAGAAACCTTCAACATGTTCTCCGTTCGCTCCTTAAAAAATAAAGTCTATTTGTTGTTTTCTCTCTAACTTTTTGTAAAGTTTCTCTGTCAATTCCTCAACAATTCGTTGCCGTGAGGTCAAAATAGATTCCGGTTGAGTTTCGCATAATTTTGATTTAAAGTATTTAACTGCATAAAAAGAAGTCCAAAGGAGTTCAATCTGACGATTTTGGTGGCCATTGTTAAGAAGATGCTCGGATTGACCTACAAACAATAATATTCCTTATTTTTAATCAGTTCAAACATTTATTATTATTAACTTTAACAAACGTTTATCTCTTCAAATGATGGATATACAGAATAAACAAAAATTGACAAAAGGATCTATCTACCATATATATGCAACATTCATACATCCTTTTCATAAGTAACAACAGTAAAAACATTATTTAACATTTACCAATTTCAATCTTTAATTTACCACGTTTTAATTAGTTAATATAAGATGATGATAAAATCTATACACATATAAAAAAGTAGTTGCCTTATTACACCTGTTTGCATGATTTCTAGCATCAATAATGAACGTTTCTATCATTCAAGCTTCAAGTTTTGTGCCAAACATCAACACTTAATATTCTGGCACAATTCACCTTGCACTTGCCCAATATTTACTGCTTAAGCTAAAGCTTTGATCCTATGTAAGTCGAAAACAATAGAAGTTGACTCAGATTTTTTTAGATTATTAATCAGTATAAAACCTAGGAAAAATTACATATTTAAACCCATATCTCATATAATAAGAAAGATACCCATGCTTAAGCACGAATTTGAATGACCCTGTGTATGCTGTTAACAGTGTTAGTATCATTCGTAATTGACTGATATAATAAAAACTAAAATTAAACAAGATTTGTATAAATACTTAAAATTATGTTTTTACATCCTTGTTTGAGTATGTGTGAACATGAAGTGTAAGATAAGCCTTTTATTGCATATTACGTATTTAATATCAATCTATATTTATAATAAAATATTATCAATATTTTTCTCATCTCTACTAACTTTATAAAAGATTACTAATCAACAAAGAACGTATCGTCAAGCCGTTCTGTTCCTGAGGCATTTTCTGTTTTCAATTCAAAAGGCTTTTCTTCACTAGGAATGCACGCATGCATTTGTAAATCTTCTTCTTTACATTTATAATTACATACATTACATTCGGAAAGTTTTTCGTCACTGTGAATGCTCATATGCTCTTTTAAACCACTCTTTGTGAATTTATAAGAGCATATTTTACATTTAAAAAGTTTTTCCTCACTATGTACCCGCATATGTCTCTGTAGATTTCCTTTATATGTGCATTTATAACTACATATTTCACATTGAAAAGACTTCTCTTCAGTATGAATACGCATATGAGCTTTTAGAGTACTTTTTCTTATACTTTTATAGTTACACATATTACACTCGAAAGGTTTCTCGCCACTATGTACCCTCATATGTATTTCTAACGTGCTTTTCTGCGTACAACTATAATTACATATTTTACATTTAAAAGGTTTCTCTTCGCTATGAACACGCATATGTATTCTTAAAGTGTTTTTACTTGAGCTTTTATAACTACATACTCGACATTCAAACGGTTTCTCACCACTATGAATACGCATATGTATACCCAAATACTTTTTTGTTGTAAATTTACCGTTACACACATTACATTCAAACGGCTTTTCGCCAGTATGAACACTCATATGTCCCTTCAAAGTACTTTTCGTCGCACATTTGTAATTGCACACGGTACACTCAAAAGGTTTCTCGCCAGTATGAACACGCATGTGTATTTCTAAAGTGCTTTTCATTGTACATTTATAACTACATAGATCACATTGAAAAGGCTTTTCGCCACAATGAATCTGAATATGCCTTTGTAAATGACTGGTCTGTTTAAATTTAAAACCACATATTTCACACTCAAAAGGTGTCTCACCACTATGAACCCGTATATGTTTATTTAAACCACTTTTCAGTGAGAACTTATACCCACAGATTTTACACTCAAAAGGCTTTTCGCCGGTATGAACACGCATATGTATTTTTAAAGTGTTTTTCCTCGTGCATTTATGACTACATATACTACACTCAAACGGCTTCTCTCCACGATGAACACGAATATGTGCTTGTAAACTGCTTTTTTGCTTAAACGTACGACTACACATTTTGCAGTGAAATGGTTTTTCGTCACTATGAACACCAACATGCTTTTGTAAACTGCTTCTCACTGCGCATCTGTAGCCACATATTTTACATTCGAAAGGCTTCTCGCCACTATGAATACGCATATGCACTTTTAAGGTACTTTTCTGTGCACATCTATAACTACATACGTTACAATGAAATCTCTTTTTTGAAAGTTCTTCTTTTGTGTTTGTTGGATATGTATCTTCAGAAGCATCTGCATTACTCGAGAAAACAGAGTTATTCGTTTTGTATACTACTGTAACAGTTTCACCTGATGAAGAATATTGCTTATGGTTGGCAAAAAGTAAGTTTCGCATTTCATCATCGTCTTTGTTTTCTACTTTAAGAACAGGCTTCATCTCTACGTAATCTTCTTTTTCTACAGTTCCGAGTACGGACTCCAACATTTCAGAATGTTTATCTTCCATTTTAATAACTACAGAGTTTATTGTTTCATGGTCTTTACCTTCCATTTTGAATGGAGACTTGATCATGTTACATTCTTCTTTATCTTTAATTTTAAATACAGACTCCATGTTTATTTTAATTTACCTTAATTTCTTTTGTAGACTAATAAAGAAAATTTAAGGACTTTGTAAAAACGATGTCCTAACAAATTTTCATCTCGCTCGAAAAAAAAACAAAGTGGCTCCATCTAAATGCAGGGAAGGACTTGATTCATCGTTATAATCTCATCTTGTTAGCAGCGCAATATGTCAATCAACGTTAGCAGTTAGCGATAGGAAACGCCCTAGTAAAGCCACTGTATACAAGAGTACCACTGCTGATTTATTAAAATTCTAATTTCTAAAATTCATCTTACGTGAATCGTGAGTTTATAACCTACAAAACAACAACTTTTGTTATTTTGTGTATTGTCACTAAACTTGGCAATCACAACATCAAAACGATATACTTTCTCAGATCTAAAACCAACTCTGACGTAAATATTTTCTAGACACTGAAATGAGTTTAAATTCCGGCCCTGTCTACGCAAATAGCGGGACGTTTAAATAGTCTTACTATTGATTATTTTTCTTTTTTATATTAAGAAAGGTAAGAACATATTCTTGCTGTCGCTGTAACAAGGCTTTTGTGATATTTAACACATCGTTCAATAAGTCCCGAGACTAACAACGAAAACAACATTTTTTTTTTTCAAAAATCATTTTTATTCATCAATATAATCTCCTTTTAGAGTGATACACTCTTTCCAACGCCTTTCCAACATTTCTATACCATGTTTATAGAAGGATTTATCCTTTGCTTCAAAATAGGCTTCAGTTTCGGCAATGACCTCCTCATTCGAGCCAAATTTTTTTCCCTGGAGCATTTTTTTGAGATCAGCAAAGAGCCAGTAGTCGCTGGGGGCTAAATCTGGCGAATACGGGGGGTGGGG
Organism: Ignelater luminosus; assembly: GCA_011009095.1. Lineage (NCBI taxonomy): Eukaryota > Metazoa > Arthropoda > Insecta > Coleoptera > Elateridae > Ignelater > Ignelater luminosus. The sequence goes on from VTPC01090915.1 coordinate 175,267, forward strand.
AAGCAAATCAAAGCCCAACTCGTAGATTTTTGCCATTGTTTTCATGGACTTGTGGCATGGTGCATTGTCTTGCTGAAAAAGGATTTTTTTCTTCTTCATGTGCGGTCGTTTTGCTGCGATCTCCTCCTTCAAACGTACCAACAAGTCAATATAATAATCACTGTTGATCGATTTACCTTTTTCCAGGTAGTCAATGAAAATGACGCCATGTGTATCCCAAAAAACAGACGCCATGACTTTGCCAGCAGATTGCTGCGTTTTTGGACGCTTTGGGCGGCTTTCGCCAGCCATGCGCCACTCAGATGATTGCCGATTCGACTCTGGAGTGAAATGATGTATCCATGTTTCATCCATGGTCACGTATGGACGCAGGAAATCCTTTTTATTGCGAGTAAATAGCGATAAACAGCTCTCTGAATCGTCGATTCGTTGCTGTTTTTGTTCCATTGAAAGCAATCGCGGCACCCACTTGGAAAAAACCTTTTTCATGCTCAATTTTTCATGAAGGATTGTAAATACGCTACCAGATGATATCTGTGTCATTTCTGCAATCTCACGGACCTTTACTTTGCGATTTTTCATTACGATTTTGAATACTTCACTCACATTTTCCGGTGTAACGGCTTCCAAAGGCCTACCCGAACGTTCCGCATCGTTTGTGTCCGTACGACCACGTTTAAACTCAGCATACCAACGACAAATCGTTGACTTGGATGGAGAGGAGTCCGGGTAACGTTTCTCAAGCCATTGCTGGGCTTCTACGGTGTTTTTACCCATTAAAAACAATGTTTTATCAACACGCGAAACTCGCTTTGTTCCATTTTTCAAACAAATTACAAAGTGACTTTACTCTAACCTCGATAACTCTGCTGTTTGTGGTCCAATCGACGTGAAATTTTTACACGTTTCATGTGAAGGTTCGCACTCTAGGGAACCGTGGCTAGTTTGGTACTACTAGCACCATCTCTGGGTTAGTCTCGGGACTTATTGAACGATGTGTTATATACCTACAGAGGCATATGTAGAAGCTGTTATAGAAAAGATCCGTTAAAACGGAGAAAGAGGAATAGGAAAGTAATAAAACATTTGGGAATGCAAAGCATAACCACAACGAACTCCGTTTTGTTACTTTTTTTAAATTTTGGCAACCATTTTGACTATGTTCACAAAGAATTATCAAAATTTGAAGTCAAAATCTTAAAATTTGACAAAAAATGCGGACAGACATACAGACTTCACAAATTCAGTAACGACTCCTTCGGAATTCGTTGAATATCTATCGTCATACTATTATTTAATTGAATATAGAGGGTATTTCAAGGATCTGCGGACAGGGAAATATATATTTACAAAGAAGACTTGTACAAGATGGGTGAAATGGTTGTCTTTATATGACATCTGCGTTGTATTAAAGACAAAGAAAAACGATTTTCTTGATCACAAGCAAAAGGTGATTTTTGTCTAAAAACAGTTTTTGATCATATCTTGTAGAGCTACCTAAAAACTTTACGGCATTTTTACTAGAAGTTTAACTTGCATGGCACACTTAGTTCTTTGTCAAACTTTATTAATTTATTAATTGTTTTTTTAATGAGATGCATAGTTGACTATAACTTGAAAAGATTATTGTTGAAGCTTTATAATATGTATGGTTTGCTATTGATTAATCAAAAAATCTGGTTCAGATTCACTGAATTTTGAGTGCTACGTACTTTGATAAGAATACTTAAAGTAGCTAGCAGATTTTTGTAAAAGTTAAGGAAGCACCAAAAAGCCAAAACCAAGATTTTATCACAAATACAAACATTCCTAGTAAGCTTTGATATAAAACAGTGGTCAGAATTAGTAATAACTAATAAAACTTCCTAATCTGGACTATCTCATATTAAGGAAACACAGGAACAAACTTAACGTTTTGCCAATCAGTGTAAAGGACTTTCTGATTGACCACAGTGAAGTTGGAATGGTAATAAAAGTTAATACAACTTATAACCTAAATTGAAAGCTTTTAATTTTGAAACAACTGACATTATGAAATACTGAATACAAAATCTTACTTTACCTTTTACCTACTTAATGTTTCAGATTTTTAATTAAATAACCAAAGATTATTTTACCAATAAAAAATAGTTTTATTTATCAACCAAAGATGCAACAATAAAAATAAATTACAATCATGTAGGTAAAAAAATTAAAACAGCTAGTGCAACTGCAATATCTGAAACATCTTGTAGAAAACACACCATTTTGACATTTTGTTTTTTAGACTGAGGTCAATGTAGGTTTTTTTGGTTTGTTTTAAATGCTTCTTAACTTCTCATCAGTTTATAATTACACATTCATATTAAGTTATACTAGAAGCACTGCTCTCCACTATGAACACGCATATGTTTTTGTAAATGAATTCTTTGTCTGCATTTATGATTACATAAGTTACACTCAAATGGTTTCTCGTCACTATGAACACGCATATGAATCTTTAATGTGCTCTTTGTAGAGCACTTATAACCACATGTGTAGCACTCAAAAGGCTTTTCACCACTATGTACACGCAAATGTTCAGTTAAAGTATTTTTTAATGTGAATTTATAGCAACATATTTTACATTCAAATGGCTTCTCTCCACTATGAACATGCATATGTCTTTGTAAATTCCCTTTATGTGTGAATTTATAACTGCATATTTTACATTGAAATGGTTTCTCTTGAGTGTGAGTACGCATATGAATTTTCAAAATACTTTTCCTTGTACCCTGATAATTACATAAATTACACCTAAATGGTTTCTCACCACTGTGTATGTACATATGTTCATCTAAAGTGCTTTTCCGCTTACTTTGGTAATTACATAACTTACACTGAAAAGGTTTGTCTTCACAATGAACACGCATATGTCTTTTTAAAATAGATGTGTTCGAACCTTTAAAATTACATAATTTACATTCAAAAGGCTTCTCGCCAGTATGAATACGTCTATGTATTCGTAAGTATTTCTTTGTTCTGTACTTATGTTTACAAATGTTACATTCAAATGATTTCTCATCAGTATGAATATACATATGTACATTTAAACTACTTTTTGTCGTGCATTTGTAACTGCAGACATTACATTCAAAAGGCTTTTCTCCAGTATGGGTGCGTATGTGAACTTTTAAAGTGTTTTTTATTCTACATTTATAATTACAGAAGTTACACTTAAAAGGCTTCTTTCCACAATAACCGTGTATATGTGGTTGTAGACTACTTTTATCTCTAAATTTCTTGTTACATATTTTGCATTCAAAAAGTTTCCTAACGTTGTGTATGTGCATAGTATGTGTTTTTAAATTACTTTCCCCAATACATTTGTAGTCACATGCACTGCATTGAAGCAATTTCTCTTTTAGAGATTCCACTTTTGCATCCTGTTCTTTCTGCATTATACTTGCAAGTTTAGCGTGTGTATATTCAGAAACATGCTCAATACCTGTGAAAAGCAAAACTATTTCGTTTTTGATTAAGGCAATTATGCAGTACATACCATCTGATTGGAAAGATCCTTTGTGATTAGTAAAACGTATATCTGGTGTCTTACAATCTTCTTTATCTTCTGTTTTAAGCACAGAGTTCAACATTACACAATGTTCTTTATACTTCATTCTAACTACAGACTTGATCGTTCCATAATCCTCTTCATCTTCCACCTTAACTACTAATACAGGATCCATCGTTATCTTTATTTTACGCTACCATGCAAACACAAGCAAAATAATTGATTATTCCGGTCCTTTTCAGAGGACTCATCGTAGTCAGACAGAACAGTGGTAGTCGACCGTAGTCGTACTCAGTCCTGTACACAAATCGTAGATAATCAGCAAATAATGATCACATGATTCATTTGGTTTGTTCTGATTGGTCACTAATTCACTTAAGCCAATCATAACGTTGATATCGAGCGCTATAATTTAACTTGTTGCCTCTTGACAGAATGAATTATAGTTGTTAATAAAGTGAAGTTCAGAGACTTTACATAAATTACACCTTACTACAGGAGTAGAAAGAATAAGTATTCGTATTCACTTTTAAGATTGTCAGTACTTATACTACCTACAATTACATTAGCAGTGGGCCAGTGGCGGCTCGTGGTATTGTGCGGTGGTAAGGCCACAACTTTGCGGTTCAATGTGTGGGGGGGAGTATAAAAATTTGTAAGTACAACATTGCAAATCTTTTTTCTGGAATAAACATTTCTATTAAATTTTCTGATTCGTTCTTTAAAACTGAATTTCGAAGTGGAGACACAATGTGTTTTCGAAATATCTAAATCTGACCGAGGTCCTTCGAGTATTTTATAATAATAATAAATACGTAGAAAAAGATTTTTTTAACAGCTCACGTATTGCGTTCATATTGCACTTCACATTCACACTTCATCTCAAGTTTCAAAACGGGCGTAGCGTAAATAATAACCGTATTTCGATTATTGTAGCTCTGTCATCTTTATGGAGGGCGAGACTCAGCTACAGAGGCTGCAAAGGCTACAAAATCGCGGAATGCGTGTCATTACAAGATCTAATAGATACCCATACACCAATTGAACACTTACATAATCTTTTCAATTTCATACCGGTATGACGAAAGATTATTCGAATTCTTCTAATTTTTATTTATGAAGTTATTAAGAAAACAGCATCAACATATTTCAATGACGTTTCTAAACAAAATAATGAAATGCATCAGTATGGAACTGGAACGGCTTCAGATTATAGAATAGCATAATGCTAGCAACAAAACTGCAAGCGAATCAATTTTTGAAAAAGGAATTGAGATATTTAATAGGTTGCCATATGCAACACGAAAAGCATCAAATCTTAAACAGTTTACAAATAATATCAAAAACCTCGACTGTGATATGATATGCTTTAAGTCATGTCATTACAATAAATGTTTAATGTATTCAATTGTTATTACTGTGTACAATATTTTACTGATTTACTTTTAATTTTATATTTGCATCTGTTTACGCACATTATATATTTTATTGATTTAAAATGTTTGAGGTATACTGTACTATATTGGTTTTATGTGTTTTTTTATCTTTTATTATTATATATTTATATGTGTGTGTGTCCAGTAATTTGTTTATATTAATATGTAAAAGAGCGATGCTAAATTAAAGATATATTATTATTATTTTATATGACACGACCGCAACGAGTGTTGATATGGGAACTGAAGAGTAACACCGACCGAGCCACTCGCACAACACATGAGCCACTTGAAGTTTGGCTCAATGTTTTCGCTAACTCTGAACACCCTCGCTTACCCGTCAGCCCCCGCTGAAGTCTATAGCTGCTTAAAAGCATTGGAGCCACACTTTGACTGGCACGAAACTTTTATTTTTATCATTTTGTACGTGTGGTGTTCACTAGTTCAGTATATTTATATTTATAAAATAGCAATTTTTAATTTTTTAATCTCTGGTTAAGGTTAGACTTTAAAAGAATATAAATTTTTTTTTAATTGGAAAATAAAATGTCTTTGTGGTAGTGCTATGGCTCCTTGGTTTTTTATAACGGGCCGCCACTGCTCAATAGTAAAAGAAAAGCTATTATACGAGATTTATAAATTATACTAAAATACTTCTGTAGAGTCCTGTTCGTTTGGTAGTAGGTGGGCCTTCTACCAAACTTCTGGAGCTACACATTTTATAAGAATAATTCCATTTGGTGTAGGATTGTGCGTTACGGTCTGTCTGTGAGAGGAGGATACCTGCCTAATGTGCAGTCTGTGACATTAGTAATGAGACTGGAGAATGCATGTAAACACAACACAAACTTGAGAGAACAAGGTTTCATGCCAATAAAACAGATCGATAATGCCACAGATACTGTTTTATTGGCATGAAACCTTGTTCTTTCAAGTTTATGTTATGTTTACATGCATTCTCGAGTCTCATTACTAATGTCGCAGACTGTACATGTCGGATTAATGGCGCCTAACCTTTATAACAATTTAACATTTATAAATTACAAATAAAATCTATGAAGAATTGCGATTCCTATGGCTATCACTTATCAAATTTTGTTTTATCCTAATAATATTTAGAAATTTTGTGCTTGAATAGTTTTTTTGTTAACCGAATTTGTGTGCTTAACATACAAATTTATTTCTTGTTTTTTAGGAATCATTATCAGTACAGGGAACGTTTATTAAAACTTTTGTTTTCGTAACCTGTTTTTAACTATTACAGCTGTTTCGCTTCTACGATCAGATCTGTATCGCAGTGGGTTCTCCTGGGTAACTGGTGTAATATTTCAATACTCGTTTCCCTAATTTTGTTTAAATTTCTTATATCAGAAAAGGTAATTTTTCATTATTAAATTTGTTTCTATTAGTAGCACTCATAATCGAGATCTATAGCAGTAAATGATTTTTTAAACTGATGTTGATGTAGGGAAAAGTAGGTTGTTTTCAAACATGTGCGCTGGCAGCGCTTAAGCCTTATTACTGCCCCTGAACATAAGCATAGCCTTGACTATGAATCCAGCCGCGGCAGCAAATCTGCTACTTTTGTGTCTAGTTAAACAAATAACTATTTTGAAATTAATGTTATTTCCCAGCAAACGGCCTATGTACAGTTTCAGAGTTTCGTTCTTACTGTTGTAGTTAGAAACAAGTAGATTATGTTATGAACTCTTCTGAGAAAATAAGAGTGCTACGAGGGTGGTCTGAAAAGTTTCCGACCTCAACGTGAAGATGGCAGCACTCGTAAATAAAAGCTACTGAATTTCGTTGTTCATCTGTTGACAGTTACTCACCAAAGTTTCAGCCATTTTGGACGCGCAGTTTTTATGTAACAGTCGTTTGAGTGAGTTGATGTGAGTTTTTTTGTGAAAATGGACAAAATCGAGTATCGAGCTGTCATTAAATATTTGTTTTTGAAAGGCAATACGCCTTCGCAAATAAAAGATGAGTTGGATTCGCGGATTCACGAGGAATTAACCTGTGAATAAGCATAACGTTCACATGATTAATCTTTCAGATCACCAACACAACAATTGGAAAATACCCTACAAATCACTAGATAAACTATCCCTATGGGTAGAGCATGCCATCCTTCACAGGCTGTCTTTGTCGTTTGGCGGAGAACGCTATTAAGCGACGATCACGCGGTGTGTGCACCCCTGCAGTTAAGTTACCAGCCGGCAGCTGCCACTGCCTGATAAAAGTTATATCGAAAAATGCTTAGTCTTTGAAATACAGTTGTGTTAAAATATAGTTATGTGCTATTGAGCTGAAATTTTCTGTATGGTATTTACTATAGGAAATCTATATTTCTAGAGTTTTTAGGAAGGAACTTTATATTTCTTTTTAAAAAATGTGTTACGCCACTGAGAAATTGACTAACTGTAATGTTTTCAATTTTTGTACTTTGCATTTAATTTAGCCAAAAAATCTACTGTTAGGTTTTTCCCGTATAATATACCGTTTTCGGATAAGTTCAAATTTTCTAAACCTTTGCAACACATTGTTTAATGTAGAGATCTTGTACTTTTCGAATAACTCGGTAAGAAGCTGAAATATTAAACAGTAGTTCTTTGTATCACGGGGAGTTTTAAAAAATTTAAATAGAAATGATTTAATTTAATACAATCAATACATTTGTCTCTAGTACACGAACGGCTGGGCCGATTTTAATTTTCTTTGATGTGAACGATTGAGAATTTTATACCCTTTAAAATGATATATCACACATGGGGTAGTGCCATTTAAGATTTTAAGGTGGGGGTGGTTGGGGTTGGTATATAATTCCAAAAAAGATTCGATCTAAAAGACAATATTAAGTAAAAAAAACAATCATTGGGTAAAAAACACATTTTTTGAAAATAAAAAAAAACACCCTAAAAATCTTTTTAAGATTTGTTGGAATAACATACAAAAGATGTTAGAAAAACATTGGCTGAAAAATTTTTAAAGTGGGGATCATTTCTATTTAAATTTTTTAACTCACAGTGTGTATGGCTTATAGGGTGCCTGCTGTCTTATACAGGGTGATCCTGAAATAAATGGTATCCTCTTAAAGGTGGATAGCAGTGTAATAGTATATACATTTGCGATAAAAAACGGTAGGTAATAATTGCATAGTTTCCGAGAAAAATGCGATTGAAGTTTAATCGCTAAGCCAAGCCGGTCCTGCTCTCATACTTTTACTTAAGCAAAATTCGATAGGGGTTGACTGACTGTCCTTGTCATTGGCAGGTAGTTCTTGCTATTTATGTGAGGGGTATAATAGTTTATCTGGTTTCTACAATGCCATAAATAACCAGTAGGAACTTTTACTTTTTAATTTGCAAACGGAAAAATATTAAAAGTTTACTGTTAGTGATTTTTTTCTGTAAACTTCCGAAGAACCAAAAACTTCAATAAGCATTATGCTACATAGATAAAAATTAGTTGAATTTATTAAATTGAATTAAATACAGAGGTGATAGTTAGTAGTACCTTCCATACGCCTGTTTTATTCAAGTAGTATGTGTAATCCATTGCCATTTAAAATGTTTCCTATTCATGTGACTAAATAATAATAAGGGATTAAAATGTTGCTTGTGAGACTGGAGTCTAATAGTTCGTAACATAAATTTTGTTATTATTTTTTTACTGTTTTAACGAATTTCAACAACCCTGCATGTTAAACATGCTTCAGATTTAAGAAGGGAAAGTTGTAAAATGTCCAGGGGGGTAGCTTATGATGGCATTTATTGTTCATTGTGCTACTACAGCTGCACTATTAGTTCCAAGAAAATAGGCATGTCTGGTAAATTTTCGTTCTTGCACTACAAGGGTTTAAAAACACCATAAATCTCCTTAACTTTCACTTTTTAAGGCTACTATACAAGAAACACTTTTCTTTTTCTAACCAGAGACGGCTTCAGTTTTTAATATTTAGGAAAATTGTCAAAATTTTCAACTTTCACGGAGCCACTTCGTTTTTTCATTTTTTGTTTTCTTTTAGCCTCACTTATCGCCTATTAAAAGGATACCCTTTATTTCGGAATCACCCTGTATAGTTGTAATTTACAACAGCATATTTACAATCTTTTCAGTGATGGAGATTTGAGATTTCAAAAACTACGCATTTTCTGATATAATTTTATCAGGCAAACTACACTAATTTTTTTGTTTTATTGTGTCTTAAACTTCTGACATACTTAAAGTAAACATCCTGTGTGAATATTCTCAAAAACGGATTGTAGCCTGATTGTAGATTATTTTTGTTTAGAAATCGTTATCAACTTTAATAAAACGGACTTTTTCATTTTTAAATACAGTAGCCGATAAAGACGGTATCTTCTACAAACGGTTTTACTTTGAGGCGGTAATTACAAGGTGCAAAGTTCTATCTGCGACTAGAAAAACGTGGTCTGTTTTAGAACACTCTAGAACCGGCGAAAGAAGTGTTCGGTTTGCAGTCACAAGTACTTCAGTATTTTTTCACATAAAGTGAATTCTAAGGGTGAGTAAGCAAATTTTGAATTTATTTTAACACAATAGTTACATGTATTAAAAATCGCCTAATAATTCAAATAATGTAAAAGAAAAAGTTACTCAATCACATGTTACCTCTTAGTAGATTTCTTTCAATTAAAAAGAAAGAAATTACTATATTTATAACGATAAAATAAATTGATAATATTTGTGCGGATTTCTTCAAATTAACGATGAGTGTAGTAATATTAATTTCATAAGCTTAAAAATTTTTTCAAGAGTGAGGTTACAACACGGCCATTTTGAATGAAAATTTTCAAGTGAGCTTTGGAATAATTAACAACTGCTTCAGCTATTGTTTATAAACGTTTTTAATTGATTGTCATTTAAATAATTCATTCAAGTATAATTAGTGCTTTTATAAGTGCCACTGAAAATTATTCAACAAAAACTTTTTAGATGTATCGTCTACCAGCTAGTCTTCGAAATGTGGCTATACGCCAAGCCAACCAGCTAGCCCAAGTCCAAAGATGGTATGCAAAAGATGTAAGATTTGGCCCAGAAGTACGTGCTTTAATGCTTCAGGGTGTCGATATTTTAGCAGATGCTGTTGCTGTAACTATGGGTCCAAAAGTAAGTTTTATTTGCAATTAAATAAGAACTTTCAATCATAATTGCGATTTTGTAAAGGGTCGTAATGTCATTATTGAACAATCATGGGGCTCACCAAAAATTACTAAAGACGGTGTAACTGTAGCAAAAGGTGTAGAATTAAAAGACAAATTTCAAAATATTGGTGCACGCCTAGTTCAAGATGTTGCTAACAATACCAATGAAGAAGCTGGTGATGGTACCACTACTGCTACTGTTCTAGCTCGTTCTATTGCAAAAGAAGGTTTTGAAAATTTAGGTAAAGGTGCTAATCCAGTTGAAATTAGAAAAGGTGAGAATAAGATACTTTAGTCTTATTGAGTACTTACTTAATTATAATTTTCTATATAGGAATCATGATGGCAGTAGAAAAGATTACAGAAACTTTAAAGACATTATCTCGTCCTGTTACCACACCAGAAGAAGTAGCTCAAGTTGCTACTATTTCAGCTAATGGTGATCATGATGTTGGAAAACTTATTTCAGATGCAATGAAACGCGTTGGTAAAGATGGTGTTATTACAGTGAAAGATGGAAAAACGTTGAATGATGAACTTGAAATTATTGAAGGCATGAAGTTTGATCGTGGTTACATTTCTCCATATTTTGTCAATACTACCAAAGGTATTTACTATTGCATTACAGCTAAATAGTGTAAGGCACACATTAGAGCTTGGTTAGCTGTATTATAGCATATCAGGTGTCGGAAGTGTGCAAAATCAAGAATTATTTGATATGAATGACATGACTGTTATTATTTAAAGTCATAAGTTCGTCAAATATACATTGCTTACATATCTTTTTCTTTAATAAGCCAAATGAAGTATTTTCATAAATCTTGCTTTTTTCAAATTTAAGTTAATGGTACTTTATTGACAGTAAACTCTAAAAAAACTACTACTGTCACTTTGACAATTAAGTTTTTTTAGTGTTGCCTTGTTGCCAACAATGCTTTAAAAAAACCGAAGTGAATCTAATTATTAATTTTTTTGCGTAGGAGCAAAAGTTGAATATCAAGATGCCCTTGTCCTCTTCAGTGAAAAGAAGATTTCATCTGTTCAATCCATAGTTCCTGCTTTAGAATTAGCTAATGCACAACGTAAACCACTCATAATTATTGCTGAAGATGTTGATGGTGAAGCACTCACCACTTTGGTTGTTAACAGGTAAAGTTCACATATCTACAGATGTGATTTTTGATTCAATTACATTGTTTCTTTCAAGACTCCGCATTGGCTTACAAGTAGCTGCTGTAAAAGCACCTGGATTCGGTGATAATCGCAAAGCTACTTTAATTGATATGGCTATAGCCACTGGTGGAATGGTCTTTGGTGATGAAGCTAATGTTGTTAAAATAGAAGATGTTCAAGGTGGTGATTTAGGACAAGTTGGAGAAATTGTCATTACTAAAGATGATACACTCGTTCTTAAAGGAAAAGTAAGTTACATGGTTCATGTCATTTACCTAATCTGATTCACTTTTTGTTAATTAGGGCAAAAAAGAAGATATAGATAAACGTATTGAACAAATTCGTGATCAAATTGAAACAACAACCTCTGAATATGAAAAAGAAAAGTTACAAGAAAGATTAGCACGTCTTGCATCTGGAGTCGCTGTATTGAAAGTAGGTGGTAGCAGTGAAGTAGAAGTTAATGAAAAGAAGGATCGTGTCAATGATGCACTTAATGCTACACGTGCTGCTGTTGAAGAAGGTATTGTGCCTGGTGGTGGCACTGCTCTTCTTCGTTGCATTTCAAGTTTGAATGCTCTTAAAGCAAGTAATAATGATCAGGCCATAGGTAATTTTATTTTTGATTCTTGTGTTTATTTAATTTTTATCATTGGTATTTTGTGCTTAGGTATTGAGATTGTAAAGAAATCGCTTCGTGTTCCATGCATGACAATTGCTAAAAATGCTGGTAAAGATGGATCAGTTGTTGTTGCTAAAGTAGAAGATCAAACTGGGGATTATGGTTATGATGCCCTTAATGATGAATATGTAAACATGTTTGAAAGAGGAATTATTGATCCCACTAAGGTAACATTTTTCCAAAAGTTGTTTAATGCACATATTAGAGCTTGATCAATGTTTGCAATTTTTCAAGTGTCGGAAATGTGCTAAATAAAATTAGTTTGGTTTGAGAAAAAGATCTATGATTTATTGTAGATACACAAGCCAAACTAGACAAACTGTTGCAAATATTTAAGTTAATTTTATAATAAAAGCCTTGATTGCGGCAGAGCTGTTCTTCTGTCCAATTCATTAAAATTAAAATCAACAATTTATTGTTTTTACAGGTTGTTCGTACTGCAATCACTGATGCATCTGGTGTAGCTTCATTACTGACAACTGCGGAAGCTGTAATTACAGAAATACCTAAAGAAGAACCACCAATTCCAAGCGGTGGTGGTATGGGAGGAATGGGTGGTATGGGTGGCATGATGTAAAGAAGAGCCTGCTGTTTCGTGCTGTGACTGCGATATTTCATACATTCGTTCAAACCATACTTCATCTAGTTGATTATGTTTTAAATAAGATTATAAACTGCGTGCTGCCCTTTCTAATGAGAGAAAAATTCCTTTTACAGTAAGATACATTTTTTTCACTATAGTTAATTTTGCTAGTATTAAAGTGCCAAAGAGTTAACATGCAGTTTATGATTTTATTATTGGTTTTTTTTTTCTGGGCCAATTTAACTTTCTATGGCATTTTTGAATCTGGATGACTATTGACTAACATTTCCATTATTTTTTGGCCAATAGTCATTTCATAATTGTATGGATGTGGATTTGTGACTGAGTAGAATCTGTTCCGTTTATTAGTGTAGTGTACATAGTTATAGTACAAATAAAATTATTGCAATAGTGATGATTGGCCACTATGTTAGGGTAATCGAAAATAACTTTAAGCAGCCGCATTTTGTATCTTTATTGTATCAGAAAGCTAGATTTGACAGGGTTGATTTTTTACATTTGAAATTCTGTAATGTATTGTTACTTTATATATTTTTACTAAGCCCAGTAATTGAAACTTTTCTGAAAAAAATTGATCTTGTCTGCAATCTGTGAAGTGTTGAATGCATTTAGATTTACTAAATGTGAAAAATTACTGTAAACATATATCGAACGTTTTTATTAAACTGTTAAATTTGAAGTTTTATTTTTTTAATATCTTTCAGTAACCAAGTAAAACGAATAAAAATAAATAAACCAAACAAGTAGAGAATATACTAATTGAGAGCCTGTGATGTCATGTCTAATATAACATAAATGTTTAAAATTGAGAAAACAAGAGTATCTTTGATTTTAAGGTGCACATGCAGTATTATCGATGAACAACACTACAGAAAGTATGTAAAAAGAAGACTCATTGTTTGAATACAAAAGTTGGTCCAATTCATATTCAGTTATCAGATAGCAAGCTGGACGAACTTGTACTTTGTACCTGTTCACCACATCATTCACATGATTGATTAATATTATCTTGCACTATTAACGCTTAATATACATATGAAAATTCTTTAGATGTTATAAATTTTAATAAATGTGCCTTATGCCACTTTGTCAGTATGTCAACATTTCAAGAATACTACATGCAGAACTACACCATAAAATACTTAATAAATATTCTTGCATCGCCATCGGTTGCTCGTAAAGGAAACATCACAGGCGGAAAAAATGTGACGTATCCAGGAAGTAAAAAGTGATACCAGCGTATAAATAGGTGCTCTTGGTTTAAAATAAAACGACAAATTCGAAAAGAGCGGCTAAAAGTATCATCGGACACTTATCAGTATTACCAATATATCGTTTATTGAGAGAAGCCTTTTTTCAAAAATCGATAATTATTAGTCACAATAATGAATAGAAATAACAGACTTTGTACTCCAGATAATAGAGTAGTGTTATTTAAAGATAATTATCCAATATTTCTTTCACTGCCTTGTTGGAAACAGATATGTACATCAATAATGCATTGGCACCACTGTATAATTGACAGTGACATTCAATTGTCAAAAGAAATGATGTTACCTTGAAATAAACTGTCATCAGATGATGATTTAATAAAGAATAATTGCGTATTTACTTCGAGGAAATAATTAATTTGCATTAATTGTTTGATTTTATTTTTTGTGTTTAAGCTAATGTAAAGTAAGTTGTGTCGTAAATTTCTGTAAACTAGTATAGAAGAAATTTAGTTTTGTAACAATGGATGATGATATTTTAACTACTTTAAAAATTCTAATAATTGGAGAGAGTGGTGTTGGAAAATCTAGGTACGGCATTTGTTTTCATTGTATACTCATTGCATTCAACACACAACATTTTAAAATTGTAGTTTACTCTTACGATTTACTGAAGATAACTTTGATCCTGAACAAACCCTTACAATTGGAGTGGATTTCAAAACAAAACGATTATCAATTGATGGAAATACAGTTAAATTAGCTATATGGGATACTGCTGGTCAGGAAAGATTTCGTACATTAACACCATCATACTATAGAGATGCACAAGGAGCTATTTTAGTTTATGATGTCAGTAACTACTCTACTTTTACAAAACTTGAAACTTGGTTAAATGAATTAGAAACATATTCGACTAAGAGTAATATTGTGAAAATGGTTGTTGGGAATAAAATAGATATGGTGAGTTGTAATAATTCTATTTGGTTCTATTCATTATATAGATGATAATAATGTATAACAGGATAATAGAGAAGTAAGTCGAGAAGAAGGAGTGCATTTTGCAAGACGACATCAAACTTTATTTATAGAGGCCAGTGCAAAAACAAAGGATGGTGTTCAAGGTGCATTTGAGGAATTAGTGCAAAAAGTAAGTAGAACATTCATATTTAAATCATGCATATAGAGCAACTGATTATTTGCATGCAGTATAGATACTTGATTATTTACAAAGTAAAACAATAATAAACCTTGTTCTACCTTTACAATTATCTTTGGTAATTTTAAATTATTGTAATTGTTCAGAATTATCAAGATACTTCTTTCTATACTATTTATATCTGATGCAATATCATGAAATAACAATGTGTTCCAAATTCGAAGCTAAAGATTAAGAAATTATAAACTTTAAAATGCTTCTTGTGTTTGCAGATAATTCAAACTCCTGATTTATGGGAATCATATGCAATAGGTAATAACTTCCAAGTCGGAAATAAGGATCATCCAGCACAACAAAGCTGTTCTGGATATTGCAGCTTAATATAGTATTAATTTTAGTATTGTTATTTAATAAATAGGTAATAAAATTATTAAAGCAACTATTTTATTGTGCAAATTCTATTCCTGCTTTTTTATATTGTTTTGGAATGAAACATTACAAAGATTGTTGTGTCTTGCAACAGGGAACAAATTTTTATTAATTATTTAATATTCTTTAGCTGTTTTTTAATTGTAAATGTTGTGTAAAAATTGTCAAATAACTTATCACACTTTTGATATTTATATGGAACATAAAGATAGTGAATATAATGTAAATGCTAATATATGGATTCTTATTGTAAGCTCTTCTTGTGCTATGGCTTATAATAATAATAATAAAACTTGATTTATCCACAAATTTATTAAGTATAATGTATTTATTTTATGATCAAAATCAGATATGTGTAATATAAACATGTACAATTATAAACTACTAACAAAAACAAGAGAGATGATTTTTACTTAAAAAACTGCTTTCTCTAATTATCATCTTCATTATCATTTAAAATAGTTTCTGACTTAATTTGATCTTCAAAATCTTCTGTAGAAAAAGTAGCAGTAAGATTTCTTCTTCTTCTTTGTTTTGGAGGAACTCTTCCAATGCCACAATACTTTCTATGATGTCTTTTTAATTGGTCTCCAGTTGTATATTCTCGACCACAACTGCTACATAAATATGGTTTAATTCCTGTATGTTTCCACATATGAACTTTTAAATGGCATGCTTGTTTAAAACTTTTACCACATTGTGCACACAAATGCATTCTCCCACCACTATGCGCTTTCAAGTGATAGTTCAAAGAATCAATTAAATTAAAGGTTTTTCCACAAATATTGCACAAGTGCTTTCTTTCATTAGAATGTATTGATCTGTGCTTTTTTAAACTTTGCTTATTTGTAAATCGTTTTCTGCAGTTTTCAAATGGACATGTGTGACTTATTCCTTGATGACGTTTCAAATGATAACTTAAACCATAACGTGAACGAAAGCTACGTTTACATAATTTACATGTGTATAATTTTACCACTTTTTTTTTCAATGTATGGTAATGTTTCTGTTTCATATGCATTATGATTATCCTGTGTTTGAATATGTTCTGTATCAATGGAGTGTTGTTCTTTAGGTAAAGTCACTGCTGCTATATCACTGTCACTAATTGTTTCTATTTCTACCAAAATCATACCGGACAAAAAACTATCTTGGAAATCATAATCAATTATGTCTGCTTTTGGGAGTGGTGTTTTCAAGTATTCATTCAAACGTGTATGTGCTTCTTTACATTGTTGTTTAAAATTATAAGCTGCACACAGCATTTTAGAACATGCTTCGCATATGTATTTTGGAAGATCATCATCTGGAGTAACCTACATTATTAATGTAATAACTTTATAACAATAACATTATATAGTATATTTACAGTACTGAATTACCTGGATTGATATGCTAGTTAGCATTTCTGCAAAGTTTGTATTGGTATGAGTGGATTCAGAAAATAAAGAGTGCATTTGCTCTTGTTTAGTCACGCAAGTTCGACATACATTACCAAGATTTCCATTCATTGTTCCTGCTTTTCAGTAATAATTTTAAATGCTATCAATTAAATTATTATGGTTATTTGATAATTCGAATACCATATAGACATAATTCCACCACCATCATTATTAATTATTAAAAATTGAAATTATTGAAATTTGAAATGTAATGTACTCATAAAGTGAAAATCACTAGAAATTCCGAAAACTATAATGAGCTGAGGCTAGAGACTTATACAGGATGCTTCAGAACAACACATACAAACACAGTTAGTAGGACAAGCCTTTTTCGATTCAACATTTAGGAGATATTGATATTTAAAGTTAGAAAATAACATATTGAAGCGTTCAAACTTGCGCTCTTACGGTCGTCAATTATAAACATATAAAGAAATAAGCTAGCAACGTTTATTTACAGGCAAACTCTCTGAAGGGTGTGCCGCAGAAACTGGCAAACTAGAAATTTAGTAACTTACGTGAAAATTAACAACAAATAACAAGAATTTAAATGCCGCGTTTAGTTCAATGTTTGTATTCAGGAGCAGTAACACAACGACGTGACGTCAATGAAAAAGCTCCTGATTGGTCAACAAGGCAATGATAATTACGTTTTTCTAAACTTTAAATTCTAATAACCTCAAACTTATAAACTG
This sequence comes from Ignelater luminosus, assembly GCA_011009095.1. NCBI lineage: Eukaryota > Metazoa > Arthropoda > Insecta > Coleoptera > Elateridae > Ignelater > Ignelater luminosus. The sequence goes on from VTPC01090915.1 coordinate 192,798, forward strand.
ACGTTTAAAACTTGTCAAATTTGATGTGGAACAACAGCGCCTCTAGCGGAGAAAAAATCGTTATTGAGCTCAATTTACGATCGTCTTTTGTTTAGTGTCGGTACTTTGTATTACAATCATCTGGCTTTGTTTCGGACGAAAGGGAACTTTCAAATACATCAAACACTTTTATGTGAAAACTTAAAATTGAAAGAAGCCTGTATACGAATAAACATTTTCCTGAAAACTCTTCATTACTAAACCTTTGTGTCTAATAATAATAAATTAATATAATAATTTCACTTTGATCACAAAGCTAGTTAGTATGTCAAATTAACAACTGCCAAAAAATAAGTACAGCTGTTTACAAAAACAAAAACTAAACCGTTTGGAATTTGGATTACTTTTACTCCAGCAGGAAAGTTAGGAGAATTTCTACAGAAGTCTAGAAAAAATTTGTGTAATTTATGTAAAACTCATTTTCTCCATATTGATAGTATTTAACCTAGGCAACAACATATTAGTACTAAAATACTAAAGTTATAAGCAATCAAATAAAATATTTGAAGCTGAACTAATTTCAAAATGGATGAAACCTCTAAAAATCGATTGACTTGGTGGTCTTTTATAAGGGTTCAATTTTGTGCCTCTCAATATGCTTGTGATGGGGGCTGAGCAATCGGGGATTAAAGAATAAAAGAACGCCAGAAACTTTATGACAAATATCTGGAAAAGAAACTAGATACGGCAAAAGTTAATAGAGACCATTTTGTAGAACAGAAGATTCTCTACAAAAATGTTCAATAAATATAGTAAAGTAAAGTAAAGTAAAGTCATCCGCTCGATTCTGTATATCATCAAAGCTTATTTTTTAGCTGCAGAATTGGGCGATTTTCCTTGATTCGACGGATTATTCCTAACGAAATATCAACTATTTCCTGCGAAGTTATAGAAATGCTGAGATTCATCGGCTGTAATTGTACGCCTTGCAGAATAGTGGGTAGAATCTTTGGTAGAAACGATAGAAACCTAACATTTTGGAGATATACTTTCGAACATTTTCAACTATTGTACAGTGCTTTTTTTATAAAAGTTGACTAACAAAGTGTCAATCTTTATATTCCTGGTCATTTGAAGTATTCTCTGTCCAAATTGGATCACTTGTTTGCCTACCACAGCAATTTAAGCAAGAAGAAGGGGTAAGGTACACAGTCGAGGCCCTGAAAATCGAAGACGCACGTGGTTATAAACCCGATTATCTTAATATGTTGTTACCCAGGTCAAGTACTAGAAAATCAGTTTTATATAACTTTTCCGGGTAGAAACCTTACTTTCCTTGGCTTCTTGAAGATGTTATTGCATTCGGGCAGGTGTTTATACGTAATCAAGTAAAATGGTGCAGTAGACAATTCAAGGACTCTAATTCAAGGTAAGCGTTACGCCCTTGATGGTAGAAATGTTGAATTAAATTGAGAAGGCATTGAGTTTATTGACATATTGTTAACTGCGTATTTCAATTTCCGAGGCATATTAAGCCGTTATTTACATAAAGTGAATATTTATTGTTAATTGTTTATGCTCTTGGTGCAGCTTAAGTGCATTTTATTTTAAAAGATTGTCATAAGTTTAACAACAGTTTCTAAATTAACTTGCATAATCCAAAACTGCCTAAATGTACCTGGAAATTGTGTTATTCACTTAAAATTACAACGCTGCTATATTGAAATTGTTTCAGATTCTGGGATCGCTTTTAATAAGTAAAAACCAACAAGGAGAAACAACGTCTAATCTTCGAGAGCACATCACTATCGATAGCTACAAATAAAACGTCGAAATTCTCAAATGAATTGTGTAAAATCATGGCTAAACAAAGTAGGTAATCCTCACTTCAAGAATCTCATGGAAAAATCTACTAACAAAACTATTCCCACGGAATTAACACTACGCAAAAACTATCTCTCTGTTACGAGAATAAATAACATCAAGAAGGAAGAAACCGATAAATCAAAAATTGCGAAACACGTATGAGGTGAAGACCACCGCATCCAATGGGATACTGCACAAATAGTGACCAAAGCGGAGCACAGAACTCGTACAAAACTGAAAGAGGCCACATACATAGTGCTAGCCGAAGAACCGATAAGCCCGGCTAGCTTAGAAATAAAACCCATATGGATGCCTATACTGCGTGAAGGACTACGGTGCAGCCACCAACAAACGGCGCAAACCCCTACTGTGCAACATACACAGTAACCTATTACGCATCCAGCTGCGGAAATGCAACTTATATAGAACTTATAAAACTACATAAGTAGACCACCCCAGCAGCTCAGTGGTTCAGGTACCCAGCGTAGTAATCAAATTAGAAATGCAAAATAATAAACCAAACCACTCTTCTCAGAGCGAACGCAAAGTGAATTTCCGAAACGTCGCGAAAAAATATCACAACAGAGTGTGGCAATAGCCCAATTAACACCTCAAACGGGATAGTGTGGCCGATAACAAGATATGGGTATCTACTGATGAATCGACAGATGTCGAAGGAAGATATGTAGCCAATGTATAATTATTGGAATACTCAACGCTGATCGCCCCGGCAAAACTTTCCTACTGACAGCTGAAGTCTTGGAACGAGCTGAGCATTTCAATATAATTCTTTTTGATAATGCTATGAAGCTGTTGTAGGAAAACATTCTTCTTTTCATAACTGATGCTGAGCCATACATGGTAAATGCTGCTAAAGGTATGAATTTGTTCTATTCAAAAATGATACATGTGACGTGTCTTGCTCATGAATTGCAAAGGTTAGCGGAAGAAATTCGTGAGAATCTTCCTGATGTTAGTAAATTAATATCCAATGTAAAAAAGATCTTCTTAGAAGCTCCACTGATGGTTGAGATATTTAAAAATTTAGCTCATTACCGGTCATTACCAGGTGGGAAACATGGGCTTGATGCTGTTGTATATTATTGTGCAAACTATTCAGTCATCAAGGACATTGTATATGGTTTCAGTAAAGATAATGCAGCTTCTATCAAGATAGTGCAGGAGCTGTTTTCTAGTAGCTTATCAAGAAAGCTGGCATACATCAAATTTAACTTTGGCGGTATATCAAATGCGATTACTAGGTTAAAAGGTGTTGGTTTCGACATCAAAGACTTTCTGGCAATTGTCAGAAATGTAGAACTCAATATTGAACAGGCAGGTGGAAAAATTGTAAAAATGTGAAAAGAAAACTTTATTTAATATGCTCCTATAACATCCTGCTTCTGCTGTTACAAAGCGGTGCTCAGTGACAATCGGCGATCATTTTCATTTGATATCCTCAAGAAACACATCATCATTCAGTACAATGCAGTCAAAATAAATCGATAAGCAAAACAAGCTCAAACAATAAAAGTATGAGGACAACTAAGTGTTACTTTTTTTACAGTTTTTAATGCATAATATTGATATGTAATAGAAGTAAAAAGTTTTTAGGTCATATTTTTCATTTTATTGGTTATATTTTTGTATTTGTAAGGTCATTTTTGCTTGCATATTTAGTCAATTTTTAGAGCTTAAACATTCGAGCTCTACATTATAAACTTTAAAATACCTTTGTCACCAGTTTATCATTTAGAAGACCTTTATTCGTGTTTAGATATATATTTAACAAAGGATGAAAAAAAAATTGTATTTATTTTTCATGGGGCGTGTTCTACGAAGTTTTTTAAAAATAAACTTAATTAAAACAAAATACGTTTTATTAGTATACATTGTAATATTCTCAGGGGGGTCACGGCCCCCTCTGCCCCCCCTATGGGCGCCGATGGAAGTGACAATTTAAAATTGACCTTTGTTGCTAAACAGTTTTAAGATGATAATTTATAAGAAAACAAGTGAGCAGAGGATGAAGGTTTTATCCTGTAGAATCCTATAGTCTGTATGCAGAGTCAAAGTGTTACATAAATACCTGTATTAATACATTATTGAATTAAATTCAAAGTTACAAATTAAATAAATATGTGTTCGAAAGCATGTTTTCGGGACACAAAATGTTAGAACTTTCTGATCTTTTTGAGCTTCTACGCTTGATACCATTTTCATGTAAATATAAATAAAAAAATTTACCATCTGGGAAAAACATCAGTAAGTAACTGATAATGTTATTTATGCAACAAGTAAGTAAAGTGTATTGTAACGCACCACCCCTAGAATATTCTAGAAAAAGTCCCGAACAGTCTCGAACAAGCTGGTCGAATGTGCCGGAGAAATCTCGAACTATCGAGAATCGTCCACCGTCGAATGTTCCAGAAGGAACGCGAACTTTCTGGGCTCATCAAAAACCACGTGGAAACGAATATAAGGCGGCGTTGACCGAGCAGAAGGCAGTTCTACAGTCAAGCAGCTAGTAGTTACAAACAAAATAAATGTTAATTCGTGATAAATAAATTCTTCTGTACATAATTAAATAAATAATTTAGTGTAAATAAATTCTGGAAATAAATTGTAATAAACTAAATAAAAATAAATATTATTAAATATAAATAAACATTTTATATAAAAAGAACATTACAGTATCTTTTCTTCACGAGAAGGAAAGTTTACCGCACGAGCCGAAGACGAGTGCGCAAATCCGCCGAGTGAAAAAAAGTAATTTTACTCACGAATTGCATACAAAACTTTTTTCACGTTCGTAATAAAAAACAAGAACTACCTACTTCAATAACAGCTTTTTATTTGAAAACATTAATATTAAATGTACAATTAGTGTCAGCAACCTTCTATGTTTTGTGTTTAAATATTTTGCGTTCAAAAATGACACGTTACGATAATTTTTTTCACCCAAATGTGTAAAAAAATGAACCACTATGGCATTTTTTTCACGCTTCTAGCGTGATGAAACAAACGCACCTTTTATAAACAAAAATTAATGAAAAATGTTGCACTTTTTTTAACGAACGTGAAAAAAAATGATTTCAATCTAGAGCAGTTTACCGTACTACATTCAATAAAATATTTAAAGCATTAACCTAGTTGCATCTTGAAACTTTCTTTAAAGTAGATCATAAAACAAAACAATAAAGTCAGTAATATAGTATAGATCTGATTTTAGTCTTCTTGAGCACCTAGGTACACATCATTTTTACAAAATATCATTTTAAAAATAATAGAAGTAGTATAGATAGATATTAAATTCTACGGAATTGTATTTTTAATATCAATAAGGTACCCACCAAATTTTACTTTTGCAAAAGAGAAATTCAAACTGAAACTTTCTGCATTCAATCACAACCAGTTTTTAAATATAGTACTTTATCAAACAGGTCATTAGGTGAGAGAGAATCTTTATTTAGACCAGCAGAAGAACCGCAGTTCTTAGTATGTTGCAGAAGTTGTGTTACTGACGTTATCCTTTTACTTTATCTTTACAATAAAGATGAAGAATTTTATATGGATAGTTTGTTTTGTGCTGAAAATTCGCTCTACATCTACCATATTACGTAAGTTTTTAAATATTATTTAATTTCTAAATTTCTCTGTTAAATGGATCGCATTTTTGTAATTTATTTACATACCCAAATCAACACAGTTACCATAACACATTTCATTCATCTGGGGTGAAAACGAAAACGAATACTCTCTGATTATTATTATCACGAAGACTATTTCTGTTTATAAAGGTAAAGCGTTTTGTAATATGAGATTGATACAAAGGTCACCAGTGAACCCTTGCGTTCTAGAATTAGAAGAATACCTAGCAACCCCTTGGAGAAGTAAGAAATTCCGGATTTTTGCTTATAATAGAAAAATAAAAACAAGATCGTCAAACTTCGTTTTCATCAATAAATTTAACTTGAAAAATAAATAAAGCTGATGCAAACCCCATTGTTCTATCTCTAATGATAATAGAGGTACCTCACAATTACACCGAAAATGGGACACACTGTACTTTCGCAACAGTTTTAGTAAAAATCGGCAATTAAAAAAGTTAGTAATAATTAAGAAGAGGAACATTCAAGATAATTAATTAATAGGATAAAAACATACATTCTAGATGAATTGCAATGCAAAGGCAATGCAAAGCACGCATACTACAGAAAGGCAAAATAGTCACGCCACACCGTAGAGTAGCTGGTGGAGGTCCTATATTCTAGTTTCTATCAGTTTTGGCTATCTCAACTGCTGTGAAACATCTGAGAAACCAACAACTTGTTACTAGCAAAAGTTAATAGCCATTAAACCGAGTAGGTGACACAATGAAAGTTTAAAGTATTGCAGATTTTCGAATTCAGACCGGTACCTCGTACACAACACACTTAAACTAACTGAAAAAGAAGAAAAATAGCTTCTATGTTTCTCAAATTACAACTGCCTGACTTGCTTTGTCAGTGTAGATTCTCGGTGGTCGCCGTATCATTAAAAAATATCCAAACTACAAATTCACTCGTTTCTCCACCGCGCCCCCCGCATTCTGATCAAGCAGCTCCGAAGTAAGGAGGAAGACATCTATAGGAGGATTCTCAGTTTGGAGTCCGTCCACCTTTTGGTAAAAGTTTGCCGTCGTGACGGGGTACCTCTAGTGTATGCGCGCCTCAAATTTCTGAGCAGTCGCTACGTGACAAAGGCGACCAGGATAAAGGTGCTTTGATCCTCTTCTGGAAACTATCAAAGAAAACCTCAATTCAAAACAAAACTCCCTCCAGCCTCCGAAAATCTTTTTTCTCATCTAGAAGAAATTTTTGATTCTACCACCATAGCTAATCGCTAATGCAACTAATCTCCACTTATTTCTGCCATCAACTCAGACACGCCCATATAATAATCGTTTCTGCTCATCTAAACCAATTACGGAGGTTAATCCACCGTCCCTGGTACTAAATCTGCACGATAAATAGCATCGACATTGCGGGTTCTTCGAGGCTTGTTGTAAGGCTCTTCGAAGCCCTTCCACTTCACTAGACGTTTCATGTTGTCATCCGGATAAACCCGGGTTTTTTCTTCTTTTTTTCACTTTAGTTCGTTGCTCCGCTTTTTATTGCCACAGCCTCTATTAGACAAGCAGAAGTTCCACTCCACGAAATCGCCCAAGTAAAAGATTTCATCCGTGGAGATTCCCTTCTCTTGCCTTTACCTGTCCTGGGACGGGTTCACTTCTCCTTAGTCAGTCACAGCGGACGAGTGTTGCAGTTCAAATTTCGCCAACTTATCCCCAAAGGGGCTGAGCGTGGAGAAAAACTTCCACAGCTTCTAAAGCCACTGCTCCCTTGCAGAGAAAAACAAGCAAATATGTTGATAAGTGTAGTTTTCCAGTGTTCTATTTTTTGTATCGTCATGACGCGGGTGTTACCGCAGATGATTGAAGTGGACGATGTTATGTTGTTGTTGTTAAAATGTTCCAGCAGCGGATAGATTTGCGGAAACTGTTGTTTTGTCATTTGCTTTGATCATTAAAACAAAACTACAAATAGACCTTGGAGAGAACAGTCAGGCCCGAAGATGAATGTTAGCGGGAAGGCAGAAAACTGTTTATAAACCAGACAGAGATAATGATGTAGAGTGATAAGAGCTTGTAGAAGAATTCTTTGTGCCAGACTACCATACTTTGTCAAGGGAGTTTGATAACGTAGCCGTTAGATAGCATCTGAAATTTAGAGCTACTGTAACATCGAAGTGGAGGCGGAGAATAGGACTAATAATCTGGTAAAAGGTTGTGACTTTTGAGAAATTGCTTTCCAATCACATTGAAGAGGGTGGCAGGTCTGAAGGAAGTTAAATCCTTCTTGCAGTTGCTGGAAAAGTATCCACTATAAGAGTTACATTTGAGGGTTTTAATATATTTGATATTATAGAGAGTGAGCTTGTGAAGAAGCTTATTTTCGATATGGGCCTGAGACTCTTCTCAAAATGCGTTGTTCCTAATTTTAATTTAACCTTTTAAGATAAAAATAACTGGAGCAAACTTCTCAATGTAGTGGAAGAAGATGCCATGCTGTTCTTTTATTTAATTTATAAATTGTTGAGAGAGATATTACCAAATATTACAGATTGTTAACTGATTTAAAAATATTCAAAAGTTTGTGTGGATGTTAACTTAATTCTCCCACATTGCCTTGTTTAAAAGATGCTTTATAAATAAAAGTAGGTGAAGGTCATGCTTGCAGCTTTCTATCCACAGTACACTCAAACGCACTGAATTGATGTTCATCAAAATCTGCAGATTTATGCAATTCCAGAAAACTAGACTCACCCTCTATAAAAAGGTAGCGATTTTTGCAGTAGTCAAACTATAGTCTCAGTAGTCTCACAGCGAAGAAGGCACTTCTTCCTCATTGTATGATTATACCTTATTTTGGATAAATGTATGAAATATTACTTCCAATATCTGAACTACTGAGCGAACGAACACACTGCGCTCAAAAATCGTAAAACTAGTTAAACTTTATTAGGTGTCTGGATGTAAATCTGTTATAAGATGTTATAAAATAGAATTTCTAATTTTTATGTATTCATATTCTAGTTGATTATCTTCCACGGCCATGTTCTAAATCAATACCAAACTATGACGAATGTGCAGTAAAGTATTTAGTGGGAATAGGATCACGTCTGTTTAATGGAATACCAGAATTACATATTCCCAACTTTAATCCATTTCATTTATCTATATATGCATACAATGCAAACGTGAGCAATATATTAGGTGTCAGATCAGTTTTTAAAGACCTTAAATTATGGAATTTAGATAATATAAAGATAACAAAACAGGAGTACGTATTATCTTATTACACATTTTCTTTTGCCTAATCGAATTTCTAAAACGATTTTTTTTTCAGATTTGACACGGAAAATTTAACTGGAGAAGCGCATTACTATTTTTCCGGTTTGGTTCTAACATTGAAATATGATGCAAGCGGTCAATTATTTTCACCGGTTATTTTAAGAAACAGGGGATTTTTCCGGGGAAATGGAAGTAAGTTCTGCTTATTTTTTATCATCAAACTGCAAGCCGTAGTAATGGTAACCTAAACTAAAAATTAAAGATCCGACATATTTGTTTTCAAAAGTTGTACATTCTGAAAATAATGTAAATAAAGTGGTAAGTATTTACCGTATACTTATACATAATACTTACAATTAGTTTTGGTTCTGAAGAGACTAAATTGCAAGATTCTAACTCAGCTCTTGAAATTATACGCTCGACCAAAATCATTATTGGCTTCTAGAAGTCATTGAGCTCTTAGAATAGAAATAACCAATCTAACATTTTTTCAAAATTCTTATTACTTTGTAAACCTCAAAAAATGCTATTTCTACTGATTGAAGGAAATTTTGTGGCAAAGAACATTATCTGAGGAAAAATGAAAATTCTAATAATATCATCAATATTATGTAGATATTCTAATTTTGTTGATGTTTTAGCTGACATAAATGTCATATACAAATACAATTATAAAGTAATCGAGAAAAACAATAAGAAATATTATGCAATAGACCGTATGAAAGTTAAAATTAATATAAGGAACGCGGAGATGAAAATAACGTCTAAGAATCCAGATAGTCAATTTATTGGTATGCGTACAAACTGTGAAGACTTCTATAAATTACTTATCGTTTTAATACTTTTTTGTTTGCAGCTGATTTGGTTCAAAATACTTTTAACGAAGACCCGAAACGTCTTATGGATGCATTTATGCCAACGATAGAAAATCACGTTGCAGTAGTTGCCAAATTTGTATTAGATCGGACGTTAGGCATAATACCCGCTGAAGAAATCTTGCCACCATGAAGTCTTGTACGAAAATTGAAGAGTGTCTAGTAAAAAATACATAAAGATAATTTATAATTAATTATTATTATTTATGTAATGTAGTTATATTTAATTTAAAGAGTGAGAGAATGGTTTGCATGAATGCCTTTAAGATCTTATAAATAAACTACTTTGCCAAAAATTCACCTCAAATTTGTTCAAATTATATTTGTTAAATTCTTGCATAATCTACAAAATGAATGATTACCGATTCCTAAAAAATTCCTAACTATTATAAATCTACTCATTGGCGACTGTAGGTTTTTTCTCAGGTGTTGCAACTTTTGTAAGATTTATTGCATTACTTGACTGCAATAAACCTTAATTTTAGTAATATTTCATTTAGAGATAGTCTTTTCTTTTATTTCGTTAACTATTTTTCTAATGTATCATATAGCACATGGATATCCAAATGGACTCAGTGGACGCTCATGGGACGTACATTTATCACAACTTGTAGACATTTAATGGACGTCCGACACTGGACGTATTTGGGTTTAATTTGTATATGGTCATCCGATGGACGTACAAATAGACGTCTAATGGATGTACAACTTACGTGCAAAAATATCTGGACGAGGTATGGACTAAAATTGAATGTCCAGTGGACGTTCGCTAACGGTCTTCCGATGAACGTCCAAAAACGGACGTCCAATGAATGTCTAATTTGTGTCTCTGGACGTCCGGACTAATCTTGGATGGCATATAAACTAAAAGTCGTCTGCCTAGTTAGACATCTTAGTCTTGAAATATTGAGAAATGATTGTGAATTTTTCTTATTTACTGTGGAGTTCCCTTATGCCTTCCCTGTTATAATAAATATATGTAATTTGTTACGCATTTGTCAAACATAGAATTGTATCCTATAGGTAATAAATAACTTAGCCGCATAGCTTTACTTAGTCATAAGGGTTTACCACCGTATACGCTGGGTTTACACCCGTACAGCTGCAAGAGGCAGCACAAACAATATAAACCAACCCCAAATCTTAAAAACTTAATATGTATTGCCACTTATTGGTTTCTAGATAAACTAGATAATCTGAATATATAGGTACCTAATCGTATGTACCGAGATCTTAATAGGAACTAGAGCGTATGCGCCTAATATAACCCTTAATGCAGAAATGGTACAAACAAATCTGGTACCCTCAACATAGCCGTTGTGGGTGTTACCGGCGAAATTAGGGGCCGTATTTAAAGTTTTTACAATTTACCTACATATGTCCTGGATTAGGCGCAGTGGTTTTTCTTTTTTATTTAAATAGCAATAGTAATCGTTATGTTAATTAGGCTATTCACATGTTATGGTAATGTAATCCTAAAATTAATACTAATGATATTGGTATTAAAATTAAATACGGAACTGTGAAATGTTATTACTTGTTGATTTTCTTTTTTCTTTGGGAATTCTTACATCCAGGTGCTAAACATCTTTCTATTTTCTTTGCAAACACTAAAGCCATTTAATAATATTTAGAACAAAAATTTAAAAACATTGCAAAATGATGTAGGTCAACCCTTGGTCAACCTTAGGTTAACGCCTTCGGTACCCACAACATGTATGCTGTAATTGCTATTAAGATGTCGGTGATCGTAAGACAATTTCTTAAAATTCAACTTATCAGTGTAACAAAGATCATATTTCAAATTTGCCATTTCATATCGTACCAGAATCATGGCAAAAGAGTATGATCCTGAACTGGCAAATAGAAAAAAAATAAACTGTAGTCTGTTTCGATATTATAAGAATTCAAAGTAGGCCTTGACATGATATTTTTGTAACACTGTACTTTGAAGTCTCACTAAAAGTTACTCTACTAAATAAATATTTATAGGTTAAAGATGTGCCATTTGTGTCATTCTGAAAACATTAAACATGAGCTGTCAAAAGATGTAACGATTTTTACTTTTAGATTGTAAATCTAAATTTGCTGTATGTTTGTTGTACAGGGTGTTTCAAATTCGAGCAATCTCTCGGATATTATAAGAGATTAGAGTATAGGTTTAAATTTGGCTCTTTTACTAAATGTTATGATGACTGGTAATAATCTAAAAAAGATTAAGCTGACTTTTTTTGTTTTCGACTTATGAGTTATGACCAAAAAAAGGGAAATGGCGGTTTTTCGCTTCTAGCTTCCTTATTATTACGAATTTAAAAAATATAATGAAACATTCTTGAGATAGTTTGTTATTGATAATAATCTCAGATTGTCAAAATTGATCGACGTTTCAGTTTCGTGAAACCATCATCAGGTTCATCTTTTCTTATAGACGATATATTTGATATTGATCTTTTATTGGAAATGTAAAGTAAAATTAGTAAACCGTTATAGTGAATCAAGTAAGCTATTGTGAAAAACTTTTGAATACCTATTTTCGGTCTCCAGAAAAGATTTTATTTAAATCGAAGATGGAATGATTGCGACCTCCCCTTGTAAGCCTTACGTTAACCTTTTTACTATGTGGAATGGAATTTACACAAGTAATGGCAGGCAGGGTACAAGTGTCTTCTCCCTGCCAAAATCAAGTGATTTTAAAGCACGAAAACTTAGTTTGAATCGCCTACAACTGCAGATATCTTTCAGGTTATATTTTTTAAAACTAATAAATACTCAGTTATTTTACCTCTGAATCATTTGAATAGTTTAATTAATAATCATACAGATGCTATTAATTGATCATCAAGCAAAGATTTTTTTGTAATCATGTTGTGAGGTATATAAACGAAAAAGTAATATACTATAACTATAAATGTTTATGCATCTAACTTGACATCTGTCAAAGTTCACCTTAACAGTAACGTAATGTCTTTGCTCACTGTGTGCAAACCATTACAAAAAATTTTGTTTGATACACTTTTCAGGTGCTCGGCCTGCGCCTCGTGCTTCAAGTTTTGGCTTCACACCTGAAATATGGTGTGACAGCGCACTTGTATCAAAATATGCTATTAATGCATAACGAAAAGTATGTATCTGTTCCGATGTTAAGGCAGGACTCTCACAGGGTTGTCTTCGATAGGTCACGATAGGTCAAAATTTCAAATAAGCGTATCTTTCAGTCATTTTAAACATGTTTGAAATTTAACTCATCTTGACCTAAGAAGATAGTAGAACGAACGTAGTGCGCATGCACACCCGCATTGGAAAAAGAAATCAGATTTTTAAAAACAGCTTATGTGCTAGGTTATGTTGATTTGTTATTGTTATCGCCTGGGGGGCGGCATCAGGAGCGGCGTTGGTGATGGCACGGCTAGCTCAGTTGCAGCTGGTGAAACCCTCGGAGTGGAACACAACCCGTTGTATAGCGTCGAAACAAGGATTTGTTTATCTCTTTAAGAGCCGTAATGTTGCAGGATCCCAAGGAATTCCCTATTACAGCATACAAACATAATATGGTTCTTTTATAACCGTATTAGACCCTTTTTGAAGTCAACAATAGCGATTATGCAATGTTGAGGATTTCCGTAAATAAAACACGTAATATAGTTTTAAAGCTGAACCACCCTCATTATTGTTACTCGGAGCAGGTAGGCGATCTCGAGGATGTAAACAGACCCCGGGCGATTTGTTGACCGTTGGAAGAGGGCTAACAAGCGTGAAGTCTTAAATTGTTATACAGCTTGCTATTATGATTATGATGATGCTGATGATGACTATTATTGTTTATGTATTACTTTATAAACAATGCCAGAATCATGACCTGAATTAAACACTTTCTGAGGTTCATGTGACGTTATTTAATTACAGGAAAATAGCGACAAATTCAAAATTTCGTTTCTCCTATAAGAACCTTAGAGAGGTTGTAGAACTCCTTCGATAAGTTCTAATCGTCCTGTTTCGGTCAGCGGTTAATAGTTATCTATGGATGAAGACTATCGAAGGTCTGTGAGAGTCCTGCCTAATAGTTAGCAACTACTAAACTTAAATGTACTTCGAATTCAGGCGCGAACTATTTATAATTATATATGATTGGTAGAGCTGTTACGGCTGTTACCAATGGCATGAATCAGCTTAGTGTCCTTGAGATGCACAGCATGGCGGCACCCTTACTGGGGATATTTTTAATTTTTTAACACATTGACCGTATATCTATATGTATTTATGAAACCTGTGGTTTCTATTTACATATATTTGTAGGCGTATGTACTTTTTTTGATCATTTAATTATTTTGCTGCTACGTGAATTTGTAGTGCATTATAATGCTTGTATCTACTTATTGTAAGTGTACCTTTAATAGAATATAAAGCTGCCACATAAAATAGTAGAAAATGGGAGACCCTACCTTAAAATTATTAACCCTTTCGGATTTCAATCCTGATAAATGTAAGTGTAACTTTTAATAATATCAATAATCTTTAATAAATGCCCTTATATATAGATGTACGAGAACTCTCTCAAAACTGTATTGGAGGACCAGAATTAGTTCGCCTTCATAATAAAGTTCAGACACTGTCAGAAGAAATAAATGGCAATCTTAAAAAGAATGTTTATCAAAATTACATGCAGTTTATCGATACTGCAAAAGAAATCTCTCGTATCCTTTTTATTGATTTCTTGTTTATGTTAAAATTGCACATGTGAACATGTATTCGGTCCTTATCATTTCATAGATTTAGAAAGTGAGATGTATCAACTTTCTCATTTACTTTCAGAGCAGAGATCTTTGCTCACATTTTTATCCAATACGTCAGTATTAGGTGATGAAACGCCTCTTGTATTAGAGACAGATTCTAGTAAACAAAATGGAGAAGAGCAAGAAGAAGAAGTGAGAAGACATAAACTGGCAACAATATTAGAAAATGTTGAGGGATGTGGAGTAAGTTCATTTTATTAGGCAGTGCAATGTTTAAAATAAACTGTATTATAGAACATTCTAGATATACCGGGAAGATTGTTAATACATGAGGGTGATTTATTAGAACTAGATCCTGTTGAAAATAATCCTCTAAAAAGGATTCATGGCTATTTATTTACAGATGGTTTAATGCTAGCAGCTTGGAATGCAAACAGGTAAATAAATATTTGAGATTTAGTCAAATTCTAATGATAATCTTTTCATAGGCGAGGACCAATGAGATATAAGTTTGAGGCGTTTTATGAATTGGGTAGTTTAGCTGTAGTGAATGTTCGAGATTTAGCGAATGTTAAATATGCCTTTAAACTGCTAGCATTTCCTGATACTAAACTTTTCCAAAGCACTTCTAATTCCACTAAGGTAAATTAGTTTTCTTAATTTTAATTTTAATTAATAATTTTGATTATAGAAAGAATGGTTAGATAAATTTGATCAAGCAAAGAAGGCAAGACTTGCACAAGATCAAATCAAACGTGAATCGATATCAGAAAAATCTCCTTCAAGAACTATATCAATTGAATCGCCAAGTTTGAATCGTAAATAATCTTCACAAAAATAATGTATCGCATTTACTAATTATTTCATTTTAGCATTTGAAGAAATTGAGGAAGATGTTGCCTTACATCCAGAATGGCTTCTGGAAACTCCGGAAGAATTGGATGTTTATGTTGCACAAAGGCATTTCGAAGATGCTCTTAATTTACTTCAGAAAGCTAAAGAATATTTTTCACATTATGTACCCCCAAATGGTCAACCTGATCATCAGTTAACAGAAATTAAACGCAAAGTAGAACAAAGACACTTAGCTTTGACAGATGTTCTTATGAAGGAATTAGAAGTTAGTCCAGACAAATCTTTACAAGGAGGTTTACGAGCAGCTCGTAGAGCTGTAAGATTGCTTAATCAACTTGGACGGTCAACACAGGTGAAATTATATTACAAATAGACAAGGATAGATGATAATTACTTTTGAAAATTTTAGTCATGTAATTTATTTTTAAAATTATGCAGTAGCATGATGAGAACACAATGTAAACGTGTTAAACGTGAGGGTTCAGCTACAGTATACATACGACATTTATCAAGTGTAGTCTTCACAAATATGTGTCATATGACTGAAGAATTTCTCAGAGCATTCCCTGATTCTTCAAGCTGCAGTTCTTGTAAGTTATTTCAGAAATTATGCATGTGTTATGTAAGCTTTAACTTATTTTACAGCATTTGTTGTGTGGGCTAGTAGTGAGTTGAGTATTTTCACAACTCATTTTATAAAGCAAGTATTTATATCACAAACTTCGCTTACAACACTTACAGAGTGTGTGGTATTAGCCAGAACACAATGCGAAAGGGTAAAAATTTAAATTAATATTTAATTAAATACTAATTACAAATTGTCCTATTATTTAGCTTTGTGCATATGGAATTGATCTTTGCTATCAGTTAGATGGTGCCTTTAGAACACCTTTAACAAGAGCTTTACGGGATGCTAGAGACAAACTAACTGATGCCATTAAGCTACGTTCACTTGAAGGTAGATGGATTCCAACTAACTTAAAATCAAAGTCAGGTCTTGCAAGATGTCTTCAGGAACATGCAGAACTGGGAATTAACCTTGACAATTATGTTACGGGTTTGTCACATATATTTATTGTACGTAATAATAAAGGCGGTAATAATCTATCTGTTGTAGGCGATTGTTGGTTACAACTTACGAGCAATACCTTATCGTTCACTAAATTATTCTTATCTCTTTTAGAAGATTGTTTAAAATTACAGACATCAGAATTACTGTATACAATTAATGAGACGTTATTGGAAGTGTTTACTGCACAAGTGAAATATTTAGAGCAATCTTTAAGAAATGAAAAGCAGGCTGATCAAAGAAGCTTTATAACAAAAAATGCAGATTTTTTATTAGTTACCTTACTTGGTTTGGCACAAAAGAAATATATAACTGCTGTTGGATTTGAATGTTCAACTTTAGCAAAATTAATAAAAGAGCATTCTGCTTTGCTACATGGAGTAACGCCAACTAATAGACAGATTACTAAATACTCATCAAATGAATACCTTTAGTATAGTTACTATCAGTGTAATATAACTTGTTAAATATTTTTAATAAAAATGTTATCACCAGTTTTATTTAATATAAACTTGACTATTTAGTTTCTCTCGAGTTGGTTTAAGTCTTAAAACAGTATTGCAAATGCATAACTGCCACACTGGAACAAACTAACAAATACAATAATTGATTATAATTTTAT
The DNA here is from genome assembly GCA_011009095.1 of Ignelater luminosus. Taxonomy (NCBI): domain Eukaryota; kingdom Metazoa; phylum Arthropoda; class Insecta; order Coleoptera; family Elateridae; genus Ignelater; species Ignelater luminosus. Next base: position 209,689 of record VTPC01090915.1, read on the forward strand.
ATTATATTTATCTATCAATATAAACGATAAACTAAAATTTCAATTACGTTTTAATTAATATATAAGCTGTTACTACACTTTCTCAGTTTATAACAGAAGAAAACTCTAATATTCACTATTCATTTTTCATTCCGTTTACAATCTATTTGACAAATTCTCCTATCATTAAATTGTAAGAAATCCATTATAAGATTCTTATTTAGTATGTTTCCAACTAAATAAACAATTACGTACAAACTAACTTAAAATTACGTGCAAACAATCATTGTACAATCAAATTATGGAGCTTGTGTAAAATACCCGTTATATATTTTGATACACAAACGATACGTCATTTCTTATCAGCAGGTGGAGTTGTCTGTGCAATTTGCGTTTCATGGTTTGTTTTCAGTCTTTTTGCTCTTAAATCAGCCATTGTTTGTTCAATTGAACGTACATCCTTTTTATTCTCACTGGGAACTAATTGGAAAGCAACTGTTATTTTAAAAAACTACTGAATTAAAAAGTTACATACCAAAGCCATAACTTTTGTTAGTTTCAGTTTTTCTAGCAGCTTTTAGTGCAGCATCATGTCCAATAAGATGAGCATATTTATCTTTATAGTTAGAATTAGGAACAAACTTCTCGGGTTTTCGTTTTACTTCTTCTTGTTTAGCCAATTTTTCTCGCTCCCTCTGGAAATACTATGATAAAATAAATTCAACAAAAAATAATATAACCAACTTTTTCTATCAGCATTTGCTTAATTTGTTCATTCCAGGGCTCTCCTCTTCGTCTTGCAGCAAGTTCATCTTCACACGGTGCATTTTCTTTTCTATAAACTCTTACATAACGATCAATGCCATCAGTTCCAAATGCGTAAGTTAAAAAACCATGAGCTTCTGCTACTTCATGACTACAAAAGATTACAAAGAATGTTACGATAACTATTAATTTCACAATATGATACTTACATTATGCTACGGTATATATGATCAAGTGGTGCAAACTTTAAACTTGTATTTAATGGATTATCAAAATGTGTTTTTATCTTTTCTTCAATGTCTTCTTTAAATTTTCTCAGCCTTTCCTTTTCTGCTGCTTGCCGCCTTTCTATATCCTCTTTTCTTTCTAAAAAGAAAAAAATAACACAACTTTGGAGACATTTAAACTAAGCGGTTTTAGGTTACTTACTTTTAATTATCATCTTTTCTTTTTCTGTTAAGGAAGGGGGTTTCTCCATTGAACTCATGATAGAGCCTAACAAATCCATAGTGGCAAGTTGCAATTGTAAACTATACACAATAAATATTAGATATTAGTAAACTAAACAGTTATGATCTTTAAACGATCTTTACTGTCAATAGCTGTCAGTTACCAAAAATAATTTCGGTTTTAAAGGGAAAATATTCTAGGAATATTTCATTTTTGAAAATTAGTAGGATTATTTTAATATACACGGTGTTTACAAATCTTATTATAGATACTTTATACCGGGTGACTCAAAAAGCTGTAAACGGTTAAATATCTCCAAAAATAAACTTCGGATATGTTACGAAATACGTGTTTTTTTATTTTCAAAGATCTATTCAAACGTGACACGTGAAAACCCACCCCTACCCCCACTTGAGAGTGGAGTGAGAGATAGTTTTGAAAATTTAAATGGGAACCCCTAATTTTTTTTTGTATTTATTGATTCTCTTTCGAAAATTGTTTATGGACATGAAAAACCACCCCCATCCCCGCCACCCTTACACAGGGATTGGGAGAAATAAAAAATCTTTAAATAAAAATGCAACTTTTTGATAAGTTCTTTTGGATTCCGAATCGGATCCTTACTCAAATATAAGAAGTAAAAACCCCCAATTTTTTCATATTTTTTGATTGTCAACATTGTTTACGAATATGAATAATCACCCAACCCCCAAGTAAAGGTGTTGATGGTTTTTACTTTTCATGTTTGAATAAGGATCTGATTCAGAATCCAACAAAAGTTGCATTTTTATTTAAATATTTTTTATTTCTCCCAACCCTCGTGTAAGGGTGGCGGGAGTGGTGGTGGTTTTTTATCGTTTTTTATGTCCATAAACAATTTTCGATAAAGAATCACATTAAAGGTTCCCATTTAAATTTTCAAAACTACCTCTCGCTCCTCCCGCAAGTGGGGATTCTAACAGATAACATGAATAAATGAAATGATGAGTTTATAAAACGTAATATAATAAAAATAAATAAAATAATTTATATTTTATTGCATTGAGCACATGTGATGTTACGGATTTATAGGTTATGTCAAGTAATGTCAAGTTCGTTATTTTTGGTGTACATTTGATATTTTATTTGCTATCATTGTCTAATACACGCATGTTCTTATGCTATTTCTCTCTATTGGACTGGATATAAGTGATGCCAACATTAAAACGACTTTTAACTAAAAATTAGATTTACCAATTTGAAAAGACGTATTTTGTTACAAACCTGAAAAATCCGCCTTTTAAATTTAACTGTCTTTTAACAAAAAGAGAGTTTACAAGAAGGTGAAAAGACCGGTCCTTATTTTCTAAAAAATCAAATTTTATTTCTAACCAACATAAATTAGGAAATCTTGACATTGACTGGTAGGTCTGAGGTTATTATTTTTTATTTATTCAGATTTTAGAGAAAATAGTAATTATTAATGCCTTGTTGTTATGCTACCAGTTTCTTTTGTCTAATACAACTTACAAAACACTAGTGTTTTATGGATTTTATTCACTGGCGATGTTTTATTGGTTGCCTATTTGTAGGTATCAAAAAAAAAATTGAAATTGCTATAATCTCAAACTATTTATTTGTTATTCATCACTTTCCATTGAAAAACACAGAGGAAGACGCAGGAAAACACTAAATTACGCACCACAACTTACAATTTTTGATTTTGGAAACAAAGAAATGTGGAAATAATAAACAACTGCAAAGCCAGCTTAGTTACTGATGCACAAAAATGCTTCGGATCCTGTAATGTTGATTGCCTATTTATGATGGGTGAATGCTTACTTCCGTCAAGAATTTGGACAACATCTTCAGACGATCCTTGTATTCCAGGTCTAAAACTCTCTTTGTGAAGATTGTTTACTTCCATTGATTTCTACATATTCAAGAATTTGGACATCGCCTCCCTCAGAGAAGTCCACCTCCAGATCTTCCTCAGAAGTGTTAGAATCGTAGATAAAACATCATATTTGACTCGCACATAATAGGCATTATTCACTCGGATGATTTACACACAAGCCAAAGGTGTGTGTAAACTTCATCCTCTTGAATAATAGCCTACATTATGTGCTTGTTGAATGATATACTATTATAGTTACCTAGCTATGAAGTTTTGTTGTCACTTGTGAGATTCCAAAATTCAAAATCCAAATTTTGACAGTGATGTTTTTAAATACTATTAAAAATCACTCTGTTTCATAAATACTGTTACTGCCTGTGTCTTGAATTGAATCTGGTTCTTTCTAAATAACAGGAAGATGTTTATAATTTAAAAAAAGAGATATCTTACAACACAACAAAATCTTTTAAGGTTAGGTGTAATTGTCATAGTGTCATGTCATTTTACAACGATAGGATCATCTGGTTTAATACTACACATAAAAAAGCTCACAGTTAACTATTACAATTTTTATGTTGCTATTTTCACCATCAAACTATACTAAAAGTATTAATATCAAAACTCATACTGAAAGATCATGAAATAGAATTAAAAAAAATAAACTAGTCTTTTAAATGTCCAAGTTTTACTAAGTATACTTTATACATACAAAAGAAATCTCTGAAGGCAGGGAATTTTAATATAAATTTCCCTTCAGTACATTCAGATTTTAATATCACAATGTTTGGGGTACTAAATAAATAATATACATAGTACAAAAATGTATATAAAATATTTCCAGAAAACTACATAAACTGGTAATGTTAATGCACACCTCAACAGTAACAAATGGAAGTTGCATCAACAAATCAAAATTCTTTATATCTTTCCTATTATAACTTTTTGCTTAGATTAAATTGATCATTTATATCTATATCTATCTCTAAGAATGAACACTACCATCAAAGAAATATTAGTTACAATTTTCTATGAAAATAACGATTTCAACCTGGTGTTTAAATTCGACTATGTGTATTTTTCCGTACTACTAGAATCTTTATTACTAGAAACCTCTGGTGTTTTTCCAGTTACAGATTCTGCTACTTTTACAGGATTTGGTGTTGAAGGTTTCTTGATTGGTATCATACTTGAACCTTTTATTGATTGATAACCACTTTTAGCTTCTTCTTGTTCTGACTGCCATTCCACCTGATTTAAGAAGAAAAAAATGAAGATTGTTACTCTCTATTATTTATTGTGATAATATACCTTTTGTTTATGTTGAATTATAGCATCTTCAACTCGATCCAGCACCATTTTTTCTGTAAGTACTCCATCTTCTGATGCATATGCTGCTGCTTGCCATGCTACACCTAACTTTGCTATTTCTCTACCAGACATTCCTTCTGTCATTGCTGCCATCTTAGTACATAATGCACTATAGTCAAACTTGTCTACTTTTAACCGTCTACAAAATATAAATGATTGCAGAAAATATTTACTTTTTTTACACTTTATGCTTACCGTATTCCTTCAGTTGCTGGTTCAAGTACAAATTTATCAAAATACAATCTGATTAGTCTTTCACGTTCCTCTAATCCTGGTAGTGTAAATTCTACCATCTCATCTAATCGATCATTGACAGCCCAATCAAATTGTTCAGGAGTGTTTGAAGCAAGAACCATCATAAATTTGTTACTTTGCTCACCAGTACGATATAAAAATGCATTCAATGTAGCTCTTAAATCTTCTGAAATAGTTTCTGATGATCGTTTTCTTAAAAATGCATCTGCTTCATCAACGAATAGCAATAATCCTATGATCATTTAAAAATTAGAAAAATTAGAGAAATAACAACTGATAAAAGTATGTCTAATTTATACCTCTCCTGGAACTCTTAGCCCAATCAAATACTTTGTGAATTGCTGTAACACCTTCTCTTCCCATAGGAGAAACATCACCTCCAGTTAGAATAGCATAATCCATACCAGAATGTTTAGCCAGTTTCTAAATTATTGTAAAAAAAATAAATAAATAACGCAATATATTCTAAAAATTTCTTACCTTAGCAAACATAGTCTTTCCAGTTCCTGGAGGACCGTGCATGAGAATATTACGATACATGCCTTTGTTTTGTTTTGTATTTTTAGTGGCAATAGCAATATCCCTAAGTCTTTCTTCTAACTGTGGTTCCAAAACAACACCAGATAAAGCATCACTTGGTTGTGTTCTTAATTTATGAAAAGATTCAATTGGATGTTTTAATGTTTCCAAAAATGAAAATCTTGATGTTTCTCTGACCAGGGATGGTTTGCCTTGAAATACAGATTTATTTATATAAGAAGTTCAAATTACAATTGAATTAATTAACTTACCTAATCTAGCTTCGATATAACGAGCAGTAACACCAGTAGCACCTTTAGCAGAATAAACACCAAGAGCCAATAGTGACATGCCACCAGCTGCAGCTAATACTTTATCCCAATCTGTTAAGAGAGCATGAACTCCAGAGCCCACAACTGAACCTGCTGTCCTAAAAAGTTTCAATATTTAGTGAATAATCTACAAATTAATTTAACATTTAGTTACTTTATGCTTTCCAAAACCGTGACGCGATTTTCTGCAGCTTTTAAACGAATCTGTTCAAGAATTATATCTCTATTTTCTCTATCTACTTTTGCTTTAGCTCTTAATTCAGCTTCTATTCTTTTCATTTCATTTTGGCTACGTAATTCCATTTCATGCTCAATTGTTGCTTTGCGCATTGCTTCTTGTTTAGCTACCGATTCTTCTTGTCTAAAATTTTACAAATCCAATTAGTAAGACTCACCTTAAATAATTAGAAAAAAATAAACCTTCGTAAATTTTCTTCATTCATTCTTTGTTGCTGTACAAGTTGATCTTCATAACGCTTTCGAGAGAGTTGATCTTGATATTGAGCACGAGATTGATGCTGTCTTGTCTCTTCTTGTAAGTTTTTTCGTTTCTCTTCTCCTTCAGCTCGCTTTGCTTCTACTTGCATTTGTGAAATATGTGCTTCATACTCTTTTATCTTTGATTGATATTCATTCTGACGAGTAACCTCTTGTAACTTTGAGAGTTCGAGTGCTTCTTTTGCATGTTCTGTTTAATAGAATTAATAAATAAAACTTTCGTAAAAAAACTACAGCAAATTAGTTCATTCAGGTGCTTTCAATTTTCCTTTTCCATGGAAGTTTTATTAGTTCCAGCAATATCTTTAAAGTATTTTATACTTACTGGATCTTTCTAACTCCTTTGCTGCTTGAGCGGCCCTTTCTAATGCTGAAGAATCGAATCTGTATGCTTCCATAGCCTTTTTCTCCCCTTTTGTTAAATTTGGAGGCTTGGGGTCATCAGGAGAACCTCCACTACCACCACTTGCTGGAGGTTGTCCCAAGCCAAATTGTGATAAATCGGGTGGTTGCTGGGTGTTCTTACCGTAACCGAAAATCCAAGACATTTTTATTTCAGATTTACAAATTCTCCAAGTCACGAACGTGTTACTACTCGCTACTACTTTTTGTAGGTTAACTACACGTGATTTAAACAATTGTCAAATTCTAGGTTATGACGAGTATGACGCAACTTGTGTGCAGGAGCAGTAATCGGGCTTACGCGCTGCCAGCATTGAAGAAAGCGCTTTTAAAAGTATTGTCTTTCTCTTTACGGAAATTAACGTTTGCTGCCAATCGTCCAGAAACCCTTCAACAACACTGATGCTTGCTTCTGAACACAAGGACGGTATGACGTAAAGGTCACAAGTACGAGGTATAGTACAAAAGTTCACGGCCAAGCTGTTCAAAAATGTAATTTAAAACACATGCGGAAGATAGATAAGTAGTTAATTATATCCATTTTGATTTTATAACTATTGATCTATTAATACAGGAATTAGCAATTGGAATTTGATTAGAACATGGAAATTTTAATTGTCCATAAACTTTTTACATGGTTTTAAACTTTTTTGAAAAATTAGTCATTCTAATTTTACTGTTAAAATTTTTGTTCTTTCCTTTACACCTGCAGTACGAGCAGAGAGCTAACGTATATTTTTGTCTCTCTTGTTTGACAAATGTGTCCACACTCTCCCATTAGAAAAATGACATATAATAAAAGAATATCAAGGCACACTAATTCTAATCATAAGATAACTAAGATAGAGAGAAGTCTTTATTGACCAATAATTAAGCTAAGAACACAAACCTATGATGAAATGTTCTATTGTAGCCTATAATTTGTAGAGTAAATGCACCAATACCCAGTCACCTAAACAATAGTTTAAATTTTTGTATTTACTAACATCAGATCCTTGTTTCCACTGGATTTCCTTTTTCTTTATATTTTTTGATTGTCGCATGAATACATCGAGTTTCTAAAATTGGATTTATCTCGAAAAAAAGTAACTGTCAAGTAAATGATGGGAAGATTAATAAATGTAGATAATGAATAAACAAAATTAAATTAAAAGATCAAGCAATAATAACTATACAAAAATTTTAGTGCCTAGTGCTCGACAGTGGGAGGCCATGAACTGGTGACTAGACAAACCTGTAGACACTAATACTCAGTCTTCCTTATTTGCTATATTTTTTCATTTAAAATCCATGATTTGTTGTATTCAATAGAGTACTGCTTTAATTTAACAAACAAAAATTTTCACAAAGATGTTAAGAAAAATGTGTAATAAAAATCTTGCTTAGAATGCAAGCAATTCTCTTTAACGAAAATGTACTAAACGGCAATCATCTTAGCACAATCACATTCTGGAAGTAATTAAAGGCTAATAATTGACATATAATTTTAATTTTCTGGAATTAATGTAACATAATACTTAGAACTAAGTATAGTATATAACACAGAACTAAAAATTGCAATTATTTCAGGTGCCATAATTTATTTGTAAAGCAATAATTCATTAGACAGACGGTGGGCTACTGGAATCAGATGCATTTAGGTGTGTTTACCCTAATCACTAATTACCTGGGTTAATTCTCTGTTGTCATTTACAAAATTCATCCGTAACATAAAGTTGCATTTCCTACACTTTAGAATTTATTATGTTCATGTTATAAATTATTAATGTACATCCAAAGTTGATTATAACCACAAGATGACTCTGTAAATCTCTCTTATTTATTATATTTTACCAGCCAGTTTATTGACATCATTTTTGTAATTCGTTCAATTGTTGTTTTCACACTCGACAGCGTTAGCCATTGTATTCATATTAATACTTACGCTAGGGATAATATTATCTTGAAAATCACTACTGTTTACTCCTTAGGTGTCATTTAAACCAAAGTGATTTACACTTCAGTATATGTTTGGCCTGTTTAGTAGCTTGTTTCTAAAATAAAAGTTAAAACTGAAAGTTTGTAAAAAGAAAAGTTTCTATAAAAATTAAAACAACATAATCTTAAAAAATAGTTTATTTATAAATAAAACATATACCTAAATAATAATATAACATATAAAACATGTAGGTACATTTATTTGAGTACAAAGTAAGGAGTATTTAAGTTGGAGGAGCTGCATGCATAGATCGTCTTCTTAAAAATGCTCGGCCTCCTGTGGGAAATTGTCTTGCTAGCAAAATGAGAGAAGATGCTAGCGCTAATTTAACTGGAGGACTATGGCCACCAGGTAGACTTACAAAAACTGTTGCTACTGCTGCTAAACCATCATCTATATTGAAAAGAAATTTATTATGAAAATCTTGAATTACACAGCGTACAAAATATTTTACCTGTAGGTTCAACAGCAACAGGTCTCAGATCATAAAGTGTACTTTTTCGAGGTTTTGGTTTTGCATTTAAATTAACAGTGACGGAGGCAAATGGACGTTTAGCCATATGAAGCATTTCAACAACATGCCTTCGTCGTGCTCGTCGTACATCAGCTGCCTGTTTTGCTTTCCATGCCACAACACATGCAGCAAGGAAGAGAAAGAAACATGAGAAGAAAACAGAGAAAAACACAAAAAGATCAATGTGTAATTGATCTTGTCGAAAGAAAACAATGCCATATGCTACTTTTTTGTCTACATCTGTACTGTCCACTGCTTGTAAAACTAAAAAAAATCGGGTGGTCTCCAATGAGTGATATTCCTAAAACATTAGTCTCATAATTAAGAATTCTTTAATTTATCAAATTTAAGAATGTTATTTAATGATAATAAAGACCGTAGACCCTAATCTGCTGTATATTATTTGATTACACTACATTGTTGTAACTGTCTACAAGTTTTTTATTTTAGTATCTCAAATTAAAAAAAAAACTTTTTGGACACTCATTACTATGTAGTAAAATAATAAAACCCAATGAAATGTATATATTGCTAGTTATCTAATGACAGAATGCTAGCTTACGAAATCACTAAATGAAATTCTATACACCAAAATGTTTAATCATTTCAGGGAAGTAAACTAAATTTAGAAATTGATGTATCATACGAGCCCTATTGCAGATCAGTTTGCCCATTACTTTTTTAATGCATTTTAGCCGCTTAATTTCTATTTACGTCAAATGAATGAAAACTAAAGTTGTTAATCAAAAAAACTATATTAACTAAGAACACATTAGTAATATATTAACACAAATTTAAACTTTTTAAACTTAACTCATTGAATATTATTTGATTTTATGAAACATCGCTCTTAGACTACAAAACTAACATTTTAAATAAAACTTTCTACCACTGGGTAGCACCGCCTTTGTGTTTTGAAACAGCTTCGATTCGACTAGGCATGGTATTGACCAGTGCTTTACAGTCATCTGGAGCAAATGAGTCCCAAATCTCTTGAAGTATGCGTTTCAAATCATTGAGTGTTCAAGTAGGATGTTCTATGAGCTTCTTTTTCATTCTATTCCACAACATTTCGATAGATGATAGATCCGGACTACTAGAGATCCAGAGCAATGTCTCTAGGTTATTTTCAGTCATCCAGACTTTTACCTTTCTTGCAATGTGGCATGAAACACCGTCTTGTTGAAAAACCCGTTTCCTACCGTCTAACTCTAAAGATTTGATCGTAGGCAAAAGATGCTGTTCCAGAATTTCAATGTATTTGTTAGCATTAATTATACCGTCTGCAAAATACAGTCTACCCACACCCCACACCATAATAGAGGCAGGGAATTTAACTTTAGTTCGTAAGCAGATGGTATTGTAAGCTTCTGATTTTGTTCTTATTACTCTACTCCTGGTATCACCTATGGATACCTCAAAACGTGATTCATCAAAGTCCAATTTTTGTGAGCTTTAGCCCACGCCATACGATTTTTCATCTGTTTATTAGTTAATAGTGGTTTCTGTTTTGCCTGATGGGGTGGGAAAAGTTTTGTTAAGGGTACTAATGCTAAACCAAAAATATGTTTACCTTATAAAAATTATAACCCATACGCTTCAGTGCACGTAGTAAAGTGTATTTTGAATAATTTTTTTCTATGCTTTCATTGCAGAGAGCAGTGAGAGCTGTGGAACTAGCACGACGATTTTTCTTAACTAAACACCCCAGAATTCGTAATTCAGCATCCGTTATAGCAGAACTTCGCTTGAAACGTTGCTTTGCAGCAATCAGACCTGTTTCTTTGTGATATTTAATAATGTTTCGTACAGTATAACGCGATAATCCTAACGTTTTAGCAATTTTACAGCCAGAATTACCCTGTGCTGATAAATTCATGATAACTTTGCGCAAATCTTCAGACAACGTTTTGCCCCTCGGCATTTTTTACAAACTGTCAAATTGATTATTTTCATGTATTTTTCCGACTATCTGGATTATCTGAGTATCAAAAAATTCACTGTGGCCATAATAAGTATAGTAAGTATTAATAGATTTGCAAGCTCTTGTTACACTACCTAACCTCTATTTTTTGAGAGCTGTTCAATTTGCGAGAATTAAAAAGTAGATCAAAAAGTCTGTAAAATTTAGATGACTGAAAGGTAAAATAAAAAATGTACAGCTTTTTTTATGTTTTTGTAAAAAATTATGAAGTATTTCTAAAAATAAGGAAAAAATCACAGTTGGGCGAACTGATGTGCAAATGGACTCGTAAAATGTATCACTGAACATGAAGAAATACATGCAACAGAAGTATGCTTGGGGAAGTTTAATTGGCTAAGTATTTCTATGTAATGTACATTTCATTTTCAATGACTGCAATTGTACAAAATAGTATAAACCACAATAGTAGGTGTATGACTATGGTGTGTAAGTCGAGTGGTGATCAGTTGAAATACGGATATCAACATCATTTGAGATGGGGCCGATTTTGTCATTTGACTTTTTAAAAATCTATTTTACAATAGCCTTTAAAAATGACATCAATTCCTTAATTTTCAACTAACCACCAGTTATACATGGTTAACATACCTCAGGCAAAGTTATGACCAATCTATCTTTAAGTCCTTTCAAAGCAAGTATAGTCTTTTTCTGTTGTACAGTAACATATGTTCTTAAACCAACAGCATCTCTTTCAAGAGTCACATCGTCAGTTTTCTGAGTACCATTCTCCCAAAGTCCATATTGTGGATCTAGATCAATTTCATGTAAACCTGTACTCACATTAGGATATACAACATATGTGTCATCATGAGTGCTCATAAAAACATTTAATTTTCCTTGAGTTACATCTATCATTATACGTATATCCACGTTCATGAAGCGTGGTTGAATAGCAAAAAAAACCATTTCACCTGGGTGAAGTGGCTTAGGTTTCATCTTACATTCATCTACAAACATTATAATTTAATAAATTCTAGATCATACACTGAAATCACCTTACCAATAAGTTTGGCATCAAAACACATTTTAGAATCAACCGACATTTGTTTATAACATTGATGACCAGCTTTTGGTGTTCCCATATAACCCTCTTTACATTTAGAACACTGTAGCATCCAGCATGGTTGTGCTGAGTTCTTACCAGAAGCACCTGAAGGGCAAACATCACTTTCAGTGTTATTTTTACAATTGCATTTTTCCCCAGTAACCGGATCACATGTATCGCCATGTCCGTGACAATCACATGCACGACATGGGTCTCGATGATCTTCTGAACCACGGAAATTACCTATTAAATTATTCAATGAGTATTTAAACCTATCTATTGATTTTCTATTCTGTACCAGTAATACACTCGTCACATCTATCACCAGTAGTACGATTGGCACACCGTAAACAATGAGCAGACCCTTTTGGCCCTTCCTTGAGATATTTCGAAATATCGTCTAGATCCATGTTGTCAGGTGGAATAGGATCAGTCGTGTTATCTATACACACAGCACTATGTCCATTACAATATTCTACACATGGCATGCATTGTCCACCATTAGTAGGATCACCCACAAATAATGGTTGACACTTTTCACATTGAGCACCCTGCAAATAAAAAATTATATTTACTAATATTATTTATAATAATAACAACAACAATAACAAAAACAAATATGATACACAATGGTAACTTACCATTGTATTATTATAACAATGTATACATTTATCCAATTTATCAGCCCCTTCACAATCAGAATGACCATTACACTGACACTGGATACTGCAGTTAGCACCAACATAACCAAAATCACACTGACATTTGTTAGGTTGCACGCACTGTCCACGCACACATCCTAAACAATAACGAAAGCAAAATGTTAGAACATTCAACTGCCACAAGGTTGCTACAACAATTAAATGAAACATGAAATATGATTTGAAACGTACCTTGTGGACATACTGGTTCGCAATTGTTGTTCGCTCCTGCTTTATAACCAGGTCCACATACACATTCAAAACCTTCTTCTAAATCAACGCAACGTTCAGACTCGGCAGCACAAGTGTGATGATTGTTGGCACATTCATTTTCTGGTGGGCATTTGACATAGTGCCAAGAGTATGTTGTGTTCGTATCCATTTCCTCATCAGTTTCCTAAAAAAATTGTATGTACTATTTTTCATTGTATGAATTAATATATTGGAGTACAGATAAGTTGATATAACAAGAAACTAGTATGTTACCATTATTGCACCATGTTCTTCATAAACTTCTGCACAACTACCGGACATTGGTCGTTCACTAGAGCCTTCAGTACAAATACCAGCACCAGTAATTCCTGGAGCAGCACACCAACCACAATAAGCATGTCTTAAGCAACTAGCACATTGTGTAAATGAGCTGCACGGTTCTGGGCAGTACTGCCTATCATCTGCTTGCAATACAAGACCACAAACTCCTCCAGCACAATACATTGGTTGATATGAAGCTGATATACATTCATCCAATTGTGTTGACCATCTACAGTCAGGTGCATCCAAACAGGTACTGCAAGTAGTATAATTTGTGCATCGTGCTAAACATGAACTTATACCATCTCCTTTCACTGTAACTAAATTTATAATTAGATAGAAACAAATTTTTAAATTGATTTTAATAATTACGTGGAGTACACTGCCGTTTTGGAACACTCCAAAAACATCCAGGTAGCTGATTACACTGTATACAATCAGTGGCAAGACAGGTATTATATGGACATTGTGAAAGTGACGCAGCTGAATGTCCACTGCATATTTTATTTGAAATACATGTGTTATTACACCACTGACAACCTACTTGGACACAATTGGTACAATCTTCCATGGATTTACAGTCACTTGTTATAACAGGACTATCACAGACTTTTCCTCTACTGTCTTGTACTTCAACTCCTAAAATATATTTATAAAATTCACATAATTCTTAAACATTGCACATACTAACCAACTTCTAAAACTGCTACAGGACATTGTGCCTTTGAGTTGCTGTAGCAACTTTCTAAATATTTCTCTGTTCCTTTTGTTAGCGAACAATGACCACACCCAGGAATTTGAAGACAATAATGTCGAGTACCCCAAAGTGAACAAAATTCTAAAGGTAATTCTATACGCAGTACAGAACAATGAGTATCGCTTCCCCAACTACCCACAATATAGGCTGTATCACCATCAGGTTCTATAGTCATTGCTGGTGCATATGTCTGACCTGGTAAGGGTCCCACCATCTCAACTCCTTAAAAAGATTATAATTAAAATGAAAAGGAACTTCCACATATAAACACTTACCTTCAGAAATAAGATTGATCCATTGATTACAATTGTATGAATAGGCATAAAAAGTATCGGTAACGTTCCATGGCCAAATTCGGCCCCCTACTAGAAACATATGAGTATCTGTTGTTACTGCGGAATGAAAATATCTTCCTCGTGGCTACAATAATAGTTGTTTAAGAAAAAAATCATACAAAAGTAATTTATATAAACTTACCAATCCAAAAGCTGAGGTAAATATATTAAGATCTGTCCATGTACGTGTGTCATAACTTAATCTGTATAATTTATTTGATAAAACTGATTGCTGCTCCATGTATTCATAACCACCAAATATGTAAAAACTATTGGTGGGACCGTGAAACACACTGCTATGTCCAAAGATTCCAGCAGGACCTGTACCTTTTGTAAACCAGGAATTCCATTGCTCATTATCAAGTCTATATTCCCAAACCTCACTTAGAAATCCTTCCTGTGCAGATACACCCCCAATTAAAATTAAACTTTCAACTGATGCGTTACGATATGATGTTAACGTGTGTCCAGCAACTGAGGGTGGCCATTTATTACTGCTCATTTTTTCTATTTCACTCCATCGTTGATTTTGAATGTCAAACTGCCAGAAATCATCTAGAGTTCTATTGAGAGAAGATTTGGCCACCTTTGTAAGTCCACCATAAATAAAAATAGCTTGACGAGAATGTATTACATCTGCAGCATGGAAATAACGACCTTGCGGCATTTTAGCATCTGGCGTAGAATCTACTGTAACTTGTGTCCAGGTACTGTTGCGAGTATCAAATAATCTAATATCATTTAATGGACCATGTGATAAAGAATAACCGCCAAACATCCATAATGAACCTCTACGGTCAGCTGCCAATGAATGCCCAAAACGGGGAAGAGTCTTACGTAGGTGTTCTAAATTGTCCGCTAAATGTACAGTATTAAAGAGTTCAGTAAATACTAACTGTCTTCCAGTTAACCTAAAAAGAGATATAACAGTAAAGTTAAAGGAGGAAATTTCTAGAAAATATTTTTATAAGATACACTTGTTGGATCAATAACAGTATGTTACTACAGTTACCAGTTATTTGTTGGCAACAATAAATTATAAAAGTCAAAAATTTTATACTTTAAATGAAATTAGTTTTATGTCAAAAGTACTATAAATATGGTTCTAGTTGAAGATTTGAAACAAATGGCTGAAAATGAAGAGCCTTGTAGATATGAGAAACAAACATTGTTATCAAAATATCAAATACCCATTCAAAACCTAGAATTTGAATACATTGAAAAATGTCAAAATGGAAGGGAATTAGAAAAGATTTTACATATTTTAAGATCAGGCGAGGAAGGTTACTTTCCAGATCTAATTAAAACTACAGAAAAGAGATTAACCGAAATAAAACCCAACAGTAAGCTTCTGCGAAAGGTTTGTCCAGTTTTAAATAAAAATGAAATAAGTCAAGATGAATGGGAAAATCTTTCTCAAGATTTGAAAGATTGGATGAAAGATGTACATAAAAAGGATCGTGAGCTTGAAGAAAGAAAGATAAAAACTGATACGCAGATTATGATGGATACAGATGTTAGGAAAAGCACAAACGTATATACAGAAATAAAGTCTAATCCTAAACGAATCGCATCAACTGATTATGAATCTTGGGATAAATATGATCCAGATGCGGAAATGTTGAAGATGGATCTAGAAGATGAAAAATTAAAAAAAGATGCTCTTAAGATGCAAGAAAAGAAACAGAAAGCTAAAGTTGTTAGATTTAATAATTTTGCTACAGAAGCAGAAGCTATCTTTGAAGCAAATAATGAAAAAGAAAGGGGAAATGAATGTTTTAAGGCAAATGAATATCAAACTGCCTTACAACATTATACAAACAGTTTGGAATGTAAGCCACTTGCTACAGTTTACACAAACAGAGCACTAGTGTTTAATAAATTAAAGAAATATAAGAAAGCTATTGATGATTGTATTGCAGCATTGAAACTTGAACCAAGAAATTTTAAAGTTCATTTACGACTAGCGCAGAATTATGAAGCATTAGAAAAGTATGATGATGCATTAAAAAGTGTAGAACAAGCCATAGAAATTGATCCTAATAATGCAGTAGCGCAAGAGTTAGCAAATCACTTAAATAAAATATGTGGCAAAACTGTTATTAAAAAAAGATTTGCAATTGAAGAAGTAGATTCTAACGATCCTTCAAGTTTTAAGAATCATAAAGATTCTAATGAAACATTAAATACAAAACCACTAAAGCCAATCTTAAAAAACAATAATAAATTTAAAATTGAGAATGATGCCATTCCACCTTTAGAATCAGATGATTTAAATGCAAAGGTGGAATCTAATAATGCTTCCAATTTTAAAGAATGTAAAGATTCCAATGACAAATCAGATAAAAAACCCCTCAAGTCAATTTTAAAAACTAACAGTAAATTTGAAATAGAAAATGATAGTATCGCAGATATTACTGAAAATCAATTAAATGAAAGACAAGACTGTATTAAACACACAGAAAGCAAAGACAAAGAAAGAAGTGTAAATTTGGATCAATTAACCTTAAAAGTCTCTAATAATACATATAAAACTAAGACTACTTTGAAGAATCCTAAAATTCACAATAATGAACAAAAAACCAAAAATAAGAATTTAACAATAAAAAATAAGTATGAAATTATTTCGATTCCGGGTACTAGTAAAATGCCACCACCATATTACAAAATAATAGAAAGTAACGATCCTGATATTATTAAAAGGGAAAAACAAAAAATTCTTTCTAGACCAACCTTATTACATTTAACTACAATTGATGTAACATCAGATGATGAATATCAAAAAGATCAACATGATATCTTACAAAGTAATTTCTTGATTTACCAAGCAAAACATGAAAATTGCTTAAAAATAAAAGATGATGCTCAAAATCTACAAGAGAAAAATGTGAAAACTGCAAATAATATGAAAACTTCAGAAGGAAGAAACAAACATATAAAAAGTAAATTTGTTTCGCAAAAGAACAAAAAGGTAAATAACTTTTATCACAAACTATATTTTTTTTGTTAGGTTGACCAGTAAAGAATTGGAATTAAAGTTGACAGCAATGATACTTCAAAATTTTCAAACTTCAAGTTAATAAGTACCGTTCATTTGTTTTGTGAAAAATAATAACTCACAATGACAGTAAACTAACCTTCAAAATTATTGTTGTAACTTTAACAATCGTGTACATTGTACATTACATAAAAGCTACATAGTAACAGTCGACATTTTATAGTGACATATGAACAGTACTACCCAACAGTTGATGAGAGTTTCATATGATACTTTATGAAATAATCACTGTGTCAGACATCTGAAATATCTTCATGTAATGATTGTCGCAGACATTTGTATGACAACTGTTGCTATGTAACTGGCACACAAGTTAAAATGTAATTAAAGAGGTTGTCTAAGTTCATTGAGGGACCAGGGATGAGAAGGGAATGCCTATATTTTTATAGAAATTTGCAAGCTTTATCAACTTTATTTTAGAAAGTTACTTTTACTGATAGGAATTTTATAAAGAAAGTTGTCTTTTACAATATTGCTTGCTTGCTTGCTTTCCTTGCTGAGTGTATACTAAATTTGAAATTATTATCAGAGGCTTCGATAACATGTTTCATAGCTAGCCCAGTAATTTCAAGTTTTAACCTTCGGAAAAATAAGGTAAAGCTATAGATTTAGTCGCATGTAGTATTTATTATGCCGAATAACATATTAAAAGTTCCAGTGTCTCAGATGTGAGCATTATCATTTTTTTGCTGCAAAGTGTTGAAAACACCATTTTCAGTAATTCAGTGATAACTTCATAACTACTTGACCAATTTTAATTTCGTTGATGGCAGATTGTAGAGAATTACATAAGCAAGAACTTTATACAGGGTGGCTGAAAAATCGTTCACCAGCCTATAACCATTTTATTTTTAAAGATATGAAAAAAATTTAAAGGTAAAAGTTGTTTGATGTAATAAGAAGCATAATATCATGCATTGAAAGAAAACTCAACGCCTACTGTTTTTGCGTAACATCAACTAACTTTAATTGTTTAAATGGAACACCCTGTATATTTCTCGAAATTCTGAATACACATGAAATTCTCTTCTCAATCATATAACATACTTAACGATTTTCTTGAGGTCTTGGCTTGCAAGATCCCTTGATTTATCAACTCTGGATTACTTCTTATGGGGCTTTTTAAAAGATCAAATTTATGTAACTCCATCAGCAAGACTAAATGATTTGAAAACTAAATTTTTCTGCTCTGAGAATTAAAAATTATACCTAGCACGTTGTAACATTTCTGGCATAACTAATGCTATAGCTACAGCATTTTTATTTTTCAACTCATTTAGACTTGATGGAGTTACATAAACATGATCTTTTAAAAAGCCTCATAAGAAGTAATCCAGAATTGATAAATCAAGAGATCTTGTAGGCCAAATCCTCAAGAAAATTGTTAGGTATGTTATATGGTTGAAAAGAGAATTTCAGGTATATTCAGAATTTTGAGAAATATACAGGGTGTTCCATTTAAACAATTAAAGTTAGTTGATGTTATGCGAAAACAGTAGGCGTTGAGTTTTCTTTCAATGCATGATATTATGCCTCTTATTACATCAAACAACTTTCACCTTTGCATTTTGTTCATATCTTTAAAAATAAAATAGTTATAGGCTGGTGAATGATTTTTCAGTTTGGATGTGTCTACAGCTTTAGGAAAAGTCAATGTCATCTTTTCCATGCAAGAAGTGTTTAGAGCCCCAATTTCTAGCTGCATTTGTAGTTGTGCAGTGAATTTCAATTACGATGTGAAATCGTGCAAATAAACAGGAACTGCACAGTCTTTTGTTATTTTTAAATGTATTCAGAATATCTTCCAGTTTCTAAGATTGAGCTTTCTAAAGATTGAAGTGAACACTGTAAATTTGATAATTGTTAGCTTTTGTTGTACCAAACAATATACTAGATGCTCTCGCATCTTGGATGTAGCAGCAAGAAGTGTTCAGATTTCTAGCGTTCACTTTAATCTTTAGAAAGCTTCATCTTAGAAATTCAAAAATATTCTGAGTGTATTAGAAAATAATGCTGTTGCCTTTTTGAAATGTGGACATACGTAGGATTTTGAACAGATCCCGTTTGTGTAATGTCGCACGATTTGATATCTTATTTGGGGGCTAAAACACTTCTTGCATGGAAAAGACAATGATGTTGGCATCCGAGACACCAGAACTTTTAGTATGTTGTTCAGAGTAACAAGTACTACTGATGTCCAAATGTTCATGCTCGTCTTGATTTTCAAAACATCCAAACTTAAAAGAACTAAAATATTGGCAGCATTTTAAGAAATAGTATAACATCACTGTTGTCGACAGTGATCTAAATTCTTACATTTAAGCAATTTCCTACGATTTCACACCAGTCAGATTGAAACTGACTGCATAGTTACAAGTTTATCCCTATCTTCCTGAAATTGTCTTAAACACTTCTGGTAGGCAAAAGACGATGGTACTGGCATTCTAGACAACAAGACTTAATATGTTGTTCAACATGACAAATAGTCCCTATCACCAAATTCTTGTCTCTTACTCTAATTTCCAAAAGGTTAAAACCTGAAACTGTTAAGATTATGGTGAGTTTCCCAAGAAATTTTTTTACATGTTGCTCATTGTTTTTTTCGGAAACTGCAGACAGGCCCGAGCTGTATACAGTTCTTGCTTATGTAATTCTCGGAGTAATTATGAAGTTACACTCGAATTACTGAAAATGGCATCTTCAACACTTCTTGCAGTGAAAAGATGATGATGCTCACTAAGAGACCCTTGGACTCTTAATATGTTATTTGGCATAGCAAATACTACCTGTGACCAAATTTTCAGTTTTACCTTATGTTTTTAAAGGTACACCTAAGATTTTAGCTAAAATTACTGGCCTACGCTGATTATGTCAATGCTAAGACGTCTCAAAAGTGTAAACAATTTTTATTTATTTACTACTTATGTGTTATACAAATGATGTTTGTTAAAAGTTTTTTGTTGTATCGTACACTTTTGCATCTGTAACTTTGATCTGAGATTACTCAGAAACTAGGTGGTACAAAAATTTAAAAATTTACACAAAAGCATAATTCATGTTGGTCTACATCTTCTGCAAATTTCAGTCAAATCTAACTGCTTTCAGTTAGCTAGCAAACCTCTTTAAAAAATCATAATCACTAAGGACTGGAGATCAGGTTTGGGTTTAGGTGTTGGGTGACGTTAACCTACAAATTTTCATTTTTTTTTTACTTTTACTTTTACAGGTTTAATTGGTCAATTTCTAAAACATGCCAACCCTGTTATTGTAAAATTTCATTTGAAAATAATTTATTTTAAAACTGTATTATAAGAAAATTTGTTCTTCCTAAAAGCCATCTCTCAAATAACGACCAGAACTCTGGTCCTAAAATAATTACTGAAGTCCTCCTGATAATTAAGTTTATTTATAATTGTTGATAGATTACAGAAAATAAAAATGATCAAATCGAAAAAGGAGGTGGAGGTGAACCATTTAACAATGATCAAGAACAGTTAATACCAACAGCTGAAGAGTTACAATCACCTTATACTTTTATACAAGTTTGGAATTCTATTAGAAAAGACACAACTTATAAACAACATGCGGAGATTCTTAAGAAAATGGATATCAAGAGAATACCTGATGGTATATTTTGTTTTATCAGTTATTAATTTGGATTAACACCAATTTCTAAAACAAAGTTTTTCTTTCAGTGATTGGTTATAAATTAGATGACACTATGATTAGTATCATAATAAATTGTCTTCATCAGCATTTTATGGTACCAGGAGAACTGGATAATTTACATTCAATTTTAATAAATATAACAAGAATTCCAAGATTTAAAACAATGTCAATGTTTTTAGATGAAGCTGACTGGAGGTGCATTAGTCAGTTAACTGAGTTTTTAGATCAACACGGTCGAAATTTACCAGCTGACATTAAAGATGTTTATTATAATTATAGTTAAAACTCACTATTGTGCTCTAAATAATTATATAATAAAAAATAATTAAAATTAATTACTGAGTATTGCACGATGATCCCCCCCAACCTGGAGAACATAAACATCTTCCGTACGAACGATCGCAGGTGCCTTGATTTAGAATTGCATTACAGTTATCAGGACAAATTGGAACATCACAATTAGGGCCCACAAAATCATCTTCACATAAACACTGGCCATGTTTACATTGACGTGGCGCTGTACAATTATCACAATGTAATATTTTGTATACTGCACTAAAACCTTCACCGGCTAATCCTTGTTTATAATGTACTGTTAAATAACCTACAAAAATAAATTCTTGATGCGCTGAACATTATAACACCATTTTCATAGTTTACCTGTACGAGATTCAACTACTGCAGTAGGTAAAGTTTCTTCTGTACAAAACACAGCAGATAAAGCGCTCTGAGTACCCATATCAACTAATTCAGGAAGACCATCATATACATATACAGCATTCTCACCACAAGAAACATTTAATTGACTAGAATTTATTTGTAACTGGATAATAATTGATCCTGATTCGACTAAAGGATTGATAATCCATAAACATTCCCTAGTGGGTGGACCACCCCATGGAGAACTATATGCTTGTCTTGAACTAATACCTTGTCCTTCCATACCTCTCAACATACCTCTAGCTTCACACTGATAATAACACTGTCCGTTATTGCGAGGATCTCCATAATAGTTTGGTTTACATCGTTCACAATGATCACCTTCTGTGTTATCTTTACAATTACAAACACCTGTTACTATATCACATTCACCTGATTCTTCAATACCATGACCATTGCACTCACACTTATGACAACCTAAAATAATATCAGAAGTTGGTTTTGACGCTATTCCATTGTTTGTTGTAAAATTCCATATGAACTTGCTTTTCTCTTAATAGTCTTTATGTAGTGTAGGTACAGTGGATTTCAATAAAGTCTGGGACAAACAATATTCCATAATGTAGATGTGGTTTTAAAAAAAACTAATTATAGTTATAACGAATCTTTAAAACTATAAGTTTGTTTCACACATTGTTAAAGATGCAAAAATCGCTCTCAAAACTTATTCCGAATTTTCATGAAATCCACTGTACACATATTAAGAATAACTTTACCTTGCTTTGTCGTTGCATTTCCATAACTTCCAGGTTTACAATATTCACAGTGTTCACCTGTAGTCCAATTCATACATTCTTCACATATTCCCGGGCCAGCAGGACAATTTGAATGATTATTGCAACCACAATTCTTTGAACAGTCTGCACCAGTCCATCCTAAATCACACTTACACGTATAGTTTCCTTGTTCACTTTGACAAACACCATGGACGCACTCGTTATAACAAGTACGAACACATGAAATACGACCATCACCACTATAACCCCGTTTACAATGGCAACTAAAGGAGCCATCAGTATTTGTACATATTGCATATTGATGGCAGTTGTGAAGACCAAGGCCACATTCATCTACATCAGGGCAATGAGCATATGCCCAGCGTGCATTTGGAATGTCTAAAGCTTTGGAACAATTAATTCTTGGATTATTAAAATCTCCTTGAACACATATCCCTAGAAAAGCATAAAAGTAAATTATAAAGTTCTGTAAGTTTTAATCTAGATGATACCTGTAATAGGATTAGATGAGTTATAACACCATCCACAACTAAGAGAGCTCAAACATGTAGAACAGTTTGTATGTAGAGAGCATGATTTGCATTGTTCTTGAGGTTTTGGTGCAGGGAGTAAACCATTTTCTTGAGTAGTCACTAACGGGAAGGCTTGATCTAACCATTCACGACACAAACCAAACTGATATTCACTAGTATATACAGAAAAACTAAAACACTGTTGGGTAGTCTCACACCAAACACAACGTCCCTTTTCTTCTAAACATGATGCACAGTCAGGTCTCTTATAGCAAGGAGTAGGACATTGATCAACATGTATTGCAGCATTTGGCGCTCTTCCAATACGAGAACATCGTGCCTCTTCCACCCACCATTCACACAAACCTGAACTAACACAACTGTCACATGAAATGAAATTAGAACAGTTAGAACATGCGCTAGGTTGCAATGTCAAATAACGCCAGTCTCCCTCTTCAGAAACACATGAGATACTTTCATCTTCTTCCCGAGACACGCACATGTTACTTGCTTCACACCAACCACATTTAGAGTCCGTGAGACAATGAAGACAGTTTTTATATTGGGAGCATGTTCCGTTTCCATACGGTTCCAAATATTCAAAAGTGAAAACCTTAAAGAAAAATTGTTTTTTAAATTATGTTTCGTTATGATTAATTATAATCACATTAAAAAAATCTAACAAAAATTTATGACCTATATTTATTTATTTATTTTTTAGAAAAATGCTTGAACAGGTCAATTTTTATTTTTTTTCAGAAACGTTATAAGCAAAAAAAATTTCAAGATGGCGGCAGGACGCCATTTTGAAAAAAAAAGTTTAAAATACAAAAAGTACTTGTGTAATAGCTTATTTTGAAGTTCTCTCTGAATGGATTATAATGCCCCAGTTTAAGAAAATCTCATCCAAAACAAAATGGCGACCTGTCTACTATAAGTACTTGAAAGATGGCAAAACATGCAGTTGCTTTGTTATTCTTAGAGCTGTTTGACACTATGCTAAATTTTCTAAAACCTGTTGTACACATTATTTTTTAAAAATTTTCAATCGTTGCAGAGTTTACATAAAAATTCTTGTAAAAATTTTTAACAAAATTTTTTTAAAACAGGTTCTAAAAATTAGCAGAAGACCGACGTCAGCTAATCGTCTGCACGTGCTTGCTTTCCTATTATTTGAGGTTATGTTTACGAGTCGCATTAAAGGTCACTACAAACAGCTGTAAATACATTGATATTGCGCACGCTCACATCAAAGGTTTTGTAAAAAAATATGCATAAGTTACATACAACTCAATACAACAATGTACCAAAAATTTCCAAAGAAATTCTTGTAAAAATTCTTTTATAGGCTAGAGTTCCATATATTGGCATATTGTGGTGGGGGTCATGGGGGATGTCCATCGATCAGGCTTGATGAGAGGATCACAATGGTATCAGTTCCAGGTGACAGAAATGAACAGTGCAAAAGTTATGACCATTTTTCTAAAACGCAAGTTCCACTAATAGACTTCAGTAGTTAAGTTAGGTTAGATTAGGTGATTTCCCATAGAATCCCATACAAAATTCCATGGAAAATCAAAATCATTTCCGTCACCCGGAACCGGTACCATCATGATTCTCTCATCAAGTCCGATTGTTAGAATGTTATACTATTTGAACAAACCTGCCAAAATAGTTTAACTTTGTTATTTAAGCGTATGCATAGAAACTATTTTGCTCCCTAAAAAAGATGGCTGTAGTTCTTAAAAATATAAGAACATCGTGCATTGTATTCAATTTGAAGTTGTTTATAATTAAAAGAATTTTATAAAAGCTGCTGCATTTTCTTTATTTTAACACCGATCGATTGGCACCCTCTATGACCCTATATTCGATATGCCTACATACGGAACTTGAAATTTAGCATAGTGTCAAACAGCTCTTGTTGTTTTCTAAAATAGGAAATATTAAAGAAATTAACTGTAAATGCAATTTTTTGAGATGTTAAATGCATTAAAATCCCCAGAAATGACAACTTTCTTATTTAAATGGGACATGTTTGTATTCTATGTAGAATTTTGTATCCAGTACAGTAGTTTTAATTTGTTTTGTTTTTCATTATCTTATTTTAAGTAATGCGATTTCTAAGTCCCCTATTTGTTAACAATGAACTTGTTGCACACGTCGGATATATAAATTTTATTGTAAATAAATAATTTTTCATTTTTAAATAGCATTAAATAAAAGATTATAATTAAATTTAAACGTTGCGCTCAAAAATTTCAATCAGATTATTGCTATGTTGTTAATTCTTTCTACATCAATTTGTGGAAAATTACATGAATTCATTTTTAACAAATTCTACTTTTGTTTTTTAAATGTTACAATTAGAATAATGATGAAAATAAAAAAAAAAAACGCAAAATGCAAACTTATACAAGCAAACAACTCCAAATAATTTGAAGGTTTATGTTAGGTTAGGTTACAGACAATACTGTTGATGACACCAGCTACCATCGAAAATTTAAACTTTATTACTTTATTTCTCTGCATTTCCATGATACAAAAAAACTGAAAACAATAATTTAGACTTTTTTCAAACTCAAATTTCAATTTTCCTATAGTTACTTGATTAATTCAAAATGGTTTGGGCTACTTTCCAACCGTCTAGATTAAGGCTAAAAAATTGAACTTTTAGTAACCATGGAAATAAAAGCTAACAAAAACTAGCATATTGGATGGAGAATTTTTTATAGAATCCAAAAATGTAAAAATATACAGTGTCCCATTTAAAATAAAAAAAGTTGCTGTCATTTTTGATGAAACCAGAAGCGATATTAATGCGTTTAATATCCTCAAAGATTGTATTTATTAATTATACTGTATATTCCAAATTTCATTAAAATTCATTCATAAATAGAAAAATTACAATACTGTACCCCTATGACTTTGGTCAACCGATATGCCATTAGGATATCTTGTATATGCAGTATTTGTACAGGATTATCACAAAGAAATGCTCACATGCACTTTTTAATTTTTTTATTATACAGAAAGTAGTAAATATGAGAATTTTAAGATTTGTTAGTATACCTGTGCACCTCATTCATTCTAATGTATCGCTTTCATTATTTATTACTTCAGCCTCCAAGTTGTCACATTTTCAATTTGTATTCATAAGCACAGATATTTTAAGATACAAATTAGTACCTTTCTACATGTGATTACACAGTAACTAATAGAACAAGTATATTTAGTCAATTTAAGTAAACAACAAAAACATAATAGATACATAATGTAGGACTTTATTGTACAAGCCAGTGGTTTCATAATCGAAAGCGAGTCAATAAAGTTTAATTATGTACAAGTAACATACATTATTTTGTTTTACTGCTTTGAGTAACAAAAATAACAACCATAAAAAAAATTAAAAATTAATTTTTCCATTTTGACATTTATGAAAGCATATAGTATCAAAGCGTTCTTTGACTGTTGCTATAGTTACTAATGTTATTTACAAATATTTTGTATGTGATTTTATAATTTAATCACTAAAATAAATGTGGTTGATGGAAATTTACTATAAAAATGATTAAATTATTAGTTTACAATAAGGTTCTAAGTATATACAGTCAACGAAATAAATGTTTTCAATTTAAAAAAATACATGAAATTTCAACTTTATTTATTGATTACTCTGTTAATTATTATCTCAAAAATATGACAACGTTATAGTAATATAGGCAAATCCATTAGTAAAACCAGAGTGTAATTTAATATTTTTGATGAGGGACTTTTAAGATGCCAGTGCCCAATTTGTCTAGACAATTCGTTTTAATACGTGCGAAAAAAATGTTTTCAAAATAGGAGCCAGATGCAACAACTGCTTCATTATTAATTTATAGAAGAAAGTATTATCAGCGAAACTTGATACGAAGTAAGATCAAGTGTCCTTACGGTAAGTAAGGATAGATTTTTGCAAATTTTGTTAATATTATCGCGACTGTTTGATCAGTAAACTTAAATTTAAGATGCCTGTTAAAAGAACACGTAGCGAAATTATTCAATTAATTTATTTTAACCATACAAACGGAAAAACGCACGCTGAAATTGCGAATACGTTAAATATGAATATCCGAACAGGGTATAACGTAACAAATTGTATTAAAAATGAAGACAGTCTTCTCCAGGGAGGCCTAAGAAATTATCAGAGCGAAATACATGATTATTACTGAAAAGGTGCGAGATAACCCCGGGGTTTCGAGCAAGAAATTAGCAAATGAGCTACTAAACAAAACCAGTGTACAGGTGACCAGCAGAACTATTCAAAATGCGCTCAAACGGAACAAATTTACATCAAGAACTGCAAGGAAAAAACCGTTGCTCTCTCAGATTAACATCAAAAAACGATCAAAGTTTGCTAATCAGACTATTAATCGCGATGAACATTACTGGTACAATATAATATTTTGCGACGAATCCAAGATTATGTTATATTACAATGATGGACCTCAACGACAGCTTTTGGTGTTGGAGAAATGACTTTTATTGAAGGGACTATGGATCACTTACAATATTTAACTATCCTGGAGACAGCAGTGCGCGAAAATTGGGCCTGGAAGGACGTTATCTATTTTACCAGGATAACGATGCTAAATATCTCTCCTAAGCAGTACGTTCCTGGATGCTCTACAACTGCCCAAAAGTAATACAACCGCCTCCACAGAGTCCGGACCTTAACGCTATAGAGCATTTATGGCCAGATTTGAAAATACGAGTAGCACCGAGACATCCTTCAAACCGAAATCAGTTGAAGACCTTCATCTTGGAGGAATGGAACAAAATCTAACTAGAAGATTGTTTAAATTTGGTCAATTCATTGAAAAAACGTTAACAAGAGATAATTAAGGCATAAGGGATGCATACTACTAGATATTAATAATTATTATTAATGTGTCCCTGAAAAAAGAAGTGTTTTTCGTATTTACATAATGCTTAAGCAAGCTTTGAAAACATTTTTTTCGCAGTGTAGATTATCTTACTTTTTGATTAAATTCGGTGTTTTTTTTAATTTTTTATTTCATTTTAACAAAATCTTGTAATTATGTAGAAATATGTTTAATAAGCGAATTAGCGTTTGAATTTTTTAAATTTCTAAACCCATTCTCCTTTTATTGTCTGTAAAAGTCAGAATTTCGTTGATTTGCAAGTATTGAAAACATTTATTTCATTGACTGTAAGTGACAAACAATACTCAAGTTGTAAGTAAAAACACACTAAAATCTGAAGAAAAACAAAGAAATTTTCAAATTTCTCAGTTTAATTGCATAGCACAGAATTCATATTGAAGAAGTAGCAGATATCAATACATTTTTCAGTATTATTCTACTTTTCAAGAGAAACAAAAACCGAAGACACTTTCAGTAAAGAGAATGATTGTTCGATATAGCTACCCCTAGGAAAGCGCCGTTTTGAGAGCAAGTTTTTGGTATTAGCACATAGAGAATCACTCACAGAACACAATTAGGTGGCCGGAGGTAAAGAAAATTAATCCAATCTTGGTGAAACCGACAAAAAACAAACACGATTTTTAAGCACATCTGAGGTTATGTTGCACAATACAAACAATGAAGTTGGCAACTAAATCAGCTGCTGCACACACTACCAACCGCCTACTGCAACATGACCCACGTATAAATTTTATTCATTCCAATTTTGTGATAGGGGCGAAGCGAGGGGGTGGTTAGGTTAGAAGCAGTAAAACAATAATTTTTTTCAAGAATTCCACCCTAATCTTGTGATGGGGGCGAAGCGAGGTGGTGGTTAGGTTAGACGCAGTAAAACAATCATTTTTTTCAAGAATTCCACCCCAATCTTGTGGGGGGGGGAATTGAATGAATGAATTCGTTTATGCTTGCGCGGGGTCAATGTCCTCCAGGTGATTTAGGGAAAGTGGGTTGTGGTACTGTCGGTTGGTACACTGTCTGGGACTAATAAGAACCTAGCCGCGATATTATGGTGTCATGGCAGTCGGTGTGCTTGTGAAGTGTCAAATTCGTCAATTTTCGAAGTTTTTTTAAAGAATTTCTAAGTGTTTGGCATCGGAGAGGCCTTCCGCAGGTGTCTTTTGATTCTCTGAATAGATATACATGCATTGGTAAGGTTGAATTTTTACTGTAGAAATTAAATTCTAGGGGTAGCTATATCGAATTGTTACCGAGAATGTCAACTACCTGGCGAAAGTTAAAAATTACGAGTATTTGTTTATTTATTTAATTTGCAGGAGTGTAAACAGGTATAACCCAAATTAGTACAGTATGTTTTAGTGATTCTTCTTTAAAGAAAGGACAGCGAAATTATATCTTCAACAAACTCCGAAGGAGTCGTTACTGAATTTGCGAAGTCTGTCTGTCTGTCCGCATTTTTTTAAAATTTTAAAATTCTGACTTCAGATTTGAATTCTACATCAAAAACTAAAGACAAAGTGGTGTCTTCGTTTTTCGATAACTCTTCGGGAACATAGTCAAAATGGCTGCTGAGATTTAAAAAAAGTAAAACGAAGTTTGTTGTGATTATGCTTTGCATTCCCAGATGTTTTAGGTTGTTCTCATATTTTGGGTTGCAGGAGCATTTGGACCAAGAATTAACATATTTGTTAACAAATATGCCGAAAATAGTGGAATTTATTGGTAAAAATTAAAGATACAAAAATCAAGCCTCTTGTTATCGTACTGGGAGATCTTAAAAACATAAACTTCGTGGGAATTCCATCCAATCCAAGCATGTAAAAATAACAAGATTTACAACAACAGACATTTACAATCTAATAAAAGCAATATTGATGTTTGAGGTTATGTTGAAATTAAGCAAGCTGTTAAAATAAGTTGTAATATCTATGTCTTGTTATTGGTAAAAGTAAACCACTGTTACCATGTTCTTAATTAGATAATATTAAATAAATTAGTAATTAATCATTTTTCTCATACACAGTCCACTATTATATAAAAACTGGATTTTAAGTGATTTAGATCTAATAATACCGCATTGTTTTTTTTTCCTAGTAGATAAAGGTAGTACATGTTTTAACGTAAGATGTTATCATTCAAAGACATAAAAACATGACATAAATAAATTACTAGATGAAATATAATCTGTTAAAATAAATCCAATGTGTTATGCTGCCTTATACTTTTTCTTACAACATTCTTCTATAATGTATTTTTCTGTTTAGTAAGGACCATTATTATTATTTGATCTTTAATAAAAAATAATCTAATACAATCAACTTTTTATATTTTATAGTGGAAAAACATAGTTTTTATGACAAAAGCAAATTATTAAAATTAAAAAATTATACTTTTAGAATCTGGTATTAAAAACTCAATTGAAGATTATGTCAAGATATAAACAAAAAAATTCATTTAAATGGATCACCCTGTATATCTTCGCAATTTTATTTTCTAAATTAGCACCTTCATCCAATTTTAATAATGTGTACATATACTTTTAGTACTACATTATTTTTTACATTCTCAAAGTACTATTAATATTGTGAGACGTCAGAGGAAGAGAAGTCATTTTTAAAATTTGAAGTGTTAAAATCAAACTAAATATATTACTCATACTTTTGACTTATTAGACTGTTCATGATCACTTTGAGTTTTACAAGTTATAAATAAAATAAAAAATTGAGAGAAGTGAACCTTGTCATGTGATAACTCTGTGTTTGATAGTTTTCTTGTTCTAAATAAGTTATTGATTATACCATTACTATGATTTTAAAAATATGAAAATTTGTAATAACTTCAATAAAAACTTGATTGAAATACACATAGATGCAAACTAGATCTTATAAACGATTTGTCCTCAATTTATTATGAATAATAGAATACCAGTGATTTTCAAATTTACATATTTAGTAAGCTTTTTTATATACAATAATTTAAAACTACGAAATAAGTTTACGTAGAACTGGTCACGAAATTAAATACATTATTAATTCTTTTTTTACATATTTATTCTAGATAACCTTTGAAACCCAATAACCAGTAGCTATTTAATTAATTTCCCTTGAAAACTAATCAGACTAAAAGTTGCTATCTGTTTCACAACACAGACTTAATCCAATGCCTTTGCAACAAGCACCTTTTAAGTAAAAAAAGATTGACCTAAGCATTTATATTAGCTTCAATGTAATTTTATTATATTTTACCTATTAAAATCATATAAGGACAACATTATTCATTTGCAGATTACACAACATCAATTAAGTATGACCTCTAAAAGCGTAAAATAATAATGAGAAAACTAATTATGTATTCAATGTCAACCACAACTAGTTTATACATTATAAACAGGTATACTAAAAACCTATGTATATATGTCAAAATGGAAAATTCGTTTATTTTATTATTTTTACCTAATCAATAGGGAAATACCCAATTCTCAACTATATTATTAATAAATTGTATCTTTACCTTAGCAGCTTCTTTATCATGATAATGCAATAACTCCATTTTACTTTGCTGATGAGTATTATAAGGACCTAGGCTAACAACTTTACGAGATTCAAAATCCACAGCAACTCGATCAAAAGACTCCAATGTAGGCCATTGAATTTGAGACTGACAATATTTTTGCTCTGCTGATACATTAGCAAGCAATTCATCAGCAACTCTTAATGTAGCCGTGCTGTAGCTCACACACACTTTTAACATTTCTTTAAATTGGGCTGGGGGTCTCAAGAAACCCAAGAGACGAGCTACCATTTCGCCACCGGCAGAAGGATCAGCACGTAACCAAGGACTTGTTGGGCTATTGAAGTCAACCTAAACACAATAATTAAACTAAAAATTATCATAAACATATTTCAAAAGCATCTTACTGTAGTAGCATTGATAATAGCAACTTGATCCGGTTGAGAAAAATTTACTGGATGATGATATTTCAAAAAAGTTAATCCAGGTCTACGATCTAAT
Source organism: Ignelater luminosus (assembly GCA_011009095.1). NCBI lineage: Eukaryota > Metazoa > Arthropoda > Insecta > Coleoptera > Elateridae > Ignelater > Ignelater luminosus. The sequence continues at coordinate 241,634 of VTPC01090915.1, forward strand.
TCACGGCATTCTTCAGGTTTTGATACTTCTGTACCTTTTGAACCCCACCAACCTGGAACTTGGCTTGGACTGTCTTCCCACAAGCCACATACACCGTAATTATCGTCTTTATGATGGCAACGAGCATTCTGTACACACCATGTACATTCACCTAGACCTAATTTATGTGCAGCTGATACTAACGGTTTCAAGTTTGGTTGGGATGGCCCATGTATTAAACATGAATGACAGTCACCTAATGCGGGACAAACGCCAGGACAACGTGTTGTTTGTAAATTAGTTGTACAATTAGCGCCAATAGTGCGTCCATAACACATTTCATCTGCTGAACACCAACCGCACTCAGGATCAGCTGAACATTCAGCATAATTGCGATGTCTGGGACAAGCTACTTCAGGATCATAATTATCACCCCGACGAGCTGCAATCATTGGCGGAACAGTATAAGCTAACAAATCACCATTCACATTACCATGGTAACCACCAACTAATAATAAAGTATTTTCATGACGAACACTTGCAGCATGAGCAAACACACCTTGTTGTTTTGGATAGCGAGAGTCATTTGTTTTACCCAGAATTTCTGGATTGACCCATGTATGACACCCCAGATGATACAAATACATTTGATTATCATAACAAATTTCTTCTTTGTTGTGACGATGTGAATATCCTCCAAATATAACAAGATAATTACCCATAATATTTGCAGAATGGAAAGCTCTTTCTCTTGGCACAAATCTTTCACGCAAATGTTCCCTTGTATAATGAATTTCTGTCCAATGTCGACTGTCTAATTGAAATGCAAGCATGCGATCAGATAATTTTGAAAATCTTGCCACACCTGCCATAATTCCACCATAAACTAGTAATGAGTTGGTAGGAGGGTAATATACAGTTGTATGAGCTACTACACGAACATCCAATACTTTACCACCTCTAGGTTGAATTTCCAGCCAACTTTCATTACCATCTGGTAATAACTGAATACTAAATAGATGAGAAGAGAATTCACCATCTTTGGTACTACCACCAAAAAGATATATTGTATTTTCTACAGATGTCAATGTATGTCTGGTTAATGGAGGTGGTTGAATCTCTGATAGTTGAGCTCGCAATTCCCAGTGGCCAATATAAACATCATATAGCCAAAGGTCGTTAGCCAAACTACCATTGTCTAATTTTCCTCCAAAAATAACGAAACCTCGAGTAACAGCACAAGCAGCATGACCATAACGAGCAGCAGGCCGATATCCATCTGGTATTCGTGAATGTCTTTGTTTACGTCTTGTGAGAGTTGAATTATCACTAACAGAATAAAGTAAATTACGTAAAAAGCTTGTTCCTGGATGTATACCCCATTTTTCTTGCCAATTTTTGCCCGCTTGTTCAATTAACTGAGCTACAGAACCTGGTTCGATCGAAGTAACTAAACTTTTATATGGAAGTACTTGACCTCCTTCGTCTCTCCATGTACTATTTCGAAAATTATATATTTCTAAATTGCCCAAAATATTATTAAGATCATAACCTCCAAAAATATATAAAGAATCTGTTGATTCAACATATACTGCTGTATGAGCTGCTCTTGGTGTTAAACCTCCTTCAGAATGTGATAACCAATGCCATTTATTACCAGCTATGTCGCCATCATGTAAACTACACGCCTGTCCTGAATATCCATCACGACACACACATATACCTCTTTCACATTTTCCACGATCTTCTCTTTGGCCACAATCTTCAGGACACAAACGATGGGAACAATCAAAGCCCCCCCAATCTCCTTCACACACACAACGACCCTTAAAACACAGACCATGAGAAGAACAATTATTAGGACAGTCCGTTATAAAAAATTCTGCTCTAAATCCATCCAACACATAATTTGTATCACTATATAACAAAATAAGCATATATCCTGAAGTGGCTATCACTTGCTGAGGTTCTGTTTTTCCACTAAAACTGCCTAGAAGTGGTGATCGAAATGAATCGCCATCATAAACAAATACATAATCGTAGGAACATTCAGTTCCCATACTACGAAAACTCAGTGTTATAAATTTATTGCTACTATTGGCTTTAATTAACCATTCACAATGACTATCTTGTGTGTAGTTTGATCCCACAGGGCCATCGGTAATGATTCCCCAAGAGCTGGTGAACACTCGTCTTGTTTTATCACATGGAACCAAATCCACAGCTGCATAACTAACAAGTACAAATATACACACTACAATACCAGTTTGAGAAAAGTGTATTATATGAGGTTGCATATTGTCCTGGTGAGCAAATAATTGTTACTGGGTAACAATAACCTTGAGGATCCTCATCTTTATTGTTATTTTCTGTCATTAAACATTCCATACCGGGCATTGGTGTTGTTTATTCACTATATACCATACACATTTAAAGAGTTGCATTTTCCCATAACACAAATACAATGTTTATAAAGTACTTCAATGCAATACCATCGTTTGTGCTCTTTACACAGCTGACCAACACTGATTAGACCGATTGTCAATAATAGACCGAGTTTTAGAAGTTTTACGAGTAGGCCATTTTTATTATCTAATATTTTGGTATACTATTGTAGAATCTTTTCATAATCAACTAAAATAGTATCAACAATAAAATCAATTAAGGAACAAGAACGATCAGAAAATGTGCATGAATAAAAAACACCAACTATCACTTTTAACTTTTATTATCTATTCTAGAATCTAGACTAGTTCAAGTTCAAAATGGTTGAAAAAACACTTTATGCTGTTCACGTTTATCAACTCTTTTCTTATGAAAGTTTCAGTTTTCAGCTTTGGTTTTCAGCGTATGCTTAAGGACTCTCGGTACTTTATTACCTTTATTACCATTTAGCTCTATTACTTCTCTCTTTATTTTGTTTTTAATCAATGTCAAACATAACCTTGAAGTTATGCTTTTGTCATAAACGCAACGTTGGCAGTTGTCCAAACAACACAAAACAATTGTAATGCATTGTATTCTAAAGATAGTGATTCTAGATTTTGATTTTGCATTGTATTTTGTTGTGTTATTGACGAGTGGTACTACCAAAGGCAATTATACCTCGTCGTCAACGGTATTGTTATTAAATACCTGGTAATTAGGTAAAATGCTTGATTGTTATTGGTTAAAAAAGGTTGAACAATTATACCACAGATTATACCGTGCGATCAGAAAAAAAGCCGAAGTCGAAGCGGGTCATGACTTGTACTATGTAGCAGCGTTCTTCGCCAATATCTATTGTTTTATTTAAATTTTAATTGGTAATTGTCATTTTGAAATGTCAAATTGAATTTGAATATTGGTTTAACCTAACAATCCGTAACTGTCAACCTCTATCTAGTCCCTTAACAGCGTTGCCACATGGTACCGATAATGACCTACTTCGACTTCATTTTTTTCCGATCGCACCGTATAATCTTTAATATGACTTTTCTTCATAAGTCTACCTGTTGGTCTACCTTACAGAACACATGTATACCTGTGGAATATAGTTCAGTATACCGGGACATCGAAAATAACCACAAACCACGTGATCACTAATTTAAAAGTAGCGCGAAATTTTATTTTTCAACGTTAGCCGTAGCACAGATTAAATAGAAGTCAGATATTTCACTCCCTATACCACCAATATTCCCATTGTATGTCTCTGAACATTTACATTTGCAGCTCTGAAAGTTTACCACACCTACTCTTTTACCCGCGTTTTATTAAAAGTGCATATCAAGCTGTGCTGCTTGCGCAGTACATGTCAAAATCGCAAGCTCTGAGGGTTGCTTGAAAAGAGAGAGCAATAGAATCTTCAAACATGTTGAAGTGAAACATCTGACTCTTATTTAATCTGTGGCCATACTACTGAGTAACACCCCCACCACGAGTACATTTCTAACCTAAAATTACATCGGCGCGCTTACGTTCCGTGATTTCTTGCTGTCTTTTTGTTTTGTATTTTTTACAGTTTATTTTATTCTATTTAAAGATCAGTCTTTTTCAAGACTAAATTTGCTTTTTGTGAGTTACCATACATCAAGGTAAGTTAGATTTAACGTATTCAACATGTAATAATTTTGAAATATTTAACGCTTTAAATAGTTTTATGATATATATTCATATATCCAATACTACGCCACTGGAATACTACATTATGTTATTACAACAAAGCTGCCAATAATGCCTAACCAACAGTAGATTTCGTGGTCACGTAGTTTGTAATCAATTTCGCTGTCTCGGTAGTTGAAAAAGTTACTAAATTATTTTAGGTTATGTAGCATTTGACAACAAGGAGTTCATAAGAGGTAGGGAGGTAACCTCCGCAATATCAAGTGAAGTTACGGTCGCCATTTTAGTACGCACTACACCGTATACCGTATCACGTGCGCCTAGCAGCAATAGTAGTTTGTGTGTTTGCTTCTAAAGAATTTTTAATTTTTCTTTTAACATTATGGTTTTGTGTTCTGCTATGGGTTGTTCTAATCGAACAGACAGAAATAAATCAACAAAAGCGGATGTAGTTAAAATAACTTTTCATCAGTAAGAATATTAATGAATTTATTTCCGTGTAATTGCTAATTATACTATATTTAGGTTTCCAAAAGATATTGAATTAAGGAATAAATGGATAAAGGCAGTCAGACGTAAGAATTGGTTTCCCAGTGAGAGGAGTGTTTTATGTTCCACTCATTTTGTCGAAGATTGTTTTAATCGGACCCTCAGCCTTACAAGATTGCGGAGGGATGCAGTACCAACTATTTTTTAAATTACCACCTGATTGCAATCAAAAATCGTGGTGGTTTGCTATTTTCATCATCTGATGTTATAAGGGACATTTGTATGAATAGTGAAAAATGTGTCAAGCAAGCCTTAGTGGAAAGTGATGGTAAATTTCTGTTAAAAAAATTTACTTCTGCATATTTGTCGCTATCAGTATTAAATTATTATTTAGATAAAGAAATTTTCCTCTCTTTAAACAAACATATTGTTGATCAACCACGCATGAAAAATCATGTAACTCTCTTGATTAAAGCAATATCAAAAAAATATATTGACATTAGATTGCATTATAGTGCCAAAAAAGCTATTGATCAGTCTGAATCACAATGACAAATATTTAATAAATTGATTTTATTTAGGGGTAAATAAATAAAATGTTTCTCCTATTAGTGTTATATGTAAATAAATAGTTAAGTAGGTACCGTTATATATTGTTTTGTATTCAAATAAATAATTTAACCTATTTTGATTTATTTATAATAATATAGGGTATAACATCACTTCAGTGAATAAAAATTAAAGATTTACTACATGATTAATCCATTTAGAAGGATGATTAAGAAAGCATTGTTAACATATCCAAACTTTTTCAATAGAAATGGTATGTAGATATATAAAATAAACTGGAACTCATTCACTTTATCCCTTTAAAGAGAGTGAATAAAAAGAAAATCTAACCACTTGCAAAATTAGGGAAATAAATCTGCAAGTATTTGAGGAATTTTAATTTAATAATTCAAATTTAAATTAGAATTTTACCAAAAAGTTTTATCGTATGTCCATATGTGCGCTTAAATTCATGGTGCGTACTTTGCGGGTTGCATATCCTACAGGTTATGCTTTCCCCTGCCCCCTCCCGGCTTCAATTTACCTCGTCCACAAGCTGGGTTATGTTCTCTCCTTACTTCTTATTAAGCTCCTTGTTTGGCAACTCATTTCAGAAAATTTTGTATTTATGATTTTAAGAGAAAATAAAAATTTTAAATTTTTTTCTCAATACTAGAGAAAATAGTGAAATTAAAAGCTTATAAAACTATTCATAATTTTAAATAATATGACATTTGGATTATTCATTAATAAATCAATAAAAAATAAAATTTATTAATAAGAATTGATGCATGTAGTATCAACTGCTAACTTGACAGTTTGCTAAATATTGCTAAAGTGAACGAACTGCTATTATTTCATTACACACGGAAAACGTTGTGTCTAGGCATAAGTTGACTTATATCCTTATTCCAGAATTATGAACTATTGTTTCAAACATGTACAGCCCCACCAGCCAAGCTTGGAGAGAACATCTAGAATGTGCAGCAGGGCAATCGTGCATACTTTTTGTCATGATTTAATTGGATTATAAAGTTTATCTTTTATTTTTGTATAAAAACAACAAATCTGTAAAATATAACTCTATTATAATAATGTATCAAGATTTAATTTACTCATTTATTTATCTAATATGTACATATTCATGTAGATAAACATTCTAACATTTTATAATAACAGTACTTTATATCATAATCCATATCATACCAATAATTAACAGCAATACATCCATGGCTTTGTTGAACATGATGAAACCATAAACTGGGTAAGTATAGACAGTCCCCTTTTTCAACTCTTACATGATATACATTTGCATATTTAAACTGCGGATAACAATTTAAATCTGGGCTTAATGGATCAATTGCTATCCAATCAATTATCTCATGCTGTTTATCTTTTTCTTCATTATCTGTATGTATATATTCACTACATTGTTTTGAATTAGTTTCTTCTGCAGTATTAACAGAGCACTTATCCCCTTGAATATACTGCGGTTTTATTTCATAACCGTTTATATTTACATTTTTGAAAGTTCCAACTGGATATTTTTTATATGGTACATAGGGTAAATCAGTTGGTGGTATTAATGTAAAATCTTTGTAACCGTCTATTACACAATAAATATTTTCATATGGATCTTTATGCACTAAAATAGATTTAATTTTTAGTTTAACTCATTGAGATGTAACCATACTGAAACAAGGGCTAGTGCTAGTATTGCAATCTGAGACAGTTCCAAGAGGTATCCTTGCTTCTCTCAGCACAGTCCAACCAGAAATTTGATATATGATTTACACTATTGTAAGAATACTGTTTTTGTGGCAATGCGGTGAATTGTATTGCACTTGCCTAACACTTCGCTATTAGAAAAGAATAAAGAAATCTCTCTCAGCAGGTCTTTTCTGTATTCTAGAGAATACAAAAGATTTGTTTCAGTATGGTTATAATTCAGTGGTTCACCTAAAGAGGCTACTAATATCTGTACCTCAGAACCAAACCATGTTAAGTTCCATTTTTTTGAAAATCAAGTTATTAGCATTATAGGACTTATAATAAAGCACTTCACTCCCTGAAACATTTATCTAATGAGTTTGTTTAAAAATAACTAAGAAATCCAATTTGTTAAGTCACCTAACACTAAGAATTAAATGGTGTTACCTGCACAATTGTAATTTGGGAACTTAACCTAGTTTGCTTCTGAGGTATGGATATAGGTATCATACATACTACTAGTTACAGCTCTACTATCTCCCATCCAAAAATTAACAGCATCTGGTTGTTTATTAAAAGCTGCCGAGGCCCATTCTATTTCAGTTTCAATATCACTTAGTAATTCTTCAAAATCTTCTGTTAAATTTGAATTTTGTCTTTGAATATAGCAAATAAAGTTGTTCCTAAAATTGTTAAGAGAGTAGCAATTAAAAAAATAAACTTATATAGTTATTTGATTTCTTATAAATCATAAGAGTAAAATAATAGAAGATCTAAACTTATTCTAGGATTTCAGGATTACAAGTTCCATTTTGATATAGAGCACAATAGCTTGCAGCAGCTGTTATTGATGTTATATTAAAACCCTAGAAGCTACCCAACAAATTAAAAAAATATTTTTGCTACAATGATGTACTAAGTTCACTTTTTTCATAGTTTTTGCTTTTTTATGTTATTTATTATTATATGCAGAATGCAAATTATGAACTTTCTCTTAACACTTTTTTTTTAGTAGCTTTTGAATCATACTCTTTTTGTCTAATAAAACTTTGTACATACATTCTCTTATAACCATGTTATGATACTTATGATACATTTTCCCCAAAGATTTTACCGTTTGCTAATGGCTACATGAATATGTCGACATTCACTTTATTTATTTATTATTAATTTAGCATAACATTGTGTTTTATTAATAAAAAATATGTTTAACACAAAGTTATTTACATTAATTGTTCAAAACCTCCACTGTCGCTCTTGCATTTGCGTTACAGTATTCATAAATAAAATGAATGTTGGCATCTTCTTCATTTGAAAATTTAGCTATTAATAAACATTAAAGTGGTAAAAATAATGCAACATAATTGTCAAACGAGAATCAATTGTTATGATAATGTGACAAAACTATTTACCAGCCTACTTCCTGCATTAATTTTAAACAATAACAATGCATAATAATTAACCAAACCATTTCCTTATGTAAAATGCTATGGCCTATAACTCCTTTACTAGGCATTTTCGACTTGAAATTACCCAAGGAACACACCTTTAAGCTATGGCAGTCGAGTCGTGAGACACCCTGTATATGTAAGTTGATACAGCGCTTCAGAAACATTCCACACATCAGAGTCTTTGAATCAATTTGTAGAAATAGTTCTGATAGTTTTCAGAAATCCTGCACTACTTACATTAATATATTTCTGCTGTTCTTAATTTTAAACCTCTGTGTAGCACAAGTGTATTAATTACACTATATTCAGAAACCCTACGCAAAATAAAAACTGTAATGCTAATTATCACTTTGGCAAAGTGATGTAATAGTAATGTAGTTTACTATTCTATATTTGTGGGGTAGCACTTAGTGCATCATAAAAAATATTGTGTAGATAACAGGTAACAGTAAAATTTAAGATCAACTAGCTTGAATGATAGCTGCGTGACAAATGCACTGCACTATACCACTGCAATTTCTGATAAAACAGCTATTTTTAATTTTTATATTTTTTTCAAAACAAAAGACAAAGTTCCAACAATAAAAGTATAACTTCAAGTTGAATTTCTACAGGGTGTAGCCAGTGTAAGCTTTCAATCGGTAAAACTGTGTACCATAATGATAACAAATTCTTTAAAAATAAAAATAGAAATTTAGCTTTAATACTTTGGTTCTTGTAGATTTTCCAGAAATTCTTTCATTTTCATTGTACGTTCTTCAGGCATGACAAAAAATTCTTCAGTAATACAAGTACCATCATTGTTTCTTTCGTTTCTTTTAGTAATTCCATCTGCATATCCATTAGGTGTTATAGCAACTGTCACATCTTTGTCAGGTATGGTCTTTCTGAAATAATTATATAATATGTAGTTAAAACTGTATGTTTATTTAACATAATTATTGCTTGCACTTATAGCAGCTGCAATAGCATTGCCAACCACTACATTCTCCTCGACATGAGCTTTGTGAAATAATAAAATAATGCAGAAACATTCTTTAATAAAGAATCATTTTGATATCTTGAAATACTACAAAGCTTTAGTGTTACCTATTTGTTTAATATCTGTACATACAGAAAGTATTGTAAATTCCATTTTGATGTTGCTGGCCAATCCTTACAACCATTTTTTATTATTACAGGCATATTCTTTGAAATATAATTTCTGTAGAAATTCCAAACCCATGTTTGGTCATTAATATAAACTTCTGGAACGAGTGAATGGAAATGCAATAAATCTGGAAATAAAGAAAATAATACTTCCTACTACTATAAAAGTGAGGTTATAGTTGTTGATTTTAGTTTTAAGGTTTTTCTACGTTTTATTAAATATGTAAGTTATCAATAATATGAGATTTAATATTTATGGTTTCTGCTAAATTACCATACCATGTGATTCTTCTTTGAGTACTTCTAGAGCATTCTTAAATTTGTCTTTGGAACTGTACATTTTATCAATAATCATAACCAATTACCCTTCATTTCAATAGTGTCTTTTAAATCTAAAATAACTGTATTGTCTTCTTTCAGAAAATGTCTTTCAAATTAAGAAGCTTTTTAATACTTGCAAATTCAAGAAGTTCTGCACGACCTTTTGCTACCAAAGCAGATATAGATACTATTGTTCGAGTAGATCATGCAGGTGAGCTAGGTGCTGATCGTATATATGCAGGCCAAATGGCTGTATTGGGACATACTGAAAAAGGCCCATTAATCCAACATATGTGGGATCAAGAAAAAGTGCATAGAGCGAGATTTGAAGAATTAATTCGAAAGTACAGAGTACGCCCGACTGTGATGACACCTATTTGGAATGTAGCTGGATTTGTGTTAGGGGCTGGATCGGCCCTTCTAGGAGATAAAGCTGCTATGGCTTGTACAGTAGCAGTTGAAACAGTAATTGTTGAGCATTATAATGACCAATTGCGTGAACTCATGGATGATCCAAATGCAAACAAAGAACTAATGGAAACTATTAAACAGTTTCGAGATGAAGAACAGGAACACCATGATATTGGAATCGATCATGGAGCTGAACAAGCTCCACTGTATCGAGCATTCTCGGAACTTATTAAATTTGGATGTAAAACGGCTATAGCTATTTCCAAAACTATTTAAAATGTAGAATAAAATAAATCTTAAATGTAAGAAGTTTTTAACAAACATAGTAAATGTTTAAATTATTTAAAAGACTTATTAAATTACCTATTAAATAAAAATTTTTGATGTTTTAATGTTATTATGAGTGAAAAGAGTAACGAAAACAAGTTTTATTTATGTGTCAGATGTTTGGTTTAATTTATCAAAATTATTTTTTTATAAATATTGTAAGGTTTCAATTTTATTTAGTCTCTAAGGCATGCACATAATGGGGAGGTTTTGCAAGTCATATATTAAAAGACACAATAAGATATAACATCTTGGTCACTTAGCAATGTCGTAATTACAATGCAATGCATTTTACTGGTCTAAACTAAAGCTTATTTTTAAATCAAATGCTGTATTTATCAGTATTGCATTAGCTATAATATATGATATGCAAAAATTCCTTCAACAATGTCATTCTCTTGCTTTATTAAATTCCTCCTACAAAAAACTAGAACGAAAAACCACACTATTATTGTTATGCAATCTTTATATAAAAAACACTGTTTTTATTCAGCAACTCTTGAAAACAAAAGAACTACTTAGCCATTTAATTTATAATAGTTATTTTTTCACGTTCGTGAAAAAAAGTGCAACATTTTTCATTAATTTTCGTTTATAAAGGATGCGTTTGTTTCATCGCGATAGAAGCGTGAAAAAAAGTGCCATAACGGTTCATTTTTTCACGCATTTGAGTGAAAAAAAGTATCGTAACGTGTCAATTTTTAACGCAAAATATTTAAACACATAGGAGGCTGCCACTGGCATTTGTCAGAAATTAG